>VZTM01019461.1:185108-217440 GCA_013400555.1 Jacana jacana
TTCCCTGTGACTTTGGTAAGAAATTAAAATAAGGGCTGGGGGGAGGAACCTCTGGTAGAATGCGGTAACAAACGTGCAGCAGAGACAAACAGCTCTTAAATGGCGTTAGATGAAACCAGCATGTGTTTAGCACCAGGTCCAGTCACTCCAGAGCACCGGCCCCACAGCAGAGCAGGCGCTGCCTCCTCAGTTTCTGCTCTCTCTCTGGCTCCGGGGGAGGAGGTGGCACACGGGGACATTGCACCCCGGTGGCCTCGGCGTGTGAAGCGAGCCCTTGTCGCTGTTCTACCAGATCACACAAGTGTCAATTGATTCCTTTCCTAAAGGAGGAGGTTAAAATGCCACGTGCCTTTCAAGTTGCTGGAGACACCTACGGTATCCAGGGGTATGTTTCAAATTGCAGGGGGAGCCGAAGGAAATGAGTCCATTCCCGCAAGCAGGAAGGTACAAACCCGTTCTCCATCGGGCTGAAGAGATCTATTTTGCTTTTATATACAAAGGGGAAAGGCTGCCTGTAATTTGCTTGAAAAACAGGGGAACTGAAATAGCAACGGTGCGTGTATATCGGGAGGGTATCGGTCGTACAGCGAGGCCCGAGCCCGGCAGGTACCTGGAGGTGTGGAGCTGAAGCTTGTAGCTGTCCTGGTGAAGTGCATGGAATTAGGTGTGTGTGAATATTGTTCTTAGGCAGGTGCCAAGTAAAAACAACAACAAATAATTTATGGACAGATCTTCCCATTTTCCAGGAGCTGATTTTTGGAGTGGGTTTGTGCTGGGATGGACGCCGGCAGCAGGGAGACGTGAAGCGGGAACAAGAGGCCTCCAAGGGTTCCTTGGCTGTGAGCAGCAGCTAGCCCAGCTTGGATGGTTTCTGTTTTCGTTTTCAGGTGGGAGCTCCAGTTCTTCACCGGTGACCTCCAGTGGTGGGACGCCCTCTCCTCTCAACCCCCTGCTCTCCCCGTCGTGCTCACCTCCTACATTTCACTTGTCAGCGAGCAACATCGGCGTGTCGTGCCCCGAGACCTACCTACACAACCTCAACGTCCCCCTCTACTACAAGATTTGTCCTACGAGCTTCTTCAGACAGCAGCCTCTCATCTTTCCAAGCCACGACAAACTGGGGGGCACCAACCCACCTCTTGTACCCCACTTCATGGTGGATATGCCCAAACTATCTTCCCTTGGCATAACAAATCTGAAAAACGCTAAAGCTGAAGACTTAAATGGGCAATGTCTACAAGTGCCCAATTCTGCTAGTCAAATGCTGTATGGATTACATGCATCTGGAAACATTTTCCCATCAAGTCCCATTGCTCGGGAAGCACTTAATTGTTCTTTACATCCTCCATATGGCTTGTACGGTTATAACTTCTCCGTGCCATCTCGACTGATGAATGCAGCAAGCCATTTCAAAGTGAGTGACAGCATTCCAGCATCTTTGAGAGACAGCAGATGTAATCACTCTAGCTGGCACCCGACGATTAACCATTGCCTTTAGTGGAATGATATGATATTTCTAAGCGTTGCTATGTAAAGCAAGCCTTTCCCTCCTCCATACCCAAGGGCTGGCTAGTTATTGACTATGAAAAACTGCCTGGTACGGTATGTCTAAGCATTTAACCTTTTTTTTGTTTGGTTTTTTGTTTGTTCTTATGGTGGTGCGTTGTTGGGAGGGTGGAGGATCTGGGAGGGTGGAGGATCTGGGAGCGTGGAGGGTCTGAGGTGAACCACGGCAAAGTGACGCCTTTCAGTGATATTTATGTCCTGGTTGTAGGTTCAGAGCAAACTGTGCCGTCACTTTGGGTTTTTTTTTTCATGTTTGCACTCTCAAGCGGGAGCACAGAGGTACAGATTTCTACAACTATGTTTTCCTGTAACTTTCTATCTTGCTTGCCTTTAGTTAGCTCAAAGCCCCAGTGAGGTTCTGCTCACCCTACCTGAGTTTTTCCACTGATTTCAAAGGGACTATTTGAGACCTTGAGCCAGCAAAGGAGCTGTATTTGGCCAGTGCTTGAGCATGTTGTCAAGTTCCCTCAGCTTTAATAGGTCCCAATTAATGACTTGGAAGTGCCTTGTTGCTTCAGGACCCAGCTGATGTGGTTATCAGAGTTGGGACATAAATTCAAGTATCTGCTGCCAGGGTAAAGAAAGACAGGACAAAAGATGGATGTGTTCCTACCGTGCGGGGATGAGACAGTGGACCTGATGCAGGGGTGCCCCAAGAGCCCCCCTCTCTATGTTCCTGCCTCCAGAGGTCTCCAGAAGGTGGTAGTGCAGAATGGCACCAGCGTTGAGAACACGTTGGGAAAGAACAGAGGATGGGTGGTCACACATCACCCCCCATGGCAAGATGGATCCACGTTGGGGGAAATGGAGAATACATCTGAGAAAGCTGTGGGAGGAAACACCTCCAGGAGCCCTGCTGGACACTCCTCCTACCCAGCACTTCCAGCCCTGGGGGACACTAATGGTCCAGCTGGGATCACATCCACCAGCCTGTGCCCGAGGGAAGGGTTAGGGATGCTCCTGGCTCGGTCCCATGGAGAACACAGATCCTTTCTGGAGAATTGCAACTCTATGGGCCCTGAAAGAGGAATCTTTCCATCCATTCCAAAAGTTCTGCTTGTTTTGTTGTAACCTGTGGACATTCTTGTTATTCCTGTAAATAATCTCTAGCTCCCAAAGGCACAATGTAACTCGCAATAAATTGGGGCACAGATTTTATTCGTTATTTGATGGATGCTCAGTCCTGACCTGAAGCCAATTTTATTACTTGATGTATGACAGAGATCTGGAAATAATGCTTGACTGGACCCGGCCACACTTTGGGATTAAGAGAAGAGAACTCTGTATTTACAAACATAACACAGCACCATATTGGGATTAAGGGCAGGTTTAAGAATCAAAACTGGTATCAGAGCCCTGGTTTTATTTCCATACATAGAAGGCAACAAATTAAGAACAGAACAAGCAATATCAAAAGCTGCTAAAGTAACCAGAAGTTGCGCTTTTACTTTCATCAGGCTTTGCTAAAAATCAGCCAACACTGGTTGCCCTAATTTACCCATTTTGGGTGTTCACAGAGCCCCCAGCAAGACCAGTATGAAACGGTGGGCCACGTTTGCCGTGTTAAATGGTCTGTATAACTATACAAATGAACAAATCTGCTTTCTCACACTGTTTCTTAGCAGTTTAACTCACTCTTTTTATTTAGAGAAAAAAAAAAACTATCTTTTCCATTTGGAAGTCCCTATTTCCAAGCCATCCCTCATCATCGGTGGTGGCCGAGCTCCCGGAGGTGAGTGGACTCTGCAAAGCGCTGCCGATCTCAGCTCCCCGTGGGCTGAGTGACCGAGTGCTGGTCCCCACATGTGGTTATACTTTTGGGGAACTGGAAGGCTCTTTCAGAGCAGCCACGCAGCCGTGGGCGGATGCCATGGGTAACTTCCAGTTTTCCAAACATTTGCAGTTGCGTAAGATATTCCAGAGTCGTTGGCCATGAGCTGGTGATCCAGCAGATCGGCGTCTGTCCGCATAAAAACGTGACCCCATAATGACTAGATATTTTCAGTATGGACAATTTTATAGATATTGAAATTAGGATGAGAGAGAAATTCCATCTACAGCCGAGAAAAGCCTCTCTTCAATGGGACCCATCTCATTCCTATGCGGTGCACGTTCACAACTGGGCAGGAGGCTTCCCAGAGGTGCTTGTTTATTCTTATTCTTGTTTATTATTACTATTTCAGCATGACACGACAAACCCAGCACTGGGGTGATAAGCTCCAGTGGAGATTGCTCAGCTAATTCTAATGGAATTGGGTTGGGTTTCGATGGGCCTGTAGGACCTGAGGGTTTTTACCACCCTCTGCAATCACAGCCACACGGAAAACATGCCCGGAGCCTGGTTTCTCCGAGGGATGTGAGACCATGTCCTTTGGGTACTGGCACCAAGCTCCAGGGAGGACCCAGTGCTCACCAGTAGGGTGGGGGGGGGACAGATAATTCTGTATATAAATACCAATTAGCTCCATATGAGAGACCAGCACGACGCTGTCAGATCTAGGTTGTCTTTCTATTTCCTCTGCCTTTAACTCCTCATCGATCCTTTCAAATATCACTGTAACAACTAGAAAAGATGTCAGTGGCTCTTTATGAAACCAACCAGGCCTCTGTCCTGATGCCCACATTGTCACCTCAGGCTCGGCCAAGGCTCCCTGAGCATCCCAGCACGGGAGCATTTCCCATACCTGCAATGGTAATTCAGCTGCATCGCTCCCACTGTAACATAGGTGTTATGAGAAAAACTGTGCCTGTATGAGTAAAACTATGCCCAAAATAGAACCCTCACGCTTCTTTCTGGGGTTGCTTTTAAAAACTGCCACTGGTGGGAGGCGAGTGGCAGAACTCAAGAGAGTAACTCAATATATTGAGTCGTGATTTATTTGTTAAAGCTGAAACTGGGAGAATCGAGGTCAATATTTCAAGAGGAACCACATGGCTGTAAATACAAATTTCGGACATGCCACTTGGTACTTCCTCCCATTAATGTTATTTGAAAACCTGTGGCAGTTGCAGAAGTTCACAATTCTTTAGACTTAGACTTTTATACAAACACAAACCCGGTATTACGGTGTTATTTTTAAATGGGAACAGGGAGAAAATAATCAAAGGTTTTTTGGTGTTGGATTTTTGTTTGTTTTGTTGTGTTTATTTTTTTAAAAAAGATCAAACTGACTGAACAATCTTAGCTATTAGTCATTTGACCTTCCCCAAGAAAAGTTTGAAGTTGCTTGGGAATATCTGATCCCGTTCATAACACTCGGCAAACAAAACCTCGGCTGCACCGAGGGCGCCGCCTCCACCATGGACACGGGGACAGGGGATGGGCTCGGTGCTCAGACACCAGGGGGGGCTGATTTGAAAAACCAAGGAGACACCCCCCCCCCAGCGATAATGCTTTTAATCAAAGTGCCGTTTACTATCCAGTTTCACCCAAATTTAATATATCCACTGGAGAAGGCCAAGCCGGAGAGAGGTAGCTCTTCTGATGGAAGTGCCTCGGTTTACATTTGATCTTCTGAGGTTTGGTCCGTAATTAGATGATAATTTGTATCACAATTACGCAAAACAAACGAGGATTGGATAGCAAGATAGACCAGAACAAATAAGCACCCAGAACATTTGAAATGCATCCAGTACTAAAACGACATACATGTGTGGCTGGGGCCGGGGGGACACACACACACACATGCTGTTCCAATANGTACATGTGTGGCTGGGGCCGGGGGGGGGACGGGGACACACATGCTGTTCCAATAAAGCTGCAGAAAGGGAAAAGGCCAGTATCAGTTCCTACAAAAGTCTCAAATGCTCGTGTTTACAAATTTGTATTGCACATTAATATGTAAACACACGCTATTGGAAACAGATGACTCGGCAACATCTACGTGTTCTTTCTTCTTCCCTTGGTGTCTCTGTTTGTCTCCCGCAACACACAAAACACACGGAGACTTTTCGGGAAGGTGGGTCAGGAAGCTTGAGCGAGAGTCACCACATCCCAACCCAGCATTTTAAATTTGCCAGGTGTATTTTGGGTACCAGGTCCAGGGGATGCAGTTCCCCGCTTCCCCCCCGTCAACTCCTCTTGGGGTTGTGCTATGAGCACCCCATGGCTGGAGCCGCGCTTTGTAGCGCCTCGAGTGACACCTCATTCCTCGGTGTTTACACGCCAAACCAGTCCCAGTCCATGATTTTCTTCACTTGCCATGTCACCAGGAGGCACCGGAGCCTGTGGCAAGTGGCTACGGAGTGTCACCTGGCCACCGGCAGCAGCATCATCCCCACCGGCTCAGTGACCTCAGTGCTCTGCCAGGGCTGGGAAAAAAAACAGCTTTTAATGCGTCAAGAGTTATATTTCACAGAATCACAGAATATCAGGGATGGGAAGGGACCTTGAAAGCTCACCCAGTCCAATCCCCCTGCTGGAGCAGGAACACCCAGAGCAGGTCACACAGGAACGCCTCCAGGCGGGTTTGAATGTCTCCAGAGAAGGAGACTCCACACCCTCCCTGGGCAGCCCCTGCCAGTGCTCCCTCACCCTGAAGAAGTTTTTCCTCATATTTAACTGGAATTTCCTCTGTTCCAGCTTGCATCCATTACCCCTTGTCCTATCATTGGATGTCACTGAGAAGAGCCTGGCTCCATCCTCCTGACACTCACCCCTCACATATTTATAAACATTAATAAGGTCCCCCCTCAGTCTCCTCTTCTTCAAGCTCAAGAGACCCAGCTCCCTCAGCCTTTCCTCCTATGGGAGATGCTCCACTCCCTTCATCAAAGTCATTTTGAGAAGGAAAAGGAAAAAAAAGAAATATATATATATAATAAACCCCACCTTCCTTGCAATCAGGATGGGGTTTTATCACCTCTTAATCACTCTCCTCCCACCCCATGGGTTTGCATTTTGGGGTGCAAGCTCCGGGCATCCCCTCCGGGGCTCGGTGGCGTCCGTGCCAAGCGCAGGCTCCCGGGGAGTGGAAGCCGGTGTCGGACAAGCCTGAGCGCAGCCATGGGGGCTGTTGGGAGTTTAAACTGGCTGCAAAGCAAAGGACTTTTGCAGATGTTGGGTGTTGCACCACAAGCTGCTGTTCATGCTTAACAGGGCTCTGCTCTCGCCGAGCTCCTGCGATTTCCGAGGTTTAGAGTTATTTATAAACCCGCTTCTCCTCTGTGTCCCTTCGGTGACATTCACAAGAAGGACCTACCGTCTGCTTCCACACATCAAACAACTTCCTCCCAGGTTGCTTATTCTAAAGCACAGAGTTTTAAGTTTATTGTAGCAATTAAGTGCAAGAAGCAGCCCGGGTTTTGCAAAGGAGCCTTTGAGCTTATAAATCAAACGCCACAAAGCAGCAAGTAAAATTCAAGGCCTTTCTGGAGAGGAAACACCAGCGATAAGGGAAAACCTCCAGGAAAAGTAATATTTTCTGCTTAAGGAGGCAGGTCCTGAACAAAACCAGAGCCGGTGGCAGGGGCTCAGGATGGTTTGTAGCTCTCTGAAGTCTGAAGATATATTAGATGCACTAAAGAGGTTCTCAGATATTTTCTCTTATTTTAAAAGCCTCACTCTTTCAGGTTTTTAGAGAATATTTTTATATTTTTTTTTTCTTTTTGGAGAAATTTGCTTTTGCCTTCCTGGCACTGGCTCCAGATCTCATCTACGAGCTGGGTCCCAGCTCCAGCAATTTCCTTCCAGGCCCTGCCCAGCAGCTGGGAGCACTTAGCAGCTCGTCCGCCCCGTTGGGCTCACCTGCCCGCGCCAGCCCTGACAGGTCCATCTGCTCCCAGTCAAGCCTGCAAATAAAGCAGGGCCTGGGCTCCAAGAGACAGAAAAGAGTAATGGCCTTGCACAGTTACTTGGGGTTATTCTTGCTATTACTCAGATGATGCTCCAGGGATGGTTGCTGCCTTCTGCTCCAGCTGCCAGTCTGTGGGAGTGATGTGCTGCATCCCTCCACCATGGACTTGCAGCCGAAAACCATAAAAACACCAGAAATGCCCTTTTTTTAAAAATAATTTGGGTCTGGGAGAAGATGCTCACTGCTGTTGCACTCGCCAGGCAAGTTTTGAAAGTAAAATTCTAAACACCAGTCCTGAGAAGGACCCTGGCATCTCCTTGTGCAGTTGGACGCTGCCCTGGCTGTGCTCACCTCACCCCAAGCCCTCGCTGGTTTTTAAGCATCGTATCCTACTTTCCATGATGCCTTGGAGATTCTGCTTTTGGTGGGATGCAAAATGCACTGCAGGAAAAACCCTGTATGTATCAGGCAGTTTGGTAAGTTTTGGGTGGGTGGAGGTTTTGTTTCACGGGTGTCTTCAATACCAGGACATGATGGAACGACCCAGGAGGCTGGACTGGTTTATCCTCAACGGGCACCACGATACCCTCCATGCAGAATGCCATCTTAAAGTTTAAAAAATAAAAATAAATTAAAAAAAGGCATACATTAACATACAGAGCAAGATTTCAAGTGCTAAACTGTTCACAAAACAGTGGTAAAACTGAGAATTAATATGGGGTGATGGAGCACAAGGAGGGGAGGCTGCAGCTCAAAAAGCTCCTGCCCCAAGGCTGGGGACTGCTTGAAAGCAAAAACTCCCTGTCCCAAAGGCACCTTCAAGTGAGTCAAGTAAAGTCCCACCCTCTCACAGGATTTGAGGTTTAGGTGCTGGAATTTGGGGTTTTATTCCCTGCAATGAGCACGTTTCAGCTGACTTTCCCTGTGGATATTTCCCTGGAGCTTTAAGAGCAGAAGCGTTAAGCACAGGCACCACTGCCTCTGCACAACAGTGAGATTTAAGTTAGGTTTACACAAATATCTTCATTTCTACAGTCTTGCAGTGAATTATTAAGTATGTATGAAAGTGTTCACAAACTTAAAGTGGAGAATTAATGGTCTTTAAAAAAAATTGATTGCCAACTCTTTTTCTTCCATGGGGTAAAGACCATGGTTTCTCCCTGGCTGCCCCCACTCAGGACGCGCCGGCACCACTCGTCTCCGTTCACCAGCAACACGTTTAGCTTCAGCCCTTTGCCAAATTCTCCTTTTATCTTCATTAAAAGTCTTACTGTAAAATTAATTGAAGTCGATCAGCTATTTCCTGTATCGTATTTCTTTTAACGTTATCAATATTGCTAATAAAAATATAGATTGAAACAATATGTTGTAATGTCCAGGATATAAACCAGATTCTGCTGCAGCTCAAATAAATATGAATTCAACCTTTGGCTTTCATAAAAACAGGATAATGTCTCTATCTGGGCTCTTCTGACAGATAACATCAGCTCCCTTCGCTTTGCTTCCCAATACTACCAGAATTTAACAATTTAGACTGGTAGAAGAAATATCACTCTTTTTCCTGGAGATTTTTGAGATTAAACCGAATCAAAGTAAAGTGAAGCCCCAAACTTAATTTCCAACTGAAAGGAAACCCAATGCTTCAAAGTTTCATGCTTTGAAAGTGCTGACATTGGCCATGTTGGAGGGTGGAATTGCAATGAGAAGCTCTTGAGGAAAGGCACATCAAGGAGAGGACAGGGAAGAGCTCCTCTGGATCCAGCCAGGTCCAGGTGCTTCAGTCCCGCTGCCGTTCCCCCTTCCCAAGCTGACATCCCCATTTTCTGAGATGTTTTTTTGGTGAAATGGGTTTGGGTGGTGTTTGAGAGCCTCACGTGTCAGCAGCGACCTCTCCCCCTTGCCCAGCTTCTCTCACCACTTGGAAGACCCTATGGAGAGTGAGGATTTCTTCACTCTCAACACTCGATGTGTATGAAAGGTCCATCTGAAAACACATCCCATTAACTGCTGATCCAAGGAGCGTGGTGGTCAGGCCTGGCTGGTGAGACAACCACAGCACCCTGCTCCCAACTCAAGCTTTCCAAATGACTGAAAGATCATGTATTTTTAAAATTGTTTTTGAGCACCATTCCTACAGCTGGAGTCACAGGCCATAAAAAGGAGGAATTTCACTGGGAAGGTCTCCTGGACACAGAACAGAGCAGAGGATGGAAATGAGATCCAGCTCTGCTCAAGCTGAAATTTTTCAGAGGAGATGGTGAGCACCTCTGCAAGTGATCATGCATCAGGCTCATGGGCAGGGATGCTCCTGCATCCCCCCACAGCTCCCAGTGCCCCACGACAGATCCAGGCCCTGCCAGGGCTCCTGGTGGGAAAAATTATCTCCAAAATATGGAGGCTTCTGGGTTTCCTTGGGACCACATCCCTCACCAGCCAGAGCCATGGTTTGGAGATGGCAGGGACCTGGTCGGTGTGTCCGCAGCTCTTCCCCCGTGGATTTGCTCTGCAGCAGGCAAAACCAGGGATGAGTGATTGTCAGGTAATTTGTCAGTTTAAAAATAAATCATTAAATAAATTGATTTATTAATCAAAACATCCCTGGGGTAGGGGAAAGCAGTTCGTGCCGTTTAGTTGCAGTAAGTGGGCTTGGCCAGGTTTGATCTCAGCATTTCTACCCTGACAGCCAGGCTCCCCCCGGTGCCAGCCCCAACCCCACACTTTCCTTCTTTTATTTTTGTTGGTTTGGGGGTTTTTTTGGTGTTGGTTTTGGGTTTTTTTTTTTCTTAAAATAGGACACACCTGTGAGGAAGGCAAGTTTCTTCATGACATTCCTGATCTGGAGCGTATTAAACCGATATTTTTGTTTTGTATTCTTGATGATTTGCTCCAGTGATAACATAATAGCATGATATTTTGCCTGGGACTGATTAAAACATTTCTTTTGATCAGTGAAGCAGATTGAAACAGTTGTTTATTACTGGACAAAGCTTCGAGAAAAAGAAGGAGGGGGGTGGAAAAAGGCAGGGAACAAAAAAGAAAAAAAAGGCTCTGGATGGCTGTTGAGACCGCTTTTCACCAGGGATATTCCCTTCACCTTGGGAAAATTCTCTTTTCCTGCTGGGGTTGGGGTTTGGGAAGTGAGAGGGAGGGAAGGACGATCCATCACGCTGACGGACAACGGCTGAAAACCCAGGCATTGGTTGTTAAAGCAACACGTGCGCTGAATAAAACTCATTTCTCCCTCTCAGGACACACCAGTTGCCCAGATCATAACTAATGAATTTCCATAACCAAACTCAATGTTTCCTAGAAAGGTCGCCCTTTTAAGCTCTAGCAATCACTGCAGCTTTAAAAGCTACCTGAATCTTAAAATGTAAGATTTTAAGTTAGAAAACTTCCCTTTTTTCGCTTTATTAATCGAAGGCAGCATCATACTGTTACAAACCTCCAACATCTGAATGTAAATGTGCTATTTTGGTTTCACTCCAGTTCCCGTAGAGGCTTTCAAGTCTATAGATTGTAATTACGTGAATATTTTTAATAAAATCCCCCATTTAACCGCTGGCAAGACTGTAAGGGGAAAAAAAAATACCAATAATATCTGGCTCTGTCTCTTTGACAGAACAATTCTTCAAGTTGCCTTTGCCACGTTCGTGCAGCTGCGACCAATAACCCCGCTGTCTTTATTATTCTCCTACGATATGGAATGAAAATGAACTGGAAATGTTTATGCCACAAAGGGCGTGGGACACATTAAACAGATAATGCAGCCTAAGGTTTTGCTTCAAACAGGGGGTTTCTCCTCCAGCAGAGCCGGTCTGTAACCTAATCCCCTCTTCTCCCAGGCAGCGGAGATTGCTCGCTCTGCCCAAAGCCTCAGACGCGTAACAATATCTTCATTAAAGAGGAATTACTTCCATCTCACCGTCCCCAGGTGCCACTGAAAGCGCAGCTTTGTTTCATGTGGCCAGTTTCAATCCCAGTGTTTACATCAACAGATTCCTCGGCTTCACGGGACACGTGGAGACAAATCTATTTTGGGCCTTGTTTGTTTCCCCCCGAGTTTTCCCCACAGCATGTTTACAAGCTGCACATTAATTCCTCAGTCATGCCTTTAGGATTTTCTTCACCACTTTCCAAAAAAAAAAACCAACCCCAACAACAACATAACTCCCACCCCCCAAAAAAAACCCAAAACCACCAAAACAACCCAAAACCCAAGACCCCCATCGCATCTAATCATCTCAACCCAACACACTTTTGGTTGGTTGCACCCATGGGACAAATGGAGCTAAATCATAGATTCATAGAACCATTCGGGTTGGAAGAGACCCTTGGGATCACAGAGTCCACCCATCAGTCCCACTCTGCAAAGTTCTCCCCTACACCAGATCCCCCAACACCACATCTAATTGAGTCTGAAACACAGTCAGGGATGGGGACTCAAATCAAATTCTTAAATCAAATTCTTTGGGGTTGTTAATTCTGAAGGGCTCCATTCCCACCAGGTGCACCTGCCCTGTGTTTTCCTTGCAAGGGGATACCTCTCCCCAGCAGACGCTCGCCGCTCGGCCGGGAAATGCCGGGGCCACGCGGAGGCCACTCGCTGACATGTGTCTGCAAATCCATCTTCGGGACCTGGACGAGCCGGGAAAGGCGGGGGGAAACCAGGGGAAAGGGAGAAAAGCTGAGCCACAATTTGGTAATTTGTTTCATTTGTGTCCCTCCCTCCGTGTCCCCCGAAGACATGTGTCCCTCCCTCCCTCAGTGTCCCCATGGAGAAGCCAGAACAGCGGTGCTTGGTGTTAAGAAATAGCATGTACTTCATTTGTGCATGTTCCCAAATGATGTGACTTCTGCCCCACGCTGTTCCCTGGGTGCCACCACCACCACGTCCCAGTGGTAGATCCCCATCCTCACCGTCCCCTCCGGTGAGCGCTGCTCTTGCCTTCCCTGCCCTCCCCGGCAGGTCCTGTGCTCTCATAATTTAAAGTTATTCTGGGAAAAGCACTTTACCCTCCTTGGTAGCGTCTTTTTTTCATGCACAGCACCCTGAGTGCTGCTTCCCTCTGAGATGATGGGAAAAAACTGATCCCACACCTTCTCTAGGAGCAGGTCATCCCTGCCTGCCACTTTGGTGTTCACAGGGGTGTTACTGCTTCAGTCACAGCCTTCACTGCCATGACTAAATCCAGCGATCCATCCATAGTAATTTGTTAATATTTATTATCTATTGCCATAATGCACTTTTATTTTGGGCTCTGTGTCCCCTTCCCTCCTTCCCAGCACCCTGCTCCCACCGTACCAACACAGCTCTTCCTCAAGTAGTGAGGACAATTCATTATTTAAGGTGCTGCTTTGCACTGATGGTACTGAAAGACAATTATCCACGGGTCTCTAGACCTCAATAAAATAAATAAAATATAAAATGGGCTGTTTTGCTCAGAGGGTGGAAGCCAGAGGAGGTTGTCTTTGGTTTTGAACCACAGGCTTGCAGTGAAAGTTCATTGATTCCAGCTTACGGCGTTGGTGTTTCACAGAGGATTTTTACCTTCTGCGACACAGGAACGCAGGGATGAATATTTCTCTGATTTTGGTGCTTTACCAATAGGAAATTTGAGGTGTTTTTGCAAGAAAAATAATCTTGAATGACCATCAAGGTGAGGGCAAGGACTGCTGAAGGCAGCCAGGGCCAGCTCTTGCCTTACGTCGTCCCTTTGGCTTCCAGCCTTCACCTGAGCAATTTGAGTTTATAAAATATGGAAAAAGAGGCCAGAAAAATAGCATCAAAAGCACAAACAAGCAAAAGAGGAGGCAGCAGAGTGGTTTCCTCACCTCGTTGGTCCTTGCAGACGCCGGGAGTGGCCGTGGAGCTGCCAGGACACCTTCCTGGGCAGCTCCCAGCTCTGGAATCGAGATTTCAGGAGGAGTTTTGCTCCGGCCACAGGCTGCCAGCTGGCCCCTTGGTTTTCCCAGGAACCCGTAGCCACCAATAACACTCAGGGCTGAGACGTGGATTGCCACAGACCATTTGCCTCTTTTTTTTTTTTCCCCCCCTTTTTTCTTTTCTTTCATTGGTTTTGTTTTTTCAGTCTCACTCTGTATTTTGCTTTGCTCAAACCAAGGAGCTCCTGCAGGATGTCCCACACCACCTCGTTTCCCCTCACCGCAGCCCCTTTTTGTCTCCTTTTGGCCTGGCTTTCGAACCATTTTGACGCTGAAGGATGACAGCAGAAGCAGGACCACCTTCCTCCTAATCTTTCCATGATTTCTTTCCCTGACACTTGCAAGCGTGGACAGATGATGGCCACCACAGGCTGATGTGACAATCCCATCTTGCAAGTGTCACCTCACAGCTGCCCTTGGGCTGCAGACAGCCAGCACTGCCCCAGATCAAGCCCAGGGTGGGCAGAACTGGGCCAAACCACAGTGATAATGATATTTGCTTCAGCAGAGGAGTGTAAATCACCCAGAGCAGGTTTGGAGGAAACCCTGCCTCAGTTTCTGGGAGGGCAGGGTGAAGGCAGACCTGCCCAGGGCCCAGCAGATGGTGTGCATCAGCAGCCTGACCAGAACATAGCCAAAATCTCAGTAACTTTAACAGAAGCATACAGGCCTGAAGCAATAAAAGCAGGGTTTTTAAAAGTGTTCTCAGCTCTTCCTTTCTTCCTGGAGTTGGAGGTGAGGGCAGGAGCTCAGCAGCCCCTGTTCGGAGGTGGTTGGTCACCAAGAGGGGTGATGGATCAGTGCCGCCGGTGCACTGCGCCTGATTTCGGCTGCCCATCCTGCTCTGCTCCTTTTCACCATAAAGTTGCTGTTTCACAAGGTATCCTACCACTTCAGCTTCTAACCCACCAAATTAGCAGAAGATCAAAAAGTTTGACTGCTGTGAGTTAGGTGTTTAACGTTAACTCCTCGTTTGCTTCTTGCTGCTAACGGCAGGACAGCCCCAAAGAGAGCAGCTCCCATTAACCCCCTTAATTATTCTCTTTTGGGAAGCTCTTCTGCCCTTTCCACCATAGCCCATAGGCACTTTGCTGTCTGTAATACATCCCTGGAGCACATTCATGGAGGGTTTCTGGTGCCTGGAAGAGCCCAGAGGGTCCTCTGAGTGTCCACGTGCTCTTGGTACTCTCCAAGTTGCACTTGGATGAGAAACCAAGAACTCCTCATAGGACGGCTCTGCCACAGCCAGACAGGAGCTGCAGGAGAACCATGCCACCTACAACACATCCTGGTATCGCCTGTCCCAGTCAATAAGCAGCTGATTGCTCATTGTCTGCTGCAAAACACTGCTGGCTTGAGGAGTGCAAGCTCACATCAACTGTGCTTTAATCTTCCAAAGCGTTAGGAAGCCTCGCTAAATTGTTCCTCCACGGAAAGCCAACCCCCTCTAGATAGCACCTGCAGAACCTAAGATTGAAGGATCACGTTGTAACTCGGAGGTGATTGCTTTGGTTTCTTTTCTTGCTTCTTTTTAACTCCCAGGCTGTTGTAAGCGAAGCAGAGCTTAATTAGCACCCTCTGCACCGCAGCATAAATCTGGCCGGCGAGGGAAGCGCACTGCGGTGCGAGCTGTCAGCAGCTCCCCATGATCTGACAGGGTCCAGCAAAGGCTTCCCCCACCCTGACCCCGGCTGTCAATCAGCTTTCGGGGGCGGGAGGGGGAGAAGCCCCTTCTCTCCTGCCTCTCATCTCCTTGGCGAGGAGCGACAGGCAGCTACAATTTTGCCCAGCTGTCATTTATCATTATTTCAGGGAGGAAGGAGCCAAGGAGGCACCTTCAGCCCCAAGGTGCAGGCAGGGGAGAATTTGAGATGATGGGTGGGGATTTCCACCGGCGCAGATGGGAATAAGGCACGGAGCTTTCCAGGCTGTACCAAAAACAGCGGACCAATTTCAGTCTCAATTAGAGCCAGCAACCCCGGAGTATAATTCAGAAGTCAGCTTCTAATATTTCAATTCAGGATGAAGAATAATATCCCGCTTCCCCCTCCGCACCCCAAGCGATTTTCATTTCAGAGGGGCTAATCTCCCCTCGAACATGTGTTTCGGGGAGATACTAAAGGATATGAATGTGCTAAACCAAACAAGGTGGAAAAGTAAGGGAGAAATGCCTGAGTTGAGGAGGAGGAGGAGGAGGAGCACAGAGGAGTCAGCGTAATAACGGGGCTCCTTGGGACAAAATAGTCCGTCTGTCAAAGTCAAACACAATAAATGACTTACTCTGTGTCTGCTGTGCTCAGGACGGCAGGAACCGCCTTCTCCTGCTGGAGCAAACACGTTTGCGGGTTCACAGCTCCCACAAACACCAACACACACAAGGTGGGTGCTGTGAAAGCCTCCTGTCACCCGTAAGGCACTCGGGTCCTCGCAACGGGCTGGGCTGCGGGGCTGGTGGCACCGCTACCGAGGCTTCTGCCTGTGGCAGCACTTTTTAAATACACCAGGAAATAGAAACTAGACAATGGTTTCATCTTCCTTGGGTATATCAGGCTTCATAGACAGCAGGTAATTGCTCCTCCACTGCACCCTGCTGCCCATCACCATCACCACCACCATCACACCATCACCACCACCATCACCAACATCACCACCACCATCACCACCAACCAAACAAGCATGTCCTCATGCTGATGAGGTTCACTTGTGAATTTGTGATGAACGAGGGCCCTTCTGCTCTCATAATTAGCAGCCCAGGCGTTGCAAACACCACACCTTTCATTTATTTACCTCTTCCAGCCTGACAGCAGCCCTTTAGACTTACAGAATCATTTTGGTTGGAAGAGACCCTTGGGATCATCAAGTCCAACCATCCGACTTCTCTATTGCCACACAGCTCCTACCAACAGGCCTTGTGGAGAAGAAAAAAAGATAGCCAAAAAAATATAAATAATAATTTTAAAAATCCCACATTTCTGCTTTATTTTGGGAAACACTCCCTTTCTTAGGGAGTCCATATAATTTCCAGTCCATGTTATCGTTCTAATAACAAACTGCTTGAAGTGGAGCAAACATTCAACAAAGACAACCTGAGGAGCATTTTCCATTTTCCAAGAGAAGCTTAATCTGCCAAAGGAAATCCAGGTTTTAATTGAAATTAACACTGCTATTTAGAAACATACCACATTCAGCACTTCCACGGCTCACCCCTGAGCACTTCTGTGCAACGCTTTGCATTTAAAAGGACGCATTTGAACGAAGAGATTGATCCCTTGGGTGGGAAGAGGGGGGATGCTGGAGGTGCAAGTTAGGTATGTGTTCCTCCAACAGCAAAATACCAATTTTCCAGCCCTTTTCCAGTCCAGCACTGGAGATTCCCCAGGGTAGAAAGGCTCCTTGGGGGTTTCTGCCCACCTATAGACCTTCCTGCAGCTTGGGCTCATCCCTCCAAGAGAAAGGGACAGCACATGAAGTGCACCTTCCCAGCACCGTGGGCTTGTCCCCCTTTGCCGTAGGAATTATGTCTTTGTTACCTAATCATCTGTAATTATCTCCTGGAGTAAATTCTGTTGGTGCATCAATTTTCAAGCACAACAGTCATTTTTATCAGTCATGTTTATTTAATTTTAGCTGATTAGCACAGAACCTAACAAGTGGCTTAGACTAACAGTGTGTCACTGCCCAAGTATTTTGTAGGTAACAAGAAGACATGGAATAGCGCACATGTTGCTTTGTCTGCATTAATCTATTTACATTGTAATTCTTCAACTGTTTTTAATGGCTGGTTCAGCTGGAAGCCATTAGTTGTCCAAATTAAAGCCACATTTCTCACTCTGTGCACAGGGAAGGTTTTTAGCTGTTGTCTTTTCCCTGGGTTATTTTTTTGTGTGTGTTTTCCAAACCAAGAGGGATAGGGTTTGAAAACGCCTGAACTCGTAGGGAGGGGGAATCTCGATCCGGGTGTTTGGAGCCGTGTTCCCACGTATTCATCTTGAAGCCAAAGACTTGGATGGGCCACAAACCACTGTGTTTGAAGCTGAACTCCGCAGGGGGGCTGTCAGCGCGGGGCTGCGCAGGAGCCCAACCAGCAGCCGGGCTCCAGGGGGAAACCTGGGGGCGGCTCCGAAAGGAGGAGAGGAGGGAAGGGAGGAGAAGAAAAAGAGCTGCTGACACAGCTCAGGAGTTCCTGGGCAGTTCTGCTACTGGTTTATAAATTGGTTAAATTCACAAATACGTCTGTGTTATGCACAATGTGTGAGCATGTGTTGGATCTCACCCTTTTTTTTAAACAGGAAAAAAAATGTCACATTTACAAAGAAGTCGTGAAACACCTGGCATCAGCCAGGCCTTTCTCTCTCCACTTGCACCTGAGCATCATGTTGGTGTTTGCCCCATCTCCTCTCATAGAATCATAGAATGGTTAGAGTTGGAAGGGACCTTAAAGATCACCTGGGCAGGGACACCTCCCACCAGAGCAGGTTGCTTAATGCCCCATCTGGCCTGGTCAAAGACTCCAGGTCAGTTCTCCCTGGATGAAGATTTTCCTGGTCTGGCCCAAAGACCATACTGTTCTGCCAACACTAGAGGCAGGTATAAGACATGCCAAGTCTCACAAAAGACGCAGCTGGAAAGACTCAGAAGGTACCCGTAGCTGTGGGATACTGCAGTCAAATGTCACCTATGAGGTTTGGACCCTCCATGCAAGGTGAGGATAAATCACTTCCCATCCCAGCATCTCTGTTGACATACAGAGAACTAATTTCCAATGTGGTGGCCATGTCCACATTCACAGTGGCAATGGTGCTGCACCTTCCTGCTGCACAACTCTGGGAATTTAGGTGAGCTTTTACCTACTAGGAGCTGATAGGAGCCTTCCAGCTGGTCTCAATCCATGACTGCCCAAGATGACCTTCAGCCAGAACTGTGTCCTCCTGATACCAAGAGAGATGGTGGCCGTGCTAAGTATCAAATGGAACCTGATGGCTTTGTTTTTTCCCCCAGAGCCTCAGGTCAGTGGTGCAAAGTGACATCTACCTTGAGGGAAGGGATGACTTTAGCATTATTAGGTTTTTGCAGAGTTAGACAGGATCCCAGATCCTGTGGGAGATGTGGACTGAGTGGATGAAGATCTGGCTGAAGACACAGCATGAGCTGAGTGCCCCTGACTGCACAGAGTCATCACCAGGACAGCCTGGTGCATATGAGGGGTGCTGACCCCAGAGCCCTTGAGTTTTTTTTCTTAAAAAGTACTATCTAATACACTTTTTCTTAATAATAATAATTTTTAAGAAGTTCTTCATGCTATCCACTTATCAATGGAAGGAAAGAAAAGCCCCACTGTGCTCTACATTGACTTCAGAACATCCCATAAGGTGGCACCCAGGGCACCAGAATGGGAAGGTGGACAGGGGAAGGAACCCCTCAGAGAAATAAGGGTTCTGAAACGCTGCGTCCCATGGCAGCGCTTGCAAGAGCTGCTGGACGGCTTTCAGTAAGGCTGTCGTAGAACCCATGTGGTATAGTCCAAACTGAGTCTTCAGTCAATGTTCAAACCAAACAGATCAAGCATTTGCACAGATTTGCTCCCTGTCTGGTCATCCGGCACAAAAGGGTGAAAAAAGCAGGTTAACGTGCCGTTTGCTCCTCTTCCTTCCCTCTTTCCACCCACCCCCAAGCCCAAAGACAACAGCCCCAATCAAGGCTTCCCTGCCTTCATCCGTTTGTCACAACCTGAAGGTCCCTCAAATACTTGTGTGTATTTAATTATCCTATCTGTGGCATCTGTACCTCATTACATGCTCCAGCTGAAGGGTGCGCGGAGTCGGGTTGCGACGAGGCAAAGGTCAGAGGAACCTCCAGCCCGCGTTTTGCCATCGGTTGATGATTCAAGGGAACAAACAACAACCCTCCAAAGGGCTGAGGGCTTCTCCGTGGCTGCAGGCAGCACCCTCTCGCTGTAGCAAAAGAAAAGAAGAGAGCTAATTCCTCCTGGCTCTGAAAAATACTACAGCAAGCCTATGGCAGCCCTTACAGCATCGACGCAGAGCTGGTAGTAGCCTCCTTGCTCCACCGCCTTTTGCTTTTAATATACTGCCCGGCATTAATCAAGCAGTTTAGAAGCATCCTATATCCAGTCCTGCAAAACAGAGCTTAGATGATTTACTGTCAGATTCTTTCAGCTCCTGTTAGACTCCTGTTTTTCTTTCATGTGGGTAGCAGAGGTCAGCAGCGGCAGGAGATGCATGCTTTCACTTCGTCTCACATTTGCTGCTGTCATTCCCATCCCGCTCCGGTCCCTGCAGAGCGGCAGGATGTGTTCATGCTCACAGCCCTAGATGCTAATTGATTTTAGGGAGCCCATTCATCAGTTAAATTTAGTAGATCACCCACCAGGTTTGCTGTTCACTGTCAAAGGTAATTCAATTAAAACTCCAGGAGTGTGACTAACCGTTGGATGGTAAATATGTTTAGCAGCTGCGTTGCTGTATCTTCTCCACCCCATCGTGTCTGTGAGCCAGCCCTGGTCTAGCACGTGACTGAGCCACATACCTTGGCTGATTAATGTATACAACAGCTCTGTAGCAGTGCCAAAAATTAAGTCCAAATGCCTTCTTGGGTATGCAACGACATGCAAATGGCCAAACGTAATAGCTTCAGTAAGAAAAAAGCCTCAAAAGTGTTGAAAGGCAGCAGTGGTTGGATTAACTCCCAGCATCCATAGGGGCTGGGGTTTTTGGTTTCTTTTTTAAATAGCTTTCAAAAGAATCAAATTTAGAATCATGGAATTGTCTGGGTTGGAAGGGACCTTTCAGATCATCTAGTCCAACCATCAACCTAACCGATAAAAAACAACAACCCATCGCTAAACCACATCACTGTCTTTTAAATCCCTCCAGGGATGGTGCCTCAACCCCTGCCCTGGGCAGCTTCATAAATCCAAGGCTTAATAACCCTTTCAGGGTCAAAAATTTTCCTGATCTCCAATCTGAACCTCCCCTGGCCCAACTTGAGGCCATTTCCTCTTGTCCCATCGCCTGTGACTTGGGAGAAGAGACCGACCCCCCGCCTTGGCTATACCCTCCTTTCGGGGATTTGGAGACAGTGAGGTCTCCCTTCACCCTCCTCTTCTCCAGGCTGAAAATTTGGATTTTCAAATCCATCAATAATTGCCATCTCCTCATTCCTACATGTAAATGCCTAGCTTTCCCTCAGCCATCAAAGCTCATACAAAAGCCATCCAATATGACTCTCTCATCACCAAAGCCGTGTATAAATCAGGCAGACATTGCAGCAGTCTCATGGAAAGATGTTTCTATTAAACATGGGAGGTGGGGGAAGCCTGCCTGAATTCCTCCTGGATGACAAACCCACCCTCTGAACTCCTCTTGTCTGCTGGCATCAGTCACTCCTTCGGGGTTTGGTAGTAATTAAGTGCATCGTTAGTGATCCCATTGTACGCCAAGGGGACAAAATGGTGTGTCTGCTTAATAGATTAAAGGAAAACATTATCTGCAAAGCACAGGTAAACAAGACACACATCCCTCAACCTTTCACCCTGGAAGATCAAGGTTCACCTCCCTCTAGAGCACAAATAAACAGGAGCCCGGACTCTCCCGAGACACTGCTGGTGAGTTTATATTCACGGGGAGACCCTTGTGGAGCCTCACAGACCTGTCAGTGGTGGGGATGGGAGAGGACAGGCAGGATTGCAGGCTGGGAGCAGAGGGGCACAAAGAGACTCCCCAGATCACTACCCACGCTGAAAGCAGCGTGTCTTTACCTACAACAGGGGGTCTCTTCTCACGGGCAATGAGCGATAGAAGGAGAGGGAATGGCTGCAAGCTGCAGCAGGGTAGGGTTAGGCTGGCCATGAGGAAACAGTTTTGCCCAGAGTGGTCAGTCAGTGGAATGGGCTGCCCAGGGAGGTGGTGGAGTCCCCATCCCTGACTGTGTTTCAGAGTAGATTGGATGTGGTGTTGAGGGACCTGGTGTAGGGGAGAACTTTGTGGAGTAGGGCTGATGGTTGGACTTGATGATCCCAAGGGTCTCTTCCAACCTAAATGATTCTATGATTTAGCCTGTGGTTAGAGTATTAAATAGACCTGGCATTCCCAAGCTCTTTATAAAGGTTTATGGTGATACTTGGGAAATCTGGATGTTTTTTCAGGATACTATTTACCAAATGGCAGAGTATTATAGAGTCATTCCTCCTCCTGCTCTGTAAAAGACGTGCAGGAAGAGTGGTGGTTTGTGGAGTCGCTGGATCTCATTTACTCTCTCCAGCTGCACGGAAATCGGGAAGTCTTAGTGTCTGTGTGAGGTTCGACTCTTGCAGAGTAAGTAGATAAAATGGGACCTGTGCAGTGGTAACTCTGAGAGAGTCTGCATTTCACTGCCCACTTAATTTTGTAAGAATAATTTTTAGCAGTTATTCATAGATGTCCCTATCGACATCGTCAATGAAGATATTAAAATGGAAAGGCCCCAGCACTGAGCCCTGAGGAACCACTTGTGACCAGCCACCAGCTGGATTGAACTCCATTGAGCACCACCCTTTGGGAATGAAGTTGTACAACTTCAAGAAAAGCATTACATTTGAAGGAGAACCCAGGATATTCTGTATCTGCCTCTTCAGACGTGCCATCAACAAGAGAACCCAGGGTTTAAGTATTAAGCTTTTAAAATATTTGGATAATAAAGCAGTGCTGTTGCTAAATCTTAAGTTACCACTAATATACATTAACATTTCTATTTCTAAAGATCCCAAAATTATCTCTGCAAAAGGGCTTGCTGGAAATCTGTAATTTGTCTAGAGATAACAATTTTTTTAATTGGTGGTCAAATACTTACAGCAACATAACCAGACAAGGAATGGGTTTGAGGTAGTGTTGCTGTCAGGAAGCCCTTTTGTGTTGTTGCTGCTGAATCTCCCCCTTCTGCTGGCATTAATAAATTAAGGCACCTGCTAGACAAATCAGGAGAAATCTGGAAAATCATTATCACTTCAATGCGGAAACGCCGGCCACCGCAAGAGAACAAATGGGGTATGTGGCCTGCGTGGGACTTAAAACAAGAAAAAAGGTTCTATTTGAAAGGTTCTATTTGTCAAATTACTAGAGGAAAAGCTGATCTTACTGTTATGGACTTCATCCACTTCCAGGTCAGATCCATTAGTTACAGCAGTCTCTCAGAGACTGGAACTAATTTACAACACTCCGGAGGGGACTGCCGGCTTCGCTTACCAATCTCAAGTCAAACACAGGGGCTTCGTACTCCTGCCTGGAACTGAAAAACCCCCAGCAGCAGACACAGAGCTTAATGGTTCCAGTATTAACCTGGTTTGCAGCAAGGGAAAACAAAGTCCAGGCTGGGCTAGGAACAAAATGAAATACCTTGTATGCATATTCCAGCGTCATGTTAAACTAGTCTTTGGAAAAAGAAAGGATTCTTAAAAAATTAAATAATGCTGAGTGTCTTTAAAGGAGGTTTTAAAATGTTTTATGACTTCCAGCTGCTCATTTTGACAGAAATTGATTGTAATAAATAATTATCAAATCAAGATAGTTAGGAAATTTAATTAAGCTGATCATTATCTTGTCACAATACACGTTGCCAGTCGGTGGTAACATTTGTGGCTTTAGCCTTTTTTGCACAAAGGCTGTTTCACTCGGGGTTACCTGAAGCAAGATGCACAGGAAACCATCTCATCCACTAGAAATACGTGCTGCTTCAGCACTTTGATCCTCTAAAGTCACCCCTGTCTAGGTAGGAGCTCAGCCATGGTCAGGTCCTGCCTGCTCTTCCCAGCAACCAACACAGTGGGAAGACATTGGGAAGCTTCCCAGAGCTGGGATCCTACGGCCCATTGATTTTCTGTCTTGAACTGCGGATCACAGCTGATTCAGCACGACTTTCTTAATGAAGAGTAGTAGAAGGTCAAGCAAAAGCCTGCAAGGCTCACTCACTGCATCCTCTTCCCAGTTAAAAAGGCTCAATTGGCACTTGAAATTAGTTACAGATTGTTCACATGGGTTTTTTCCCTTTATTTAAATGGTAATGAAGAGGAGCTGCTTCCCATACAAGCCAGGCCACTGACCCTTCCTGGGATTTCATTGAAAAAATATCCTTTGACAAAAAAAAGAAAGTACTGAGCAGTATGTGCTGCCTTTCGTTCAAACCAGGCCTTTGCCACAGACAGATGCTAATGCTAAAGCCAAACATGCAATGTGCTAACCCAGCAGAGAATGCTGAAACCAGAGAAAATAGGTCATGAAATCAAATCTCAACATGGGCAACGCTTCTTAGAAGAAAAGGACATTCTTCTATTAAAATACATTTTCCATCAGCACACAGGGTAGAAAACAGAAGAATTATCAGATGACAATTAAAAAACAAAAAGAAAAAGACTGACACACCAGCTGAAGACACACAAGAGGATTTAACTAAAACAATTTCAACCAAGTTCTAAGCACAAAGTTCCTCGCCATCACACTCTTACCGGTGTAGGTAGGTCTCCAAGTCCCAAAGTGATGCCTAAAGACAGCAAAGAAACATTTTG
The DNA here is from genome assembly GCA_013400555.1 of Jacana jacana. Classification (NCBI taxonomy): domain Eukaryota; kingdom Metazoa; phylum Chordata; class Aves; order Charadriiformes; family Jacanidae; genus Jacana; species Jacana jacana. The sequence continues at coordinate 208,971 of VZTM01019461.1, forward strand.
AAGGGCATTTAGTGAAGATGGTTAAATATTAACACCAAAGAGCTGATGTGCACCACCTTTCCAGGTTGCATTTTGTGCATCGGAGCAGCTTTTAGGAGGGATCAAAGCCCCGATACAGGCAGGTGTATCGGGGTGATACGAGCTTTGATACGGCCCAGAAGCAGAGGTTCCCCAGCAGACAGGTCCTTACACCCACTAGGGATGACTCAGAATTAAAAACAAACAAAAAAAAGAAAAGAAATAACTCACATAGGACCTATGGAAAAACAAAGCTTGAGGCTCCCTCTGCTGGTTTCCAGAGGTTTTCAGCTCTGGGGAGGACAAACTCCAACCCACACAATCTCCTGCCAGTTTTCCACACAACCCTTTGCTATAGGTGCTAAGGACAGAAAACCCTCTCAGATGTTTAACCAGGAGGGATACCCTCCATACCAGACTAAATATATTTTTTAAAACATAAAATTTTTCACTAGGTTAAAGGCAACAACATAAAATACAATCTTCATTACTGCCTGGCCTGTTGTCCCAAATCTCTCTCAATTGTACCCAACTTGGCTTCTTATTTTGTCTCCATAAAAGATTCCATTTCCTGATTATCTTCTCACAGGAAAATACTGACGGCAGTCGTGACATCTGCTTGTTTATCCAGTTCCTGAGCCCTGCCAGCAAACAGCCACATAACCTAGAACAGAGCTGAAGGGGACTGTACAATTTTATTTACCACTTGCAGTTACATTTACAAATTGTCCCGTACAAGTAAAGCAGTTTCCAAAATGAACTCTACCAGCGCTACAAAAATTAAGTCTCTTCTCTATACAAGTCATCAGCTTCAGAATTTATTCCTGTACACAGCTGCTGATTATATTTAACCAAAGGTCACTACTTTTTGGCTCTGAGGATCTCCACAAAGGCAACTTGATCGTTTTATCCCATTGCAATCAAGAAAGTTAAAAGTTCTTGTTCTTCCCTTCCTTCCCTCTCCTTTCATCTGAGGCTCTTCGTGGCTTTCAGTCTTGGAATTCAAATGAAGAAAGACTAATACAGCAGTAATTTCAGTAACCAAGGGAAAAAACCTCAAATAAAACCATCCTGCAACATTTCAAGCAATGTTTCACTTCGGATGTGTCTGCTCATAAGCATAAATACTGAAATATCTCCTAATAAGGTACATAAAAGCACATAAAATTTATTGAACACGGAACAAAGACATAGGAGCCAGCTGACAAGGAACGGGAGCAACGTAGGAGTGAGGAGCCAGAGTTGTTCAGAAAAGAGCAAAGGATTTGAGGAGAGCCTGAACGGAGGAAGGATCCGAAACACAACTATTGCTCTAAGAGTAACTTTCAGTTTCAAGCATTTCCAAAAGACTGGAGAAAAATATATACATTCAGATTGCAGCTGTTAAAAACATTCCCAACACCAGCTCTCATGCACAAGTGCTTCTAAAGAGAAACCTTTTTCCCCAGGAGGGGGCACAGAAGCTCCATTGACAGAAGTCACTGGTACAAAACCCTGGCCCCGCTGAAACACGCAGCAATTCTCTGAGTGAAGCCAACAGGGCAAACATTCCTTGTTCCAAACATGTAATTCTTCCCCCAAGTCAGCTAAACCTGCCTCCCTCTTTGCATCATCGTCCCCCAGAGGTAGCATTAAGTGTGTCAGCCCAGCCTTTATCTCGACTCATTAATTCCTTTCAATGAATGACACTGGAGATCCATTCTGGTACTGGAGCTGGCAAGCCTGGGATAAGATCCAGCCTCTGAAGCGGGCTGTGTCCAGCCAGTCAGCTAACGAACCTTGTTTCATATTTATCTTGCAGTAATCAAATCAGTCTCTTCTCCCTCTATTTTTAAATCCCTCCAAAGCCCCAAGGCTCACAGCAAGGCAGCACATACAGAAAATCAAATACCCAGGACCTCAGAACTGCTGCCTACACTCTCTGACAGTTTAGGAATGGCCAGGAACAGTCTAGAAGCAGCATAATCTTTATCATTAAAGTAACAACAACAAGCTAGTTGAAGTTGTCTTTAATATCAAACACCGAAAACCTCAGTATTTTATGGTACAGCTCCACCAACAACTAACTGCAAAACGATCTCAGATGTGGATTTCTTACACAACAGTAACTTCCCAACCCCACTGCGAGATATGAAGCAACTAAGTGCTAAAAAAGAAAGTGATAAATAAGTTTGTCAAGGCAAAGGCACACACACAAGCAGTTCCCACAGCTGTGGGTAACCTGGTTGCATAGATTTACCATTATGGTTTTGTTACACCGTTCAGAAGGAGCAAGGGGGGGAAAAAAACAACAAAACTTTAGTGTATGGTCCCTTTTCTAAGGTGTTTCGTTGCTAATTTGAAAGGATTGTACCAAAACTACAGTTGCAAGTGTATGTGTTTTTTAAACACCTTCCGATTTCTCCTATTTACAAGATGAACATTCAAAGCATTTACAAGAAAGCTGTCCTGACAATACATATAAGCAAGTGAAAAGATGACATTTTAAACATTTCAGTTTAGGCTGCCAGCATGAGAGACAATTCCACAACACTTGGGGTTGTTTTGTCTATCTTATTTTCCTGATCTGATTTTTACAGTAGCCTCTAATACCTCAGCAGGCAACATCCTGCTAAACCTCCAAAGTGGTTCGAGTAACCCATTCGAAACATCCCTCCAAACTGCTCTGAAGCCTCTCCTCGTTTTTGCATGTTTTCACTGAAAAACCAAAAGCAAAGCAAAGCGGTTTAGCTTCTCAAAATACTCCCCTAACCCTGGAAAAGCCACGTGATGTCATCCTGAACACCAGCAAAGGAAGAACGAATTCTAAACTCTAATGCTTTACACCTTCCCTCCCCCCCTACGAGGGTAGAACCAAAAAAACAAGCCCCAAAAAAGTCCAAAAGAAAACATTACCCCCACATTTCATCACAACACATCACAAGCAGCCTCAGCTACCAACTTCTACAACCACCTCTTTACTTCACAACCGCAGCCACAGCTTAGAAGCTACTGGAAAGCAGACAGTCGAGTCTCTCTTACTGGGCAGAAAGGGATCACTAATCCACACAGCTGTAATATTACAAATCATGTGTCTTACCTGCAGAGAGCAATATTATACCTCACACAGTAAATTAGCTGTTCTTAATCCAAAGGAACCGGTGTAGGCATCTACCAGCCTGTCCCTTTGACCGAATGGCCTGCTCTGCTCAGCTACTACTCACCCACTGGAGGTGCAGGGCAGGAAAAACTGACCTAAGGGAGAGTCCCGGGGAGAGAAGGCAGGGATGGGACCCCGATTCTCGGAGGACTCTGGAGATCTGACCCCGAGGAAGAGCGCTTCTGTATTTTGCATGTATGGGAGAGCGCTGAAGCGTGGAATGAGATGACAACTCTTCTGATCTTATGTGTAAAAGCAAAGACAGAGTAAGAGGGATCAGAGAAAAGCAGGTTTCGGTTACTTCATAGACGGCATCTCAGCCTGGAGCCATGAAAATGGTCAGCATGAGCTCCCTGTTAAAAGGGACTAGATGTTATGTTGGTAGAGACAGAGGTGTGAGTGGCATAATTGGCTGCACCCCAGGATACCGAGAAGAAAGCAAAAGGGAGAAGCTGGAGCACTTGACATTAAACAAGGAACCAGCTGCAACATTTAACAGAACTGACAGAGAGTTGAAAAATATATTTTATTCCTCCTGTACTAAGTGATGACACCGTCCAAGTTCCCAATTACATGAAAACAACTTTTGGTAACTAATTATTGAACTAAACCACTAATTTCAGCACCATTCCCCTACCTTCAAAAGACTAAAAAACTCAGACTGATACCAAGCCCATTGTCCATGCAGTCCGTGCTGCCCACCTTTGCCTGTTCCAGAAGTTTGGCTGTGTAAGAAAAGTTAGCTACAACAATCAGCTGAGCCCAGCACGGCAGTTCTCCAACCATAAACAGTTCTCATAATTTAAAAAAATCACTTCATAATTTAAAATATATATCAATGACTCTCTGCTTTTCTCTTAGCTAGCATGTACCACCATTACTAGCTGACTTAGAATATCAACTCGATTTTGTGAAAAAAGCTTGCAAAAAATATATCAACTTCAAAATGTACAGAAAACGACATTAGAGAGCTGATATTTTTGGGGTTACTTAATGTCTATTAGAAAGAGTAGCAAGCTAGGAGTGAAGTACCCTATATTAGAAATATTCAGACACCTAAGTCATACTTGTTTACACCTTCCTAGTGTAGTGAAGGGTTAGTTCCAGACAGGGTATTTTGAAAGCATGTACAAAGAGCTGCAGCTTTGTTTAACTTAAACTTGATCACGTAGGCGGGCCAGTCTCTGTGACAGCTCATCCTGCAGAATCACAAAACACAAAGAAAGCAGCTATCAGTAGTAAGAAAACCTCATTTTTGCCACGTTCTGCAATGGTCATGAGGTTCTCTCATGTACAAGTCATAGCCAGATTTGCTGAAGCCCTCAAGAACGGCTGTACAAGAGGGCCATCCAGCTTCAACTGAATCTAACATGTACCTGTTCTGCTGAGGCAACACTTGTACCAACAGAGCCTGTCTGTCCTTGAGGTAGTTCCAGGTTCAGATCAAGACTAAAAAGAGAAAGCAAAACAAAAAAATAACACGTCAGGCAACACATGGCTAAAGGAAGAAGCACACTAATTAGCAAGCAGATCAACACTGAGGTAGCATGAGGCCACCAGCACGCCACGAACGCTGTACTCCAGCTGGTTAAACAACTTCATCAGTAAACTTATCAATTACCAACAAGACAAGTCATACATTGTAACCAGCAACAGCTAAATGAATTCTGATTAATCAGGACTGAGCACGACTGCTGTCTGGCAGAGGTATATTTGACATGGCAGATGTATGAATGATGACATTCACTCACAAAAAGGTTTTACTAAAAAATTTGTCAAAAGTCATTTATCCTCAAGCCAACAGAGCAACACTTCCAACTTACACACCACCAAGAAGGCATGTAAGACTCTCTGAATTATTCCAGTATACCCCCAAAGGCTTAAATACGTTGTGATGGCCTGTTCTGCAGGATCTAGCTTGTGAGAGCAGAACTACAGGAAGTTTCAGCGTGGGAAGGGGTGGGGGAAGGAAGAGAAAAACGTGGAGAAACCTGGCAAGAACTGCTAATGCTAAAGCAAATCCAAATAAATAGTAAAACACTACCCTGATATGAAGAATGATGTGCGATTTAGACTTTTGATCCTATATCCTGACATTCACCAGAGCTTTGAATGAAAACAGAATGAAATACTGGCAATTAAACTACTACAAGAATGATGGCCAGAGATGAAGGGAAAGCGGCAATTCTTCTCTGCTTCCAAGAGACAAACACGTACAAAACAAGGGTATCTGACCTTCAAGGGTTGCTGGAACCAAGATTTATTCAAGAAATAAGTCATTCAAAGTTTGACCTACCCTGCTTCATCTGCCATTTCCTGTAGAAGCATGTCCACCTGGTTCTAGGGGAAAGAAAATAAACTTGGCTGTTGCACATCGCAGGTTATGACAAGCTCTCCTGCTAAATCTTGAGAACAGAAATTATTTTAACAAAAACGATTTAAAGGTAAAAGCCTTTCACAGAGTATTTTCGTGCTTCACCACCAGAGGGCCCTGTATGAACTCAAAAATAACGAGCAGAGGTGCCCAGCCTGTTAAAAGTCCATTGATTGAACTTTAGCTCCTGAAAGAATGCTTCTAAAGAACTAAATTTATCTGTAAAACCACCCAAGCGTGTATTTGAATACTTCAAGTGTTGATTATGAGCTACCAAAATACTGCTTTGCACAACATGGGGAAAAAAAAAGCCCATTTCCAACAGATTTGGTTTATTGAATTTGGGTTTAGGTTTATTTTATTTACAAAACAAAACTTCAGTTGGAATAGCACATTTAGCTCCTTGTGGAATAGCACATGGGGATAGGTACTAGGAATTCTTAACTGTGTCAAGCACTGTTTAAGGATCCACTTTAGTAAACACGTTCAAAAACTGAAAGCAGGTAATTAACAACCTTTCCATTGTACATACTACTAGTAATTTGGTGGTGACTGATGTCTCTTTGTTAATATCAGTGAGTTAGAACTACTTTCTAACTCACATTCCGCTTTGAAAATCAATGCTGGAGTGATTTGGTTCAGAAGTTCATTAAGAACTCACCAAAACACTGCTCATTCAGAAGAAGGGTTAAGGTTTTTGAGATATAATTTAAAACAAAGCCTGCTGTAAGAGTGAAATAGACTAAAACATGTGTGTTCCTCTGTACTTGTGACTATAATTTGAAATAGTCTCTTCATCACAAAGAAGCACAAAACAAAAGTGAAAAGGCTCCAGCTGCTGCTATGGCTCAAAGTACGAAGGAAGAAGGGAATCAGACAAAACCCAACACTATTCTTACTTGTGGCGTCGTCAGCGTAGTGGTGTTGCTCATAGTGTCTTCCATCTGTTGTGTCTGCACATCCAGCGTTTCAAACTGATGCTCAAATTTATCCATCAGTGCAGATATCTATTAAAAATATGAATGAAATCAATGACCTGCAGGTAACAGAAGAGAAATGTATCTCATCCAGGAAGTTGGTGAGCAGCTCCTGGAGATGAGAAGCTTGGCCCCCTTCCCTCTCAGCATCAACTCTCAAGTTGGTTTAACACTAGAGTTCAGCAGGCAGGTCAGGGCCCTGTCTGGTCAGGTTTGAGCAGCTCTGTTTATGAGGACTTCACAAAAACACCCTGGCCAACCTGTTCCAGGATCTACAAACCTCACTGCAAAACCTGTTCTCGTTTGGAATTTCCCTTTTGAAAACTTGTGTCCCTTGCCCTTTTTGCTTTTCACGTGCACTTCTGAGAAAGAGAAGCCTATTTACCTTCTCCAAGTTCATGCTCTTCAGCGTGGCATCCATAGACTTAACTACCCCTGCCATCGACTTCGTTACCTGAAATCAAGTAAAGGAAATCATTACAAAGAAAGAAAAATGAGCCATCCCTTACCAAGCTCTCTTATCTCCAGCCACAGTTTTTACAGTATCAAATAGTAAGGCACATGTTATTGTCATCTAGAATGTGACGTTTTATGGCTCCTGCCATTTCAAATTCTGTAAAGCCACTCAACCACTTAAAATATGCATTGTGAGCTGAAACTCACTAAAAACCGAGGTGTGCATGGCATTAACTTTCGGGGGTCTCAAGATCTGCAAAGGTAAGGGATGTACTCAGTACACAGATCATGTGGCAGACCAGACTCTGGCTGAAAAGCAGAACAATAACTACAAGAGTTAAAGATTTTGGGAATCTCAAGTCCTGCGTCGTAACTCTGTGCATTTGGAAGGGGAGCACTATCCCTGCAAAACAATCTTAACAGCCCAACCTACAAAACACACTGTCTCCTTAGGAGCAGGAGTAATAACAGCTAACAGAAGTTCCAGCTACAAAACACAGTGAAGAGCAGCTGCCAGGGGAATTCCAGTTCTATTGGCCACAGCTGAAACCAAAACCGAAACTTTTCAGTTCATTGCAAACAGAATTAAGTAACTTCTAAGAAAATGGAAGGTCACATCCTTGCAAGGGATTTGGGAAAAGAGATTTACCTTGCCCATTGTCACTGCAGTCTGAACTCTGGCTGCTACAGCATCTACCCTGGCGCTCATGCGCAAGAAATTGATGGCTTGATTCTTCTGTCGGATTGCGTTTTCCGCATGTATTCGTGCAACTTCCATGTTACCCTTCTGAATTGCCTGTTGAAGACAGAAAAGGGAAAAAAAAAAACAAAAAAAAACCGTTTTAACCTTCCCTGCTCTGGTAACCATCATTTCTGAATAGCTTATGTCAACAATCAATTCATCACGGCATCTTTTCTATTAAGAGATCACATCACCCCCTCTCCTTCTCCAATATTTCTCAAGCTTTTTCCAGGTGTGAACTTCATTCCAAGGAAGGTATCTAGTGTGCACTTCAGAAAGTTTTACAGAGCTACAGAAACATATCTTTCCCGTTCCTAAAAATGTCTTCGGTATAGAATCATAGAATCATGTAGGTTGGCAGAGACCCTTGGGATCATCAAGTCCAACCATCAGCCCTACTCTACAAGTTCTCCCCTACACCAGATCCCTCAACACCACATCCAATCTACTCTGAAACACAGTCAGGGATGGGGACTCCACCACCTCCCTGGGCAGCCCATTCCACTGACTGACCACTCTCTCTGGGAAAAACTGTTTCCTCATGTCCAGCCTAACCGTACCCTGCTGCAGCTTGCAGCCATTCCCTCTCCTTCTATCGCCCATTGCCCATGAGAAGAGACCAGCACCAACCTCTCTACAACGCCCTTTCAAGCAGTTGTAGAGAGGGATGAGGTCTCCCCTCAGCCTCCTCTTCCTCAAACTAAACAATCCCAAATCCCTCAATCCATCCTCATAAGCCTTATTCTCCAGGCCTCTCACCAGCT
>VZTM01019461.1:220825-240091 GCA_013400555.1 Jacana jacana
GCCCGTCCCTTCATGGCGGCTCGGCCGCCTCAGGCAGCGAGGCTTGTTTTCTCCGTCTCTCGTCTTCCCTCAGCCGGCTCTATTAGCGCTCTCGCCGCTGTGACTGACACCGGGGGAGGGTCGAGAGGTGCAGGCGCGACCGGAACGGGCAGGCTCGCCCGCCGGACCTGGAAGGCCCGGGTTCGGCCGCCTGAGGGGTGGGTGGGTTGAAGGCCCCCCTCGGCAGCAGGCCCGGCAGCCTCAGCAGCCGGGGAGCGGCGTCCCCGCCCGCCATGAAAAGTACAAATGCAAAGCATAAATGCAGACGGGATGGAGGATAAGGGGTGGGAAGCGATAAGGGGTTGGTGGTGGTGTGAGGGGGTTACCTTGGCTTTGGCAGCTGCGTGCCCACAACCTGGAAGCACCCAGACATAGGAATGATTTCTTCTGGCAGCTGTTTTAGCTCTTAGCTACCCGCTTACAAAGGCATGAAGAAGAGTAAATTTCGCTTTGTAGTGTTCAAGGGCTGCTTAATGTGTAGAACGGCTATGCGAATTTAATCAAATGGGCATGTAGGAATAAGATGAAGGGTGACGGCTTCAAACTGGAAGAGGGCAGATTTAGGTTAGATACTAGGAAGAAATTAATTACTGAGAGGGTGGTGAGAGCCTGGCCCAAGTTGCCCAGAGAAGCTGTGGCTGCCCCATCCCTGGAGGGGTTCAAGACCAGGTTGGATGGGGCTTTGAGCAACCTGGTTTGGTGTCCCTGCCCAGGGCAGGGGGGTTGGAACAAGATGACCTTCCAACTCTATAACCATTCTGTGATTTATCCATTATAGCACTTCACAGAGTGGGATATGCTCCTGTGCAACCTGCTTTGGCAGGGGTTGGACTAGGTGATCTCCAGAGGTCCCTTTCAAGCCCATATCATTCTGCGATTCTGAAGAACAGAGACCTTAACCTTCTTCAGAACACTAGCAATAGCCTATATACAACCTTTAGTACAAGCATTCGCTACCATATTTTTATCCTATTTACCGAAAAGTCCCAAAAATTCTGCAGTTTAGTGCCTGTATCTCAGTATACCTCAGTAGAAGGTACCCCCCTCAGGCATGCAACATTTTGGGTCACTTGGAACACAAAGATCAAAATGTGAGTTGTGTTCACCGTTGAATTGCTGGAGGTGACATTTTATAAGCTCGTGACAGTCTGCTTTAAGAGGTGGTAATTCCTCCAGCAAAGTGTAATTATTTTCTTGAGTCACCTTGCTGAGTCACTCCCCAAGTGTCTTGAGATGCAGGTTTTTTCCTGATGGTGTCTCTTCCGGACAGAAGCTGTTCACAGAGGTGCTGCGATGTCTAGTTGCTAAAAGATGGAGAGTCTGAACCAATCATTTTGGAAGAACTAAGGAATTCCCTCTCTCTCATTTCTTGTTTTATGTTAACAACAGCATAACCCTATGCACACACCTCTTCTAGGACAGGCCCCCAGCCAGGCCCCAGTTCTCCAAAAAAAGAAAGAAGAAAATGACATCAGCATTCGTCGTATCTAATAAACTGTTCAACACCTGGAAAAGGATGAAAAAAAATAGGATCTTCTGCCTTTGAATTTACTGCGAGACGGAACATAATTACCACAACAGAACTTCCAAACATGAAGTTCACAAGCATTTTGTTAGCTGAAGGCCTTCAAATCGCCTGAAGAGGATGTATTTCTGATTGCCTCCAGCTTTTTGTTTTTATGAAATAGCTATTTTTAATCAGATGAAGTACAGTGAATGCTTCTAGTAAAAAGTTATACATTCCAGTTAGTTAGATCCAAAATCACAGAATGACAGAATCTCAGGGATTGGAAGGGACCTTGAAAGCTCATCCAGTCCAACCCCCTGCTGGAGCAGGAACACCCAGAGCAGGTCACACAGGAACGCCTCCAGGCGAGTTTGGAATGTCTCCAGAGAAGGAGACTCCACAACCTCCCTGGGCAGCCCCTGCCAGTGTTCCCTCACCCTGAAGAAGTTTTTCCTCATATTTAACTGGAATCTCCTCTGTTCCAGCTTGCATCCATTACCCCTTGTCCTATCACTGGATGTCACTGAGAAGAGCCTGGCTCCATCCTCCTGACACTCACCCTTTACAGATTTATAAACATTAATAAGGTCCCCCCTCAGTCTCCNATATTCATATATTCACATATTCACATACTGTATGCTTTAAGGTGTATTTTCTTTTAACATTGCCTTTTATTTCTTTAGATAAGTAGGGCTGGAGTCCCACCTGCTGGCATTCCAAACAGCGTGGCAGCCATTTACAGCAACCAAGGAGTTGGACTCTCATCTTTTCTGATACCAAAAGACCTCTTGAGTCACTCAATTATTAACTTTCAACTAACCATAAAGCAAGTCTCCATGCCTGTCACCGTCCCAGAAGAGCACTGGAGTCGTTAATAAGCCTCCCAGTATCATTCCCAGAAGCGCAGTTGCCATCGCTACTGTTTGACTCTCCTCTCGTCTGGCAGCGGCAAATGGGGAAAAAAGCGGTTCTCTGGTGATTGAAAGTGATACAGCCCTGACATCCCACGTCTGAGAAGTGTCACGAGCTTAATTTCTGATAACACTCGACTTGATTAAAACCTGACAGCTACTCACCCTGGAAGCTGCAAGTACTGTTATTCCCGCTGAACACCTTCCGCTCCCTCAGCTCAAACCCCAACTTTTTCATGGTTAGTTTTTGCTTGCTACAATAACCATTGATATATTTACCAATAAAACGTTATTGGTAAATACAACAAAGTTTCTCCTGTTTAAATGCACGTATTTTAGAGGAATATAACTCACAGTTAAGGCTTTCTCCTCAAGACCTGGTTTTCATTGGAGGATTTTAGGCTTCATTCATCATTTAATCCAGATGAAATAAACTATCCGACTCGGGCTTGCTTTGTTTTTCTCTTCCTTTAACAAATCTTTCTAGCTAACATAACGAGATTAATCCTGCTGCAACCTGAAGAACATTCTTGGCTGGTGTGTTGACTGATTTACTTTGAGTGCCATGAGCCTTCAGAATAGGGGAGTGACCGCATTGTTCAAATGGAACGTGTAAAACCCTTTATTGTCCTCAAATCGGCCTTGCTAATGCCAAGTCATCTGTTTGTTACACAAATTGATTTTAAGGTTCTGATTTTTCTTCCTAACTGAGCGTGGTCTTTTAATGTCTAAGGGCTGGTAACTGGAAGCTGTTAGAAGCGATGAAAAGTGGGCAATGCTTAGAAAGTTGATCTTCACCACTTCAGTCAGAGGAGACTTTCTTCAGATACCAGAATGCTTAGGGAAAATCCTTGATTTATGACCTCCTAACGGCCTAAGTTTTCAAACATGAAATCATGGTTTTTTCCTTGTGAGAGTGAAGTTCTCTCTCAGTCCTGAGCGCAGGTATCTGTATTCCTCATGAGCTGGGTGTTCAGAAAAGGTATCGGAACAGGAAATGTAATCCTGCTTTAGGATACTTCAAGTCTGTGTTAATTTGGGGGGGGGGATCAAATCTCTGAGCCTTTTAGATTCTTGACGTTGGGAATGGGATTGCTCAGCTACGCCTGTGAGCGTTATTTAGGTGTTGCTTTTCATGGGAAGGCAGCAGGGATAAATCACTTCCTTCACAGGATCACAGAGTGACCTGGGGTTGGAAGGGACCTCTGGAGATCATCCATTCCAAGCCCCTGCCAGAGCAGATCCTCCTAGAGCAGGTTGCACAGGAACTTGCCCAGGAGGGTTAGGAATGTCTTCAGAGATGGAGACTCCACCACCTCTCTGGGCAGCCTCTGCCAGGGCTCTGCCACCGTCAAAGTGAAGAAGTTCCTCCTCATGTTTAGATGGAACTTCTTATGTACAAGTTTGTGCCCTTTTCCTCTCACTGGAGGGACATCTCTCCCATCCTTTCATTGGGAAACTTCTGAAAACAAGGTATAAAAACATCTGTAAATGAAAAGCTGTCATTTCTGGGCTTGAGGCCGGAACATGAAGCTGGAGATTGGGTCAAAGAATCCAGAGGACTTCCCTGATTTACCTTCTTTTGTGAAGGTGGGAGCTTCTGGGTGGGCAGTGCCGGAGCGATGGCCTTGCCGGCTGGTCCCGGGCACAGCAGCGGCGCTCGGGAAGGCAGCTCGCCTGCTGCATTTGGAACACCGTGTTCTGCTGAAGCATCTCGGGCAAAACCCTGCCAATAAAGTGATGTATCCGAAGTGACAGCTTCCTCATCTCCCCCCACTGTGCCTCATCGGTGGAAGCACAGCCTGGAGATGCCCTAATGATGTAGGAGTACTTATAGCAAATGAACTGTAATAAGTGTGGCAGAAGACGCTTTTGAGCGAAGCTAGTGAAAGTAATTATTCTGTCTTGTGTCTCGGGAGTCTGACTTCATAATGATGAAGATTGCTGCTGAATCCTGACTGTAAGAGCTTGGAAATACCTACTGGTGACAGACCCGTGGCCACCAGCAGCCCCACTGCTCCGTGTTTTTACCAGGAGAGGTCTGTGCGAAGGTCTCCCCTTTTCAGGAAGGAGATGGGAAAAGACACAGTTATGATATAGAATCTTCTGGATCTGATCCACGTTGGGAGATAATTCACAACGCCACTGCTATTATTGTCTGTGGTCATAAACCCGAATCTGTGGAGAGCTGTGTCAGAGCATTAACATGTTCAATAGAGAACTACCCATGAGCAGACTGCTCCTGCACGAACGGTCCGACCAAAATCAACCACTTAGAAGCTTGTGCAATAGTTCTCATGAGTAATACTTAAATGTATAAGGCTTTCCAGGGTCAGAAACAGACACCAGATCATTGATTAGCCCCATTTATTTTTCTTTGATATTACTGGAACTCATTAATTAGGACACGACTCGGAGGTGGCAGCAACATTAGATGAGAACTATTAGAGTGGTCATCTACTTTGGAGAAAAATGATTCATTTCAGTGATGTCAAAGAGAAGTAAAACTGACCTAATTATCCACAACAATGTTAGAGAACAAAGCAGAAAAAAACTGCTCAGAAATGGGATTGTATCATGTTTTGCCTCAATCAAACCTGCAGAAGCATAAATCAGATTCACGCAGCCGACACAGGAGGGAGCCAGCTGGGCTACAGCCTCCTCAGCGCCCCTCAGGGCATGAACTGACAGAGCCCAATTCCAGCTTAAATCCCATTTTCCTTTCAACCACTGAAGAAATACCTGACTGGTGCTGGGCTCCTCTCTGCTTTGCCCATTTCCTCAAGAGCACAAACCTCCTGCAAAGCCAAGCATCTGCAAACCAACCCATGGCAACTGCTTTCCCTCCTTTTCTCTTATGTCTTGCACAGCAGCAGAGATGTTTGGACTTTATTTCATATTCTATCTGCCATCCCACATGGCCATTAGAAGGAAGAACAAGGGCACCGAGGAGAGGACTCTATGGACACCCCTATGAAATCACTCTGTTTGGCTCTGGCTTCAGTGCTGGCATCCCCTGTACTAAAGAACCAGAGTAAATTTAGAAAGGTGTAATCATGCTGTGAAATCCTCGCGGGTCGAAAACTGTGTTCGTACCGTGACACCATCAGTGGAGAGGACGTTCTTTAAAAGCTGGATGTTCAGGTGAAGTTTAACATCGTGAAGTTCAGAGGAGTGGTCGGTTGAACGCTTTGAGGAATAAGCTTAAGCAGGCATGGCCTCTGAATTGAGAAATGGCAAATGATCGTTTCCACCGTCAAACCGGTGAACGTCTAGAGGAACTGGCCTACTGGGGCTTTTGACTCACGCTATCGTTTCTTCAACTTCTGGGTTATTTTCTTAAGAACCCCCACCTTTAAATGGCTGGAGGCTTGGAACCGAAATATTGCCACTGAAGCTCAGTGGTTGCCACAGCAACACTGCGGTTGCGGTTGTGCCCCCAGCAAAATAGCTGTTATTGCTTTGCAATTACTGGGTCGGCTGGTGTCAGCGTACGGAGTGTGAAGTAGGAGGGTTTCTAGTGAACTCAGCGGGAGATGGGTTTCACCCCAAGCACCACCTCGTTTAAGTCTGGCTCTGCCAGGGCACAGAATCGAACTGCCAACGTGGGAGTGCTCTAGGTGGTCCCCACTCTCTCAACCTGCCTGTTAGCTTTGATCTTCTCTGCGGGTGGCGGAGCTTATTCCCTCTGGAGTCCTGTCGCTTTTAAGAAGATTAAGCTGCAGAGCAGATTTGAGAGATTATTGACCTGTTTATTATCCAATCCTATCAGTGTTGCAGTGATTAAGAGTCAAACTGCTTTACTAGAGAAATGCAGGTTTGGGGTGGGTTTTTTTTTTACTGACACACATCACTGAATTTTCATGACTAAAAAAAAAAGACAAAGAAATTTGGAAGAAGCACATTACCCAGCATTTTTCTTCAGCAGCCTAAGTGGAATATTTTGTCTCCTGTGGGTGCAAAGACATACCAAGATGTACATTAAAAGATATAAATTGCATATTCTCTGTGGGCCTTCATTTGAAATTTACTATTTCATGGAGAAGGGAATAAATATTTCAGGGTAAATTACAGCAACTGAGACTTCTTAAAATGCTGATTATGCAGCTCAAGGGAGTCTGCAGTAACAGAGTCCAGTGCCATTCCAGGAGCCTGGGGATGATTCTGGTCTCTGTTCCACCTGGCCATTCCTGCAGGAGGTTATAAAATCATGGAAGAGTCAGACTTTGAACCATTTCAGTTCTACTTTTTAGAGTCAGACTTTGAACCATTTTTGATCTATGTTTCTAGGGTCTAAGTGCAGGGAGTGATGTGACGGGAGCACAACTCTTCATCGCCTATGAAGGAGATGATTTCTTCCCCCAGTTCTTGCCACCTCAGCTCCCTGTCTCCCTGGCTGGCACAGAGGGAACTCCATCCGATTTCAGTCTGCCCTCATGGAGACATTTCCCCTCAACAAAACCAGGGCAACTTCTCTTTCTCCTTGTAGTGCTGTCCACCAAAGGTCATTCCATCCCTGCCAGCACCATTGCAGTGTTGCACAAAAGCTAGAGTTGAAAATTTGCTTCTATATTTCATAATCATTTAAGGCATTTTATTTATTTATTTTAAAATTAATTGGAGATCCAAGCAAAAGCCCAGTGCTTAGAAGACAGTAAGGACTCTGCCTTAGGATAGCAGCGCGGTGTTGTTCTTTCCAGATTAAAAGGTTGGAAGAGGACAGGACAAAGCAAGTATGCCTTAAATGCCCAGTCTTGCTTCAAAGACCCAGTGAATTCAAACTCTTTCAGTTGTGTTACCACTTTTGAATCACTTTTGAATCAGCACAGCCCACTTGCACCACAAACTGCTGCAAGAAGACTCACAGCTTCTCTTCCATCCTCAGCCTCCCCAATGCCAGGAGTAAGACCGAAAGCCGGACCTTGAGAGCACAGTGGAAGGCAGTGGGGGACCCTCCTTGCGGGACCTCTCCCCGCTGCTGTTGGAGAGCTGTGACACCCCCTGTGTCCCAGCTGTGTCCCAGCTGTGTCCCCTCAGTCCCACAGGGGTGGGTGGGGAAATGGCCCCACTTTGTCAAGTTTTACAACAATATAAATGCCTTGTGTATAGCGGACAGGAAGAAAAATACCTGTGCTGTGCAGCTACGCTGCCTTGGGGCTTTTCCAGTTCAGCTCCGTTTTAGCAGCTCCTCCGCTGGCCAGAAGCTGTATTTTGGGGGCAGGATGAGACATCACTTAACAGTAACTCTGTGCTAAGACCCTCCAGCCTGCTTCATCTACGAAAAAGGAAGAGTGATAATTCTGACATTTGAGTCACTTATTTGGCGTCGGAGTGACCCGCTCTTTGAGATTAATAAAGCTGTTGACTAATCTCTGAACCGTCGGTACAGACCTCCTGCCCCTGTAAAACGAGGAGGAGTTCGCTGCATTCTGTGTTTCTGAACGATGAAGATGCAGTTGTTGGCTACCTCCAGCCAATGAAGTTTTAAACAAATTGGTTTAGCTTACTTCAAAGGAATCACAGATTTTCAGTACCGGCTGCTCATTTCTCATTTGGCTGAATTCCCCCTCCACGGCCACCGTTGCTGGATGCTTTCCTCCTGCTTTTTGCATTTGGATTCTTGGATCTGTCCATTTTAGAACCTGAGCCACTTTGTGCTCCGAGTTACCTACTCTCCACTCTCAAACCTCTTCCAAAAGAAGCAATTTAAAGTCTACCTCCTGCTTCCTCCCCTCCCCTTTCCTCCTACACAATCCCCATCTCATCTGTGATGCACCAAACATCTATTTCTCCTTAAATTTTATTGAGTTGTGTATTATATGTTGCTCTCTCTGTAGCACTTTGAAAAAACATAACGGACAAAGTAAGCTGCACAAGAGGATGAGCTAGAAAAGAAGTGAATGGAATCATTAAATAAGAGTGGTGAAGAGCTGCAGCAGAATTCAATTTCCAGACAGGATGGAGGTATACGGATTTGCCATTTTTACGTGTACACTTTCATGTAGTGATGGCTTTCAGGACTGGAATGAGGCAGTGGGATTTAAAACATTCATTACACCAACAAAATTCTCCTTCTGTGGCCGTGGTATTTCACCTTCATCTTTCTCTTGCTTTTATTCTTCCTTCTGCATGTCCCTTTGCTGCCTCTCATTTTTCCCTTCCGTGTGTGCTTTGTCGTGCAGGTACAGCACAGCGTGGCTGGTGCAGGTACAGCACTGTGTGGCTGGTGCAGGTACAGCACAGTGTGGCTGGTGCAGATACAGCACAGCGTGGCTGTTGCACGTACAGCACAGTGNATACAGCACAGTGTGGCTGTTGCAGGTACAGCACAGTGTGGCTGGTGCAGATACAGCACAGCGTGGCTGTTGCACGTACAGCACAGTGTGGCTGGTGCAGGTACAGCACAGCGTGGCTGTTGCAGGTACAGCACTGTGTGGCTGTTGCAGGTACAGCACAGCATGGCTGGTGCAGGTACAGCAGAGTGTGGCTGTTGCAGGTATAGCACAGTGTGGCTGGTGCAGGNTAGCTGTTTGTGATGAGCTCCTCAATGCCATGTGTCACAAACAGCCAGCATTGGCATGATGCCTTTTCTCTAAGACACAGAAATGGGTCATATTCTTCATGTTTTGTATGAGGAAACAAAGGTACATTTTATTTTCAGGATACCTGAAGTCCCATAGTGCATAATCCCCCTAAACATTATAAAATGGCTGATTTCTAGAATGTTTTCAGAACCAAATACAGCTTTACCCCTGGGTATAAAGTACAGAACCACAGCTTGCTTTTTCTTCTCCTGATGATCTAGTACCATAATTTCCACATAGCAATAACTCTGCTCTGCTCAATGAACTGCTCACTGTGGGTACTGAATCATCATAGAATCATATAGGTTGGAAGAGACCCTTGGGATCATCAAGTCCAACCATCAAGCAACATACTGGTTGCAAGCCCAAGCCAAAGGAGCACTGGTTTGTGTGACTGGCAACTGTGGCGCCAGGAGCACGTTGCCACGAGGATCAATTTTAATCACAATAATTGATCTGTACCCTTAGTCATTCCTAATGTCAGTCACGTGTGATGTGCTGAAGAAAGTCAATGTTAGAAAGAAATTCAGCGGGTAGAACCCTAGGAGAAGTAAATCCAGGTACGACACAACCACTCCTGATGTAATTAAAATGCCATTTTCTTACCAAAGGCCAAATTCCAGGACTACAAGGATTTGACTCACATTGTATTTTAAGTCTACCTATAGCAGAGAGAAATTAAAGGGATAAAAGACATTAGGGAATGAGGGGTCTTCGCCAGCCGTGGCATTGGTACGTCTCTGAAGGAGAAGCAGTTGGCTACAGAAGGCTGAATGATGTTAGCCGTGGCGGGGGCAGCCAGGCAGCTTGGCCTCCTCGCTCTTCTCTGATGGAGGAACCCTGGCAGAGGGACGTGCACACCTTGCCCAGTGCCTGCTCGGCTCTCCCAGTTACAGCAATATTCATTACAGCAGACGGGCTCTGGAACAGCGAGAATCACCCACGGCCTGAAATGCTGGGGACGCACCAGGTTTCCCTCACAACCCGTTGGCAATTGCAGTGTGTTCAGTTCCGAGAGTTAACGACACAGAGCAATTAGTCCTGGTTCAGTGTGGTGAGATGATGGCAAAGCATAGTCCTACCTGCTTTCAGTGCCTGGGTGAACGTGGATGTTCTGACTATAAGGGGCCACGCAGCTGGGGATGTAAAAAGCCTCGTTAGTCTAGGCAATCTTTTGCACCACATACTCTATGAGCATAAATCACCAGAGAAGCTTTTCCATGATTCAATGCAATGGCTCTGGGTATAAGGGAAAAAGATTGCCCCCCTTTTTTCGGGGGCAACCACCATCGGGACTGGCAGCGATGGTGACTTAGTGTGAGTGGCACTTCATTCGGTACTGAAGCCTTATTGTTGATTCTTCTTCCGTATTACTTCTGTAGTATTTTGACTTAAAAGGCACCACTGAAAGTGGATAAAGCTCAGGGAGTTCCTGTTCCACGGAAAAATCACCAAAAATTGTCCTCATTTAGAGTGAACACGGGAAATTGTGACATTTTCTGTGGCGAGTCCAAGAATTCATGGTTTTAAAAAAGGTTGGTTTTCTGTTATTTTTCTATTTTAAAACATCGATACTCATATACATTTCAAAAACTCAGCAGGAAAGTCTACGAAGTTTTAAAAGCATGAAATATGAAATATGACTAAGAAGCATTTTTGAAATATACATAAATATATAAACATAAAGAACCTTCCGATGAGGGCGAGCCAACCTGGAACTCGGAGAGGAGACAGCACTGAACGTCCTGGACAACTGAGCTGTTCCAGATGATGCTCAAGAGGAGAAGAACCGTAGGCAGAAGGTGCATAAAGGTCTTTTGACATTCTCTCTTGGCCTTCTCTGCACCAGCTGAAGTAAAGAGAACTGAAAAAAAACCAAACAAATTTGGGAACAGGAGGACTTTCTGTGCTTTATGAGTCAAATAGATCATGCAGCAGAGTTTTATTTTGTCACAGCTGGTATTAATTTAATAACAAACTGCATAAATTTAATCAGAAGACCCTGGAGTATGCAGCATCAATGCTAAACAAATAACCTCCCAGGTCCCTGGATTGCTATTTAGTAGTTCTTCTACAAGACCCGAGCGCTCTCAACAGACCTACCTGGTGAAAACAAATAGCTTTTCTTACGTGTGACACACTGTAAATACCTTCACATTCTGATCCCTAAGACACACACAACCAAACTCTACTTTTGTGGCTGGAGAACAAATTACAGAATTATGAACAGGAGACTCTACAGATGCCGAGATTTCACGCACATCAGTGCGACGGGGGTTCGTGTTAGTGGTTCCTTCCTGCATAATCAAACCCTGAGTGGTTTCAAGCAACGCTGGATATTTCCAACCATAGACAAGCCAGAAATCCCAAGCCCTCCTTTTGCAGATTTATCATAAATATAACACCACTTAGTTGGTTTCCTTTGGATTCTCTTTAGCACCTTGTGTGTCTGCCTGCTCTACAGGTGAAAAGCAATAGCGAGTGTTAATAAAAAAAAAATGTATTTTTCTATATAAAGTGATGCACCAGATGGTGTTCACTACTAGCTTTTGAAGAACAGCTTTAAAAAGTTTCATTTCAAATGCTTCCTAAGCACTACTCCAAGGGCTTCGGCTTTCTACGAATCATCTCCTGGTGGTCACCTGGTTTCTAGCTGGAAGGCTCTACCAAATAGTAAAACATGTGTTCAGTAGATGATTGTTTTCCCCCCCTCTGGTGAACAGCAGAGAGATGTCACCTGGCTGTGGCTGCCAAGGTAGATTCCAGAACAGGATTTAGCGAGGTAGGTGCCCTCTGATGCAAGCTCTCAACTAGCGAGTGTAACTGAGAAAAGACTATCACACCATTTCTGAGCGGCCCGAGGATCCCGTTGTTGCTGTTGTGTTATCGGAAAGCCTGTGTTATGATTGTGCTCCTTGAGCTTCAGGAGGTTGTTTGGACTCTCCAAGCAACTACAGCTGCTGTTTTGAGAAATCAAAGAGGTATTTCACAGGATGTATCCTCCTCCCCTCCTCTGTCCCTCTTGTAGAAAGAAAGGTTTAAGAGGCTGTTTAACACCGGGATCATGAGCCCACAGCTCCTGTGGCCATTGTGACTTCACAGTCACGGTCCTTGAGGCATTTTAATGGGACCTTTAGTCTTGCTCCTAATCTTTGTGCCTGAGGGCAGACAAAGGCTGAGATGGTGTGACCTTCTGTGATGCCCAAGGATCTTTCCTTATATAAGAGAAACCTTTTGGTCGATAGAATCATGGAATTGTCTGGGTTGGAAGGACCTTTCAGATCATCCAGTCAAACCACCGATGCAACACTGACAAAAGCCATCTCTAAACCATATCGCTAAGCACTATGTCTGCCTAACTTTTACAGAACTCCCAGGGATGACAACTCCACCACCTCCCTGGGCAGTCTGTTCCACTGCTTGATAACCCCTTCAGTGTAAGTATTTTTTCCTAATACCTAATCTAAACCTCCCCTGCTGGAACTTGAGGCCATTTCCTCTTGTCTTTTCGCTTGTTACCTTGGGAAAAGAGACTGACCCCATAATGTGAATTTACAGCCAGGAAATATTATAACAGCACCGGATGAGTGGAGCACACAACAAATCTACTGTGAGATGTCCAGTCATGTGTGACCACATTCAGGGAGGTTTCCTGCTGTCAGTCTGGAGCTGAAGTGCATGGTTCAGGTTGCAGAATGAAGCCTGAGTGGAGGGACATGGTGGTGCCGTGCTTCCTGCGGTCCTCCAAGGTCTCGGGGATGGCTGGGAAAAGCCCTACAGCAGGAGATCACCTGGGCTTGAGGGTGACCAGCAGAAATTTCATTAGGTAGTTTTTAGTGCTGATGCAGGAAAGCATTTCAGTAGCTTCTCTGCTCATCTACAGTATTTAGGCAGGATTTCTTTCTCGTCCCCCAGGTGCTCCAGAATGCCCTACATACGCAATCAAATTATTTGAGCTTTACTGGGAGAGAAGATTGGATTAGCAGCTAAACAAGCCAGACCAGGTTATACATTTCTGTGCAGTTTTATTTTCTTCCCTACCACCACAGGGATACGTGTAAGGCAGCAGATATATATAAAAACAGCAGCTAAACAGGGAGAGCTTGTTATAATGACTACACATTTCTTAAGTGTAAACATTGCTATTTGACATCTGATAAAGGAGCCAAAGGCGAAAGGCAGACACAGAGCTTGTCTTTCCTTCTGACAGGACAGTCAGGAAGCAGCATTTTTCTGAGCTTCCCAGCTCTCCATCAATGATGAATTACCGCTTGCTTCCCTGTAGCCCAGCTTCAGCTGGTCTGGATATATTCTATTTACAAGTGCCCTGAGATTAGTTCAAGCTGCTCCAGGCTTCAGGGTGCTGACGTTGGAGGAGATAAACAGAAGTAATTTGCTGATTCACCATAACAATTTTCATAAAATATGAGTCAGGATTTTCTTCTTTCATGTAATGATGAAATTAGGTTAGCATGCTTTGCTGAGCACTCAGCTCTACTATGTGTGTTCCCAGTAGCATCCAAACGTTCCTGCAGTATATTTTTGGAATTATAACCAGATTTCTGAGGCCAGATCTTCTCCTGCTTCCCTTGGCTTCCCAATAAACTGACATTCACCACTCTCTGTCTTGAATTAGAAATCTGTTCTTTACTCCACTATATTGACATGACACCAAGTGGATTTCCTGCAGCTCCCACCTGTTGGACTATTAAACCTCCAGCTAAATTCTGTGTTTACGTGGGCTTCTCCTAAATGGGACAGCTGGAGCAAAGTTAGCTGAATGTCCCAGTATCTGCATTCAAATTCCAGAGTGGGGGGATACCTCTTTCCTCAGATTGCTTCTTTAAAATCTTGGAGCAGGGTCTTCTTCTCATCCCTTTCAGGTGGGACCTTACCCCTCCAACCTGTCTCACAGTGTGTCTGCCGCTGCATCAGCAAACCTTCCTCTCCTGGGGATTCTGACGGTGCCTTTCTGCTTTCCCACGCTTAAAGAAGCCATTTCAGACTGAAGTGGTTACTGTAGAAGATGACATCAGCATTTAAATAGATTTCCTGAGGAAATGTTTTAATGGTCATTTTTATAGCTTATTTTGCGCTTTTTAACTTTTTCCTCTCTGGCCAAAGGTCAAGAAATCATTTCATACAGACCAGAGCTTGAGCATCAGTACAGGAAAAGAGCTAATTCTGACTAATCTCATGGTTTTGATTGTTTTGATTTGTTTTCCTTCTGAGCACCAATGGCAGAAGAGAAAGTGGATTGCATTCTGTCTTCGGAGAGACCTTTTTGGATGAATGAAAGCATTCCCCACTTCTAGGTTCAGGCAATAAATAAACTTAACAGGTCTCTTCACACTTCACACATAAAAGCTCTGACCTCAGCAGACTTTCTCTTTCTGCTCCCTTTAAGAGAAATTTGCACATCAAATAATGCTCAGTACCTTTGCTAGTTAAGATCTGATTATCCCTCTCTGGCTACTAAATGGAAAAAACAGGCAGAGAGTAGAAATTCCTCCCAAAAACTGGCCGTGTGCTCAACACAAGGTGCTGGGTGAGGAGAGGAAGGGCTTACCATGCTCTGACAGTCGTGTGTACAATCTGCTGCCTTCACCCTGGCAGGCTGGAAAGGAAAAGGTCTTATGGTTGTGTTTGTGTGTGTGTGCAAAAGTGAATGCCCAGTTAACTTGGAAATTGCACTTTCCCCATGTTGTCTCAGAAGGCAAAGGGGATTTTTTTTTTAATTAAGGCAAAGGGGATTTTTTTTTTCTTTTTTTTTTTTCTCAGATCATAGAACCGTAGAATGGTTCAAGTTGGGAGGGACCTTAAAGATCACCCAGTTCCAACCCCCTGCTCTGGGCAGGAACACCTCCCACCAGACCAGGTTGCTCAAAGCCCCATCCTGCCTGGCCTTGAGCCCCTCCAGGGGTGCCCAGCTTCTCTGGGCAACCTGGGCCAGGGTCTTACCACCTTCACACCAAAGAATCTCTCCCTGAGATTTCATCTAAATCTCCCCTCTTTCAGTTTAAAACCATTACCCCTCATTCTATCACTACACTCCCTTATAAAGAGTCCCTTCCCACCTCTCTTATAGGCCCCCCTTGAGGTACTGGAAGGCTGTTATAAAGGATGGTTTCCTTTGAGACAGAATATGCATAATTCATAACATGAAATTCTGGAGTTTTGAAGGAAACCATAGCCCATAGTCCCGCGATGGAATTTTCCAAAGGTAAAGGTGATTTTCTTCCGCCTTGTTGAACTGCAGAGCAGAGAGCTAAATGCACGAGATAGCTCAGATCTCAAATACACGTGAGAATTGGGGAAGTGTAGATCAGGATCTGACCTTTACAGTTTCAGGCTTGGTAATCTTCAGCATTTTGCAAGTGCCTTTATTGCTATCACGCTTTGAACTTGTTCTGCACATCGAAATCCCGATGAAATTTGATAAAATCTGGAAGTAGGGCTGGACCCCATCACCGCGGGTGAGGATTTAGATGGTGTTATTCTAGCAAAACCTGACCTTGCATTAGGTTTTCCACTACATGCTATGGACCTTGAGCTCTGCATTCATAAAATACGATAAAGGGCACGGTTCCAAGCCTCCACGAAAAATTGGCTGGGCTTCTAAAATTTTATTCAGCAAGAAATCAGTGCTGTGCGTCACTGGTCAAAAGATGACTAAGCTCTGGTTATAAATGATATAAATTATAAGAATTTACAGCCAGATTATCCCACTTTTTATTCCTGTTGAGTACTACCTTATACTTACTCCTTAACCAATGAATTAGAGATAAGCGAGTCTTCAAACTAGGTGTTTGCTCAAAAGCTTTGCTGACGAGAAACGTATTTATATGTATGTTAAGTGCTTTCTTGAATTAGGGCCAAAGCAGGAGGAGGCAGCAGGAGGCCAGGCTTTAGAGAGCATTTCTTGCACATCACATTGGCAGAGGAGACCTGGCCTCCGAGGTTACCTGTAAAATCCTCATTTCCAAAACAAACAAAGTGCCCTGGGTGAAATCCTGGCTTTACTCAACTCAGTAGCAAAAGGCCCAGCGACCTCAGTAGCCCCAGGACGTCATCGTACAGACGTCCTTCTCCTTCATTCCCACCCCTGCCACTTTTTAACTGGTTGCAAAATATATTGCTGCCAGCCCTGTGCTCATGTCCCTGGCCGGCTGGTGGCCATTCGCAGCAGCCCGGTGACATCACGATGGCACTGATTTACATCCGCCTCCACGAAAATGCGCAAAGAGGCAAAGGCACAATTCCAAGAAAATCCAGCTCTCCCTGCCTGGCATCAAATTATGTTCATCAGACACCGAACGTAAGCTTTTCTCTGTATATGAAACACTATTGCCTTCCCCCAACATGCCACAGTGCTGGCAATTACCGAGTGATAGAGACCAAAAAAAACCCCCAGAAAGATACGTGCCTTTTACTTAGTAATTCACTCTTTTCAAAGTGCACTAGGGCCATTAACTAATTAATTTCCCCAATTAATCACTCAATAGATACATAGGACGGTTGGGCAGAGCTGTGGGTTTTCATCCCGGCACAGGGTGAGTGTGCACACTCCCACCAGGAGCGTGTGGCTTGTTCGCGGCCACTGGCCTCCGGCTCAGCCGCGGTGGCCCCGAAACAGGCAGCTGGAAAATACTGAGAATTGGTTCATGTTTGCAGTTTGTGAGGGGTTTGGGAAGTTACAAAAAACCTTATCACCTTTCCTTTTTTTTTTCCTGACAACTAGAAATATACACCAATCTAAGAATCACAGAATATCAGTAAGAAAAAAGTAAACTAAGATGATAATATCAACTCATTTCAATCGAAATACTCTTTGACAACTAGAAATATAAACTATTATAAACTAACTTGGTGTCCATGATGTAAAATGAAGTTGGCCCGTGAGCAGGATTCTTTAATCACAAAGTGTTTTCTAATTGCTGCCAATTGCTTTAGCACTGGAGTCATAAAACTGTTCTCAAGAGGAAAGGGACATTGAAGCTGTTTTTAAGGGCCCTAAAGAATAACAGCTGGTTTGGGGATTATTTTTTTTCAATATGTTAAAAAGGGTCTTATTTCACTGCTGCAGGTTCTTTTGGGATAAAAGGTTAAAATCGTGCTTTGGTGTAATACCCAGG
Source organism: Jacana jacana (assembly GCA_013400555.1). NCBI lineage: Eukaryota > Metazoa > Chordata > Aves > Charadriiformes > Jacanidae > Jacana > Jacana jacana. The sequence goes on from VZTM01019461.1 coordinate 238,002, forward strand.
AGCCAGCCTAGAAGTGTCTGGGTGCTGCAAGTTGAAGTACAGACACGGCTATTTAAGGTTATTCTATATATTTGCCCGTGATAAAATGCAGCTTAAAATACTTTTGTAACCATTTTTTGCCAAGTTATGCTCATTGTTATGAGTCACCATAGTACCAAAGCTGCACTTTTTTTCTTTTTTTCAAAAATAATCACGGCTTGCCCATTTGGCAGAGTTTGTCAGAACAGTAAATTATCTCTCATCTTAGTTCTGAGCAAACTTAAGTGCTGCACAACAGCAAATGTAAGGAATTTCGTATGACAGGGGAATGGAAATGCCCAAAAAAGGCACAAATGCCATAACATCATACCATGCAGGGTTTTGTTCCATCCAGCCAGCCAAGTAACTGATCAAAGATGATGAAGTTGAGAAGCCTACGGTTGGAAAGCCTGGGCTTCTAGATTGGCTCTTTTAAAGTAGAACCGCGCCGGTGACATCATGTATTGCACATAAAGGGGGGTATGGAATGTGTGTAGAGAGGCCACCTCCAAGCAGAGCCGTGGCGGAGGGAGGTCCTGGTCCCACGGCTGGAGGCCATGCATCGGCCAAGCACCCCAACGCTGTAGGAAGGCAGAATCCGGAGGTTTGCATGACCAAACCACAGGTGCTGGTGCTCACATCACTGATTTCTTGCTTGAGTTTAATGAAATCACCTTAATCCTTCCATTTGCATCCCTGAAACTTCAGATTGCCTCTTGCTGTGCATGTACGTATTGCAGATATACTATATATAGAGATATATGTATATATAATTTCCAAGTACAAATGCAGGCTGGGCAGAGAATGGATTGAGAGGAGCCCCAAGGAGAGGGACTTGGGGATCTTGGTGGATGAGAAGCTCACCGTGACCTGGTGATGTGCCCTGGCAGCCCAGAAAGCCAACTGCATCCTGGGCTGTGTTAGAAGAAGCGCAGCCAGCAGGGCGAGGGAGGCGATTCTGCCCTTCTGTTCTGCTCTGCTCTGGGGAGACCCCACCTGGAGTTCTGTGTCCAGTTCACACGTAAGAAGGACATGAACCTGTTTGAATGAGTCCAGAGGGGGACACGAGGGTGCTCAGAGGGCTGGAGTCCCTCTGCTGTGAGAACAGGCTGAAAGAGTTGGGGTTGTTCAGCCTGGAGAAGGCTCCAGGGAGACCTTCTTGCAGCCTTCCAGTATCTGAAGGGGCTCCAGGAGAGATGGAGAGGAACTTTTTACAAGGGCGTGTAGTGTTAGAACAAGGGGTAGTGTGTTCAAACTGAAAGAGAGGAGATTTAGATTAATTAGGAAGAAATTCTTTATTATTAGGGTGGTGAGACCCTGGCCCAGGGTTGCCCAGAGAAGCTGTGGCTGCCCCATCCCTGGAGGGGTTCAAGACCAGGTTGGAAGGGGCTTGGAGCAACCTGGTCTGGTGGGAGATGTCCCTGCCCCGGGCAGGGGGTTGGAACTGGATGATCTTTAAGGTCCCTTCCAACCCAAACCATTCTATGATTCTGCATATATATATTTTTATATGTAGCTAATCCCACTCTACAGCCAGGCGAGGGTCTGACCTCAGCTGTGCCTTCCCAGTGAGGCCCAAACCACCAGCTTTTCATGCAGGAAGAATCTCAAAACCAGCCAAGTTTTGGAGTTTCTGGCGTGGTTTGGTGTTAACGAGATGAGAAATAGGGTGACCTGAAACCAGGGACCTTCCTTCCCTGGGCGCTGGGTTGATGGCACCTCCGATGCCTGAAAGGGACTGGCCGAAGTGCCCCAGTGTGCGCAGGCTGGGGGAAAGGGGTAATGGTGTGTGTGGGGTGGTTAAATACAACGGTTTAACCGTTAAACACAACGGTTTAGGTTAAATACAACTCGCTCTGCCTCTCCGGCCTCCCTGGCCCCAGCCTCGCCTCGCTCCCCGCGGCCACGGCCCTGGGTGCTGGCGGAGGCCTTGAGGGAGCGGGGACGGGACGAAGGTGGAGGGTCCCGCGGGGGTACGTGTGTGGCTGAGGTGGGGGGGGAATGGCGGAGGGGGGGGGTCTCCCTTCCCTGAGGTGGCGGCGCGCGGCCTCCCCCGTGAGGCGGCGAGCGGG
>VZTM01019461.1:240170-368394 GCA_013400555.1 Jacana jacana
TCCGTTGGAAGCGGTTGGTCTTAGTTACAAAACTTTGCAGCGGTTGCCTCGGGCTCGGCCTTTCGGCTCTTCCTTGTAAGGCGTTTTCCATAAAAACTTTATCAAGTTAGGCAAAGAGCAGTTTGGCAAAGCGGTAGGTTTTTTGACGGGGTGCGTGTGTGTGTGTGTGTGTGTGTGTGTGTGTGTGTTTCTCCTTGCACGCAAGCTCTGTCTTACTACAGACATTCATTTGCATGAATCCTGAAAACTTCTTGAATTTCAGGGCAAGACCTTCCCCGTTTATGAGTAGAAGTAGGAGCAGGAGGGTACCCACGGCTTGCAGCCCAGTTAGATGCTGGAAGCTCTATCATCTCGTCTCATCAATGTAGCCCTGGTACCTTTGGCCTTTTCTAGGTGTTGAGAAAGGGCCACCCCGTGTTCCCCGGGGAGGTTAGAGCCCGCAGGTCACGCTCAGCTGGCTGGAATTCTCTGCCTTTAAACTATTTGGAAGTGCTCTTCAAATAAACGTGCCCTTCTGCAGAGCAAAACTGGTTCCCAGCAGCTCTGGGGCCAGTGTCTTCCCAGCCAGGCACTCGCTCTCCTGTGCTCACTGCCTTCTTCCATCCACCAGCATGTCTCTTTGGTACGTCCATTAAGCCACTGCAGGGTTTTAACCTGATTTGTTACTCCATCAAAAAGAGCATGGTTGACAATGTGGGGATGAGGATTCCATGTGCTGCATTAACGATAATAGTTTGTTCATGGCTCCCATGAAAAGCAACAAGGTAGGCATGAATAATGGTGTGGATCACATTGAAAGGCCAAGAAATGAATCATAAATGAGAGTGAATCGAGAGCAGGGACTCTCCAACACTTCACGCTCTCGTGTCCTCCTTCAACTGTAGAGTCTGATGCGACTTGTGTATGTCCCATTCAGAAATGTAAAAAAAGGTCCCCTTGTCCTTTCAGCCCTCCCGGGTGCCGTGGCTGCAGCGTCCAGGGGTAAGGAATAAGTGCTTGATGTGTGGAGGCGAGAACAGCAGAGCCTGCATTTTACCTTCTACTCCTTTGTATCTTAGCCCTCTTGCATTCCCATGTCTTAGGTCAAAGAGAACAGTAGTAATTCCTTTAATTTGCTGTTGCAGCCGACCTTTGACCTCTGGCAATGCTGCTTGCACACCGTCCCTGCTCAGCTATGCATTAAAGGCATAGCTTTACAGTAAATTTAGTTTCGTTGCCTCATTAGGCATCAGACACACAGCATTGTAGCACGGACTACGTGCTCCGTAATGATGCAGCTGCCAGAAAGAGAGACGTCTGATGTCGACCCTTGTGTGCAAAAGGCCTGAACTTAAATTCCTGCCCTGGAGAGCGTATCAACAAATCCTGCTCAAGTTCAGACGCAGAAGGCTCTGATAATTTATGAATTCCCTATAAATCAGGGAGAGATAAGTGGACCGAGTTCCTTGAGAGATCACATTGAAATCACATTGAGATTGAGTTATTCTGGAGAGTAAAATAAGCAGCATTTATGCTGGCAGTGGAAATTCATTCATTAATTAACACTGCTTGAGGGAATGAAATTCTGCCCATGGTTTTCAAAAATGCTCCTAATCCAGATTGATTTCATGGCCTTCCTAGTTCTGGGCTCTGATGATCAGACACCATCCTCAGCTGAAGCTCTGGGACTCCTGAATCAGGACTCCTCACCTCCGGGATGGGTTTGGTCTGGGGATCAGGGCTTGGCCATAGCAAGGGGTGACGATGTTGGCAGCTTGTGCTCTGCTTTGCCTCTTTCATTCATGTTGAACACCCCTTGGTGGGTAACCCTGAGGTTATTGGCAGTGGTTTGTCGAGTTCCCCATAGCTTGATGGTCATCTGCAGATGGGAATGGTATTTGTCTAATGGATGTACATTTTTAATGCCTAGTGGTTTTAATGGCACAGGCTGAAGCTCAAGGCACAGTTACAAGCTTTGTAGGCAGATTCCAATTCCAATTTTGCTGTCAAACTATAGGTGCTGTGGAGTGAGGGATGGTTTAGTGGGACTGCACAGAGTAGAAGTAAGCTCAGAATTTATTGTCTTGCTGTCAGATGGTCAGCCCTGCGTATACTGGGCCAGTTCTGCACCCATTTACACCAGAGCAATTTCTGTGTGTGAGAACTGAATTTGTGCCACCGGGTTTCAAACATTAAAAAGAAAGAAATCTTTTGAAAGTTACAGTGTGGCTTTGCCCCTTTGGCACCATGATCTCCATACAAAAGTAGTTATTCAAAGCATCAGTACAGAATCTAAGATAGCACAGGGAATCAGCAGCGTACCTGCTGTCTACTGCCATGCAGAGTTAAAGTGCAGTATGAAAGGAGGGAACATAGATAGCTGTAAAATTTGAGCATAATATTGAGCCCAGCTTCTTCATGTTACAGAATTGCTCACAGATTGCTTATCATTTTGTGGGGTTTTTTTTCTAGCCAAGGTATTTTTGTGGCTCTAAAACCTGTTTGTCTCAGTAGGCATTAACATGAGAATGGATTTCCTCCTGAAAATGCTAGGGACTGGTAGAGCAGATGTCAATTTATGTCAACATCAGCTGGTTTTCTTCTCCATTACCCTTCCTGCTGCATCTTTGCTTATCTGGCAGGTCCTGTTTTCTTGACATCCAATGTCACGTTGAATCTTTTTTCACGTTTGGTGAAAGCTTGACTCAGTCTTTCTCAAGAATTGGTGTCGTCATCCACATGATGGTCATTGTGCGGTATTGATAGTGACAGAAAAGTCACGAACACACGCCTCGTTGCTGCAGGGCCTCGGCCTTTTCCTTTGGTATATCATTGCTTCATCTTGTCTCTGCATTCTAGTAATAGTGTCAACAGAGCCATTTCATGCTGCCTGCACCACAAAAGAGCAGCAGTACCCTGGTACTGGTGCTGCAGCCCTAATCCTTTTTCCTGATGTAGTCTGAGTGGAGTTAAGCAGTTTTTTACTTTATCACAGAGCTCTAGAAGACATTTCAGTTATCAAAAAGCCATTTTCTAAGGGAATCCCAGCTCTCACTGATGCAGAATTAAGAATAAACTCTTGCACAGCGAGTACTTTGAAGTTAATAAATAATTCATATATTTTTTTCCCCCTCTTTTACAATGTAACTCATAAAACTGGGAAAATAGCATTAAAAGAAAATCCCAGTACGGCATTGTGTAGCCTGAGAATAAATTTCTAATACAAGGCTGGAAATTAATACATAAAAATATGAATTATATGTTAACATTATAAACACAAATAGTACCATATACAAGCAGTAGAATAGTAGTAGTAGCAGCAGAATAGAATAGTAATCTTTAAATAGGTTCCCAGCTTGCCCTCTTATTGGTTCTGTGAGACACATTTCCGTGGAGGGTGCCAGCCAAGCCTGGTCCAGGAGGTTTTTTCCAACTCAATTTAAACTCGCCACTTGCTGCAGCAATCACAAAGAGCTTTTATTTGGAGGGATCCTAGACTGCTTAACAAATCAGCCTGGAGCCTGTGCCCAGAGTTCATGTCTTCTGCCATAAAATGAAAATACTTCTGGAGTGAAACAGGATAATTGCTTAATGGCAAATACTTTTATGAAATATGCAGACGGGAGCAGGAGCAATGCAGCGAGGGCTGTATGGAAAACCAGTGCATTTGTCTTCAGAAGCTTTCTGGCTTACCCCAAGGAAAACTCTCCAAATCCATTCTACTGCTCTATATGTACTACCAAAATCCACCCTCGGTACTTCAATGGCTCAGTACTGATTCAGGAGGAATCAAAAAAAACCCAAAAGCAATAAATCCCAAAAGCTTTGCATTGATTGAATGAGCTAAATGCAGCTCCCAGCAAGGCACAGCATTTTTTTGTGTGTGTCTCATCAGGGGAAAAAAAATAAAGAAAAAGAAATCCATGCAGTTGACCACGTGTGCTGTGTTGGAACCCTCCCAAACCAGACATGGCTGCAAACCTGGTGGTTTCTCCTGATGCTTTCACAACCAAGACCATTCCACAAAGCAGGTTCTTGAAGACGTTCTGCAGCTTTTGAAACTCACTGGGTCTCCCTTGGTGTAGATGAGAGGAGGAAGCCTCTGGAGAGGTTCTAAGGAGAGCCTTGACTTTGTAACACCCCCTATCCATTGAAACCAGCCCAGAATTAGGACTGTAATGGCACATTGCATAGCTCATCCCTCTTCCTCTGGCATTTCAAGAGGAGAGATAATTATGAAGATGGTTTATAGATAGAAAAATAGGATTGTTTCATTCTTTACCTTGCCTGCTTTTGCTGCAGTTTAGTCATAATAATGAGAGTTTTTGATAAGTGAGCTTCAGATTGAGTCACTGGTATCTCGAGTGAGTAAATAGATTTTGGTATTAGTCTGAGGAACTGAGCAGAGCAATCATGCTCTTAGAATTTGGCATGCAGAAAAGGGAGGCAAGCATCTCTGGAGAGGATCCTTAGCTCTCTTTCTTGCTAAGGACTCAGAGGGATCACCTTGAAATGCCCTGGGTCAGATGAGGTGCCTCCATGCTCACTGGAGCCCATGGGAGATGTGGCCACCCCCGAGGCCCAAGGGTCAATATGCCTCATGGCGGGGCCTGGGGACACCAAAAACCAGTGACTGACTGGGAAGGTGTTCTCAAGCAGTATTTGGGGCACAGCGTGTCGGGGGGGAAACCCAAGGTGCAGAGCCATGTGTTCCATTCATGCAGAACCAGACCCTGCTGGTTCTCTTTGGAGTCTTGTGCTTGTTATGCACAGAGACACAACAGTAAAAGTTTGTTGGTGCATGTCATCACAATTCACATTTTGAATTCAGGAATAAGAAAATATTATCTTCGAGACATAAAGTAATTGTGGACATGGTTGTCTTCATTTGTTTGTTTTCCTTCAGTTAGAAAAATCCTGGGAAACACGAGCACAGAAAAACAAAATGATGCACTTCTTCCTGTAACGATGGAGCCAACAAAAGGCAGCCATTGAGAGTAGTGTCCCAACAGCCAAAGCACTGCATCGGTCTCGGCTGCTGCTTCTAGTAACATATTATGTAATTATGGGTGTTCTTCTCAAAAAATATACAGGTGTCTCCTCCCCCCAGATATCGCCAGGGGAAGCCGTTAATTCTACTCAAGTGTTAATCTGTTCCATCAGGATGATATATCCATTAATGGGTATCATGTATCCGTTGAACCTACCACCCTCACACAGCAAGAAATAACACTACTTCATTGCAAAAAAGACTAGATGATGTGGCTTTTTTTTTTTTAAAGTAACTGATTATATATTTGTCTGACTTTACCTTCAGGAGGCCAGACTCCACATGCTGATTCTCTTTTATCTAAGCAGCCCAGAACCTCTTTTCCTTGCCATTGAAGACATAACTGACTTCTCACTTTCAGGCTAACCAGAGCTCAGTCCTTGCTAGACTTAATCCTTTATTCCCAGCTGCAAACATGAGCCATCGCTGCATGGATTTGGGGAGCAAGTCAGGGAACATGCACTCATTCAATTAGTACCTCATGAGTTGGAAAGCAAATGAAAGCTGCAGACAGGCCCTGGCACAGCAGGGCACAGATTGAGGAAACCAAGTACTGGGTTTCTGGCAGCAGTAAAAACAGTGTCTTCAGTGATAAAAATCTGACTGCTGCAGCATGGGGGGGAAAATCCATAATATTCTTAATAAAATGAATAATACATTCCATACCTCCTCGGGCTATTATTTCATCTTTTCCTGCAGATTATGCATATATTTACACTCAAGTCATACTTGCAAAGTTTTCTTTACTCAAAAGCATATGTACCTTCAGTATAAAAGTTGAAATTGTGGAGGATAACTATGCACCAAGGAGTAAATTCACACTTATACCACATCATGATGGACAGGACCTCACTCGGGCTAGATTAAGGAACCTTTGTAGGTGTTACAAACCTTGTGGGATGAGATGCTAGAATGGAGGTCTTTGAAGGAAGGCCTAAAAAAGACTACCTGGCTGTCAGCAGATCTCTGAGATGAGAAATGAATATTTTAAAAAAGCTAAAAGTTGTAATAATTCCTGCAGAACCACTCAAAGGGCCATTTGGTGCTTGGAAATTCCAGCAACAGCCCGAATCCTGGGCTTACTGTAAATGAACTAGCAACCAAGTCTGCCAGGAAATGAGGCCTTCCTGTCATCTGCCTGCATCTTTAGAAAGAATATGTAGCCACTACACAACTCATAATATTTAATTTTGCTGAGTTGTTATTCTATTTATTTTTTTGTATGATTCCACTACGCCCCTTCTGGTCTGCAGGTCTATTGATAATATTAAATTCTTATTCAAAATCCCATAGAGAAAATAGCAAGTTTGTTAACATCCTTGGAGGATTAAGTATGACCTGAAACCCAGAGTCTTTATAAGAACTCCTATGTCTTGCCACTGCTTTTACCTTATCATTTCCAACTTAAAAGGCTCTTGTTATGACTGCAGGACTGCCAAGTTGTAATGCATGATATATTATGTACAGCAGGTGACTGGTAGTTAACATTTATCTCAAAATGAAAGTTATTGTTTGTTGGGTGGTTGTTTTTTTTATTTTTCCTGCAGCTTTCCCTGGGAAGTTCATGTTTCTGTCAGTGACAAGATGACAATTCATATTTTTACCAAAGGATCCAGTGAGTCATCCTATTAACTCCACTGAAATACATGCTTGCCAATCGTCCTGCCACGGTAAGTCTGTGGGATTTCACATTCTCTCGGGAAATGTTATTCAGGAGTTAGTCCATAGCATGACTTGGTAACACAAATAATCTCCACCCTAAAGTAGGAACTTCTCAGTGATGACCACCAACCAAAACTGACCAAATATTGCATATCGCTCCTATTTTTTTTTGAAGTTATTAACGTATTTTAGAGCAACTGCAAAGCCTGGCTGTGCCTCATACCGTGCTGTTTACAAGGGCTTGGTTTGTTTGAACCTGGAAGCCATATAAGAAGGAACTGATACAAAGGCATAATCTATCTGGCCTTGAAAATGTTGCCCTGTGAGGGGACCCACATATGGCTAAGAATGAGCGTACCGTGAGTCATGATGGAAAACTTCAACAGCCAAAAAACCCCAAATCTCCAGGATGACATAACATGGATTATGTATTTGTACTGGTTGCCCAAATTAAACTCCTTAGCTATTATGTCCCTCCTGAGAACTCCCAGCTCATCCAGCCCAACATCCTGGAACGTTCCCATAGAGGTGTAGGCTACTGGGTTCCTTTCCCCAGCTTTGTGCTGTCGGAGAGTAAGTCTGCCCTTGGGTTGTACGGCTCTGCAGATCCCTTTCATTTGGGAGAGGGGGCCGTGCAGGCTGGTATGTGACTCTGTCTCTTTTCCCAGTTCCCTGGGGTTGAACTGGAGAAAAGGTAGGACACATTTTTGTTGATAAAGTCTTTCCCTCCTTTTCTGCTTACTTGCTCTGCCCTTGAAGGTGATATCTTGTGGCATAGTCCAAGCAAATAGCTTTCTGCTTGCATCTATTTTGCACCCTTATCTCACAGGAGAAGAGCGTATGGCTTTGAGGTATTATTTGTTATTTCTGGGTAACTTGATGGTAACTGTACTGAAAACTTATGGCAACTGATGCGTTATCTCATGATAGCAGGACAAATAAACAGTATCTTCACTGCATGCATTAACATTAATGGAAGGAAAAACTCATGAAAAACACTGTCAAACCAGTTTAAATATGTCCCCATTTAGGTTGCCCCAGATGCTTTACTGCTTCTACTCCTCTCGCACACATTTAAATTATCACTGGGACTCCTTCTGCATTTGACATTCTTGCCTTCAGAGCTCATACCAGCTGCAGTCCTTAAGTCAGTGAGCATGCAAAATACTTTAAAATGTCCAATGGAATAGGGAAATGCATCTTTGAATTAAAATAAAGCTGTAGCAAGGTATCATGGAAATCGTTAGTGATGCGTATCATATGTATGCAGCAAAGGCAACACAGAGATCTAAGGCCATCTCTGGGGTAACCCCCAAAGGCAAGGCCACTACAGCAGCCTACAAGGCTGTAGATGGTCCCTCCACAGCCAGTTTCAAATGCAAACAAAATAAGGGCAGTTGGAACATTAAAATATTCCATGTAATTGTTGTAAAACAGACAAATGGGGGAGGGAGCGGGTAAAAGCAAAGGGAAGAGACTGGAGCTAACGCAGCTGCACCAAAACTACTTCAGATGTGTTCTGCTTGAGAATGCCGGCACCCTTTGAAAATACACCGAAACAACATGACAGAGTATATAAAAAAGAGAGTCTTAAAGAGTTTATCAGTAAAATATGAGCTAAATTTGATGAGACTGTTCTCTAGGCTCTAAGTACCTGTTTCTGTGAAAGTTACCTGGAGCACGAAAGCTGTCATTAACGTGGCAGACTTTCTTCGTTCCAATGTGAAGCCAGATCTGCTTTTATTTTGTTGGTGGAGCTGGTGTACAGCAGAGCACTAGGAGGCAGTTAACTAAATCTTTTAGCATCATTCTAAAACCAAAGTCCGGGTTGTATGGTCCAAATCCTGGCAAAAAGAAAATAAAAATGGCAGCCTCTAATTTCAGTATAAAAATAAATAATAAAGATTAGCAAAAGTGTGTTTAATGGCCCCACAGTAACCAAACACTTTTCCACATTGCAACCACTTCATCAAGCTGAAAGTGACCACTCAAGGACAAGTTGGAACTTGAATCAGGGAAATATTTTTCTAACGTTATAATAAGGATAATATATCACAAAACTTGACTAGGCCTGATCCATCTTATTCTGTGCTTCTCTAGCCAGTGTATGCAAAACACCCTGAAAACTACTTTTCCTCATGGCTTTATCTGGCAGAGATCTTAAGACAGGCAGGATTCAGGGTCCATTGCAGTTTAGTGTAACGTTTTAAATCCTATAAACAAAACACTAAGAAAAATCACCAGGAGTCAGTCTCGATAAGTAACTGATGAAGTGAGGAGGGAAAAGCCCTCTCTTCAATCAACCGTTTCAAAAACTGTTTGCACCTTTCACTGCCACAGCGCTAGTGTTTATGCAGCCTTCCATTTGCCCACTCTAAGAGGGGAAAACACCAAATGAACCACGTGAAATGCTTTTGGGTATTCAGGTGGAAGAAGTTAGAGAAGCTGAATTCTTTGACAGGGCAATAGCAGCAGGGCAGAGCTGGGGAAGGCTGGGACTGGGGGTGCTGGTGAGTAAGAGCTCCCAAAGTTTGTGTCACCGACACAGTTATCCTAAATGGCATCACGCTGCTGCTGGAAAAGGGCCAGTGGGATCTATTTGTCTCCACGGATCATCCTCCTTTGCAAACATCACCACTTTCCAAAGAATGAAGTGGTTTTCCAGCCTGTTTTCCCATTAATCAACCCACCCCCAGCACTCGCTTGTGCTCGGCTTTGTCTGGCTGCTGTGGCCACAAGCAGTGAGTTGCCTTCCCTTCACCCCTTGATCCCTCTTGTTTGACTAATTATAGACTCAATACTGCTGGTGATTTATTGTAACCGAGGCTTACTTGCATTAATAATGACTCCTGACGTTACCCTGAGCACCTCAGTAAATAAATTTGCTACTGCTTTAAGAAATAAGGTTCCTAATGACTATAAAATTGCCTGGAAATTGTTCTTGTTGTCAGATAAGATTAAGGAAAAGAACAAGAGAAAGTCTTTCTAGGAAAGTGCAGGGTTATGTGCTGGGTTGCAAACCGGTAGAAAATTAGTAAATAATAATAATTTTCAAAGTTTATTTAGGCCTATCTCTAAATCAGTCACATTCTGGGCAACTCAGTTCCTGTTTTTCTTAGGACAGTTTCCTTATTTGTCAAAGGTGAAGGCATTATTTCATCACATAATTCCCAGGATTTATCAGAAGACATTTCTCAGACATTAATGTTGAGGATCTGAACTCACAAGACATCACCTGATTTTCCAGAATCACTTCAGAGAAATGATATTCTGAGGCACAACTCTTCACCAGGAAAGAGATGTTTAATGACATTACTTTTTCCTGTCATTTGTAAACTTGAGTATATTGCAATATAATCTGAAACAACTAAAAACATGTGGCAATAAAGGAAGGATTACTAAGGCTCTTCAGGGATACTTCCATCTTCTGACTTTCCAAAAGTGTTTGAAGAGGGTCCCTCTGATAAAAAAGGGGATTGAAATTCAACTTTCCCGTCTCTAAGTGTGTTCCTCACGTCACTGCATTAACCTTGAAAAGGTCTCCCAAAGTTTTGGGCATCACACCCACCACGTAACAGAAGCTGCTGCTTGTACAACAGTTCTGACAAGCTGTAAGTTGGCTGCAGAGCGTTAGAGCTGGTCCACCGTGATCTGACATATCAATAACACAAACGTGGCAGGAAAAGGTTTATGCAGAAACCTCTCCTCCCGACCTTCTCGCTGCACCCAGTGATGTGCTGCTTCCAAAATTCACCATGCCTTTCTGTAACTACTATTTTTTGATGCTAAAAAAAAAGGTCCTGGTATGTCACAAAGGCTGTGAAGGATGGCTAGAAGGCTTTCATAATAATAACTCGTGACAATGAGGTGATTAGCATGGAATCATAACAATCTAATATAAATCTAATATCTAATGGTAGTCATAAGCATGTAAAATAGCCGAATCTATGGATGGCAATTTATCTCCCCTTTGTTTTTTCTAAATACCTGCAGAAATGTGTGTTTCTGGATATGTATGCAATGTTATGTAGATGGACATAAACATAATACGCTACGTAATCAATACCAGGAGCTGCATGTTTGTACCAGGACTGTAGGACTGAACCCAAGACCTTCAGGCCATCAGTTCAGCAGTGATTAAGCTCTCAACTTTGGGGCTGATTTGGCCAATTTTTAAAGCTTGCATTTAACTTCAAACATGCAGTTAGCTCCATTCCTCGTAATGAGGCCAGAAAGGTGCTTGAAATCCCATATGCTCTCAACTCGCTTACTTTGGAGCTGCCACTACAGTAGAAGTATGTGAAAAAAATAGCTCTGTAATGTTCCCCAGGCATTTGTCAGTTCACAAGTTGCTCGAAATTGCTCAAATACAGAAGGTGGAAGCCGAAGGCGAGGGAAGGAAAATATATGACAAGGTACATATGTAGTCGCGACTGATTAAGGAACAACAGTGTAGACTTTTCAGTAGTGTTATTACTCAGTATGATTTCACTTTATTTTCATTCTTGAGCTTTAGCTGAAAAAAAAAATATGGTTTAGCCATCTGTCTGCAGAAACACGTCTCAGTGCTGCAGTGCTACGTTTGCAGTGTTCCCAGATACCCCAAAGTCACTTTTCTTCACATGGCTGGTGGCTCGCTGAGGCGCCTCAGCTCACACCTGAACATCCCATGAGTTTCACATCTCCAGTCACTTTTCCCCAGTCCCTCCAAATTCCAGCTTTGCATCAGCCCAGCCTGGAGCCACGGCTTGCTTTGGGCAGCAGTTCCCATTGCTGCTTTCTGAGAAACAGCGTCTGCCTGCAGGGCATTTCAGAGTATTTTCAGTGGAAAATGTGTTACAAAGTTCAGTGTCATGGTATAATTCCCATCCTGTTTCTATATGGTATTAAGGGATACAGTTGTCTTTATTTTTATATTCTTTCTAGGTGCTCAGGTAGCATTTCAACAGCAATGAACTACATTTCCTTGTAAGAAATGTAAGAAATTTCCTTGTAAGAAATAACCTATTGCAATTATTTTCAAGTTATTTTCAGTTTCCCTGAATTCTCTCTGAACTAAGCTCGCACGAGCCCTACAGAAATATTCCTAAAAAAGCCTTAGTTAATACATTCAACCAGGAAGGAGAAAGCAAAATTATAATGTTTGTGGGAAAATAAATGAGTAAATTCCTTTCAGTAACCAAAGTGGTTTTCTGTCCCCCCATCTATAGACTGCCTAAACAGCAGCCTACTGTGCGTTGAGGATATCCAGGTCTGACTCAGGAGAGTCCAGAAATGCCCCAAATAACTGCATTGCCACTGGCATCGATGTCATTACACCTTGGACACCCGATGCTCAGTGATGTTTGATTTCCTGTTATTCTCTTATTTCCTTAAATTGTCTACTTACTGTAATCACAGCTAACGATATAGCTCTATGGTTGCATTTGATTATATTTGCAAGAATACAATTAAAAAGAATCAGGATTCACATTGCCATTACAAAAAGTTAATTAAAATAGAGTTTGTCCATGATCAATGAGAAAAATGGTAAAACAGATGTCGCGGGGTTGGCAACTTTTTCTTTCTCGTGTGGTAAAATGGAAATAAATTGTTAAGGTCTATCTGCTTGATATGATATGATGTCAGGAAGAAAAGATATCATTTTGAACTGAGGAATTCCAGAGCCTGAGCTTTGTCCCCTGTATTCTCTAGACACTATTTGCAGGCTTTCCTGTCAGGTGTTGTGGGACCGGTGAAGGCTGGAAGGGGTTTTCTTACCGGTTCTGCCAACCATCAATGTGGGAACGGGGTTAATGGGTTAGGAGGAAAATGTTTTGTCCTAGAAACATTGTAGAAAGAGCTTAACAGCTATCAGACATTCAGTTCTTAAAGGGTAACGAGTGGTATTAAAGGATGCGTGTGTATGGGTGATCCATAGGGACTCAAGTGCGTCCAACGCGTAGGGCAAGGCAAACGGTGAGAACGTGGCATCAGCCCTGCTTTTGAAACACATTTCCCCATCTCTCAGTACTTTTAACAATGCTAGTCACTGAAGATGGAAGAGAGATTTCTAGGCAGGCCAGAAAGAACTTATTTGCTCATTTTAGTTCTTCATGGTGAAATTTGTTTGGAGTTTCATTATAACCACTGAGTATTTTGTGTTATTAACCTTTGAGCAGTTTTAAATGAAGTCTATATGGCTACTGCATTTACTTTCAGTCATGGATTATACAATAACACAATGGTTTCTCAGCAGGATTAAAACCTGAATACATTAAAATTCAATTAAAAGCCTGTGACAAGTGCAGTGGTTGACTCACACCGTTAACTGGGATTGTGTCTCTGCAAAATGAACTGCTTTGTCACTGCATCGAGGAAGGAAGGAAGATGTATGTTGGCTGTAACCAAGTGAAACCTCAGGCTCTCTTGTATTCGAGCAAGTTCTAACGTTTGTCTCTTAATTTCTGTTTCTCCCCAGTTAGCCAACCGACATCACAATGACTGAGGACTTAGACCACAGATTCAGTAGTCTCACCTGGGATCAGATTAAAATCCTGGATCAAGTTTTAGCTGAGGTCATACCCATTCATGGGAGAGGGAATTTTCCAACCCTGGATGTAAAGCCGAAGGATATCATTCGCGTGGTAAAGGAGCAGCTCATTGAAAAGCAAATCGGCATCAGAGATATCCGCCTGAACGGTTCGACAGCCAGTCACATCCTAGTGAAGCAGAACGGAACCAGTTACAAGGACCTAGACATCATTTTTGGGGTGGAGCTTCCAAGTGAGCTTGAGTTCCAGGTTGTTAAGGAAGCAGTTCTGAACTGCCTCTTGGACTTCTTGCCAAAATGTGTCAATAAGGAAAAAATCACGGCTCAGACCATGAAGGATGCCTACGTGCAGAAGATGGTCAAAGTCTCCAACGACCACGATCGCTGGAGTCTCATCTCGCTGTCAAACAACAGCGGCAAGAATGTGGAATTAAAGTTCGTCAACTCTCTCAGACGGCAGTTTGAGTTCAGTGTGGACTCCTTCCAAATCATACTGGACTCCATACTAACTGTTTACAGAGCAGCAGACTGCAAACTGGCAGAGGACTCTCACCCCACCGTCATCGCCGAGAGTATGTATGGAGACTTCAACGAAGCAATGGACCACTTGAAATACAAACTCATTTCCACACGGAACCCAGAGGAAATCAGAGGAGGTGGCCTCCTGAAGTACAGCAATCTCCTGGTTCGTGACTTTAAGCCAGCAGATGAGGCTGAAATTAAATCTCTGGAACGTTACATGTGCTCCAGGTTCTTCATTGATTTTCCAGATGTTGCTGAGCAGCAAAGGAAAATTGAGTCATATCTGCGCAACCACTTCATTGGGGAAGAGAAAAGCAAGTATGACTACTTGATGACTCTGCGTGGAGTTGTAAACGAGAGCACAGTCTGTCTCATGGGACACGAACGAAGACAAACTCTGAATATGATCACAATTTTGGCTTTAAAAGTGCTCGGAGAACAAAACATCATCCCCAACGCGGCCAATGTAACGTGCTATTATCAGCCTGCTCCATATATCAGTGACAGAAACTTCAGCAATTACTACATTGCTCACGGACACCCGCCGATCGTCTACCAGCCGTACCCATTTCACATACAGATGCAGAGCGGCATGGTTTAGGGACACGCTAACCTCCTCAGCACTTAGGCTCTTCTCTCTTGCCAGTTCCCTCCGTAATAAAGGCCTCATTAAAGCAACTTTTATCATCACTTTTGATTTAAGGACATATTTTTGTGCAAGTTGCCAAAGTTATTTATTTGGTCAATGTCTAAATCACCATTAAGCAGGTCGTAAAATAAGCGAAAACGTCTATCACTCATGAAGTATTTATACCCTTATGTGTGTTTGGGCTATATATTTTTCTTTTCAATGTAAAGAGAAGGATATAAATTACTCTAATTTTATAAAATGAAATGCACTAAGTTCTGGGTTCTAAAAAATTCATAAGCAAAATTTAAAGAGCGTAAAAGAAAAATTAAGCCAAGAAAATACCTCTCAGCAGAAATGTCTGATTTTAGAAGAGTTAGTGCTCTGGGCACCTTAAAGCAGATCATCTATCAGTTACACCTGTGCAGTTCCAGCCTTTTAAAACATTGAGGGGCTGTCTCTTGGTGGTTTGGGCTCCACTTTACAGGCTCTGGTCGGATCCCATCAGAGATGTGAGGTCCTTCTCCTCTCCAGAGTACTGTTTAGTAATGGTTGGCAGGAACCATGGTTGGACTCAATGATCCCAAGGGTTTCTTCCAACCAAAATGATTCCATGATTCTATGATCCCCACCAAGAGCAGACTCAGCATTTTTGCCTATCCAAAATTTCCACTGATCCAAGTGAGAGATTTGGCTGCTCAAGTGATGCAGTGCTGGACCCCAGGATCTGCCACACAGGTAATGGAAGTTGTAAGAGATACAACTATTCTGGTTAAATTGGTCCTGAAAAACAAGGCAATAGCACGAGAAAGAAGGTGAAAATTGAGCACATAGGGCCTGCTTTCTATTGCTAATTTGTTATTGATCAGAGATGCTTTAATGCATAATAAACAGAGTCAGGAAAAAAAAATCCAGAAGCCCAGGACTGCGTTGTTTTTAGGTGAATTAAAACAAATCCTTGGCAGTGGCATTTGAAAACATATTTTATACAAGCAATGTCCTGTAAATGTTTAAATACCTGCACACATACACTAGTAGCAAATGATGATTTATGATCAGGAAGTAAAACTTTAGTGACGAGTTCTTTTTGTGGGTGTTTACCAAAGATAAGTTTTAAACATGTCACATAAGTGCCTCCCTGTGCCAGTTGCTCCATGAAAGTCACAATGCTGTTGGCAATCATGTTAGAGGGCGCCTGAATTGCAGAAAGGGAACCATACGCCCTTGGTAAGTCCAGCGATGGGTCATGAAGCGTTGGGAGCAGTGAAGGGCAGAGAAGTTGGCACCATTTGCTTCAGGTTTGGGACAGATGGATCTAAGGGTGTCCTCAGCAAAACTACTCCGGTTTAGACCCTGAATGTGGTAGAAGAAGGAGTAGGAGATTTGGAACGGGCACGGCTGTAAAATGGGAACAGCCAACTGGACACGCAAGCGCTAGAGTTTCTTACATCTGATGCTTAACACCTCACCGTGTCATACTAGGGCTTCATTACTGGTCCACCACTGTGTGTCCCCCCCCTCTCATCCTCAAAAACACTGACTACCTTTTCTCTATTTACAAGAGGTGTCAGGGCTTGGAAATTTCTGCTACTTGGGAAAGAGTGTTTGATTTATTTTACACAGAAATATGCTACACACCACTGTTTTAAATCAAACATTCCTAAACTCTCTAAGGTCTATGAAGTCCTATTGCCAGTGAAATGTAGCTTTCCTTTTTCCCATCATATGCCTGTACAGTAGAACAAAGAGCTGTTTAAAGACAACTTTGCTGACTGTCATCACTAAAGTCAACTCTTTTTCTGTAAAATATAGTGCAAACCCCAATGTTTCTGTAAGATAAGAAGGGTATCCGAATCTACTTGGAAGCTCGTTTGTTTTATGATGTCTTTCATGAATACAGTACTACTATTTTTGCTAATTTTTCAAGTATGTCCAGTTCCGTGTCTAAAAGCACAGTTTGTTCCACTTCCACTAGTATCTTTGCATTGGCTGATCTCTCTAGTTAATAAAATCAATAAATCTTAATTGCTATTGTTATCAAACACGATAACCCCATATTTGCATGTAAGCACTTCCAGGGATTTCCCCCCCAACGGAAGCAAAATGGAGTGAAACACGATGGATTTCTTTCTTTGGATCGGACTGTTTAGAGTTCTAAGGGAACCTTTACATTTAGTTTGGTATTTGCCAAATTAAAGAGCACTGTGAAATTCTGTAAGAATAGCCTTATGCAGGTTACGTCCCTGTGAGTGCTCGTGCTTCAACACGCGGCACGTGTGATCCGCAGGGCTGAAGAGCTGAGAGAGAGGTGGACTGGGCACAGCCAGAACTTCCCGATGAATCTGGAGGGGCTCAGGCATCCAAAATGCCTTGAGTTTCAGGAGGAACTGGGCTCCTAAACTCCCTCAATTTAATTTAAAATCTCAGTCCATCTGCATTGGCCTGACCTTAATGTAATGTAGCCGCATCAACCTATCGCTCCTCCTGGCTTCCGTGCTGGCTGGGTGAAGACATGGGTTGATCTTCTCAAGAACTGGGGAACAGGCCAGCCCAGAAGGAGCGTTTTCAACGTGATCCATGATTTTAACACGCCAATGATTCATTACCTGGAGAAATATTTCAAAGAGTTTGGTGTGGGTTTTTTTAACAAACAAGTAGAAACATGTATCACCCTGTAAAAAGGCCTATAATTCTCTTTTTGACTCGGATGTTGTGAATATTATCAGGAATGGTGAACTAGCTCTGGATCTGTATAAACCAGCCTGTCCGCTTGTACAGCAACTGTTTATTTAAATATATCTATTTAATTCTGTTATGTCTCTGTTTATACATCCAGGTTAGGTAAGGAAGGACTCAGTGAAAGTCCATGGAGTTAGTGGGCAGAATCCACCTAACTGTAATGGGCTTTGGGTGATGCCCCAGCAAAGAGTAAAGGACTATGTGAGTACCTAGAGGTAAAGGTACAAAGACATCAATATGCAAAAATGTCTCAGGTATAAATAAACCCCTTAAATTTATTGAAAAAGGTCTTGTATTTCTTACCTAGAGGTAGTTTGAGCTTGAATGTTGAGGTTTATATATAAGTGTATATGAAATCTCACATGTTATCTCTGCATACACGGGCAAGTAAGGAAATGTGATGGGTTTGAACATCTCCTTCCGTGCGTTATGTTGATGCCTGGCAGCGGTATTTGACCTGTGGAGTCGGGGGTTTTATTGAGGTAGCAGTGATTCTGTGAACTGGTATTGAAAAGGTGGTAATGTCGATTAGGCTGCTGCTCACAAAACGTTGGTATCAATGTGTAAGACGAAATGTTGTCACCTCTTCTCCAGCTGTTACTGGTTTTACTGTGTGGATATAAACCTCCCAAGAGTTGAGAGTTTTCTCAGTACCAGTCTCCTGAGCTTCATGTTTACATTATAATTATATCTTGCCGTCACAATCTGTTCAATAATTACAATACCTGGAAACTGTAATGCTGATTTTATTTAATCACCTAAAACTTAAGGTTTACAGCTTCAAGTAATCTAACGTTGCCGAGACCTAAGTGTTAAAGTTTCAACCGCTCTCCTCAACAATGTCGATCTGAATTTTGTGTTCTGTTGTAAAAGGTCTGTTTGAAGCATATACTTTACGGTAGTTCCTTTTCAAATGTAAGTTGTGAGCTTTCTACTCGACACACCTCAAAGGTTGCTTATTTTTTAGCGGTGGGTGGAAGGGACGTGCGAGCCTCCTGGGTCGAGGTGCGGTACCGTCCGTCGTGTTGCACTGAGCCTGCGGGTCCGTGAGACGGCGGCTCTGATTGATCACTTCAACTCCCCAGCTGGGCAACCCGACCCGTCTTAGAGGAGATAAGCCAAGATAAATGTGGAGTTACCCAGGTGTGTACCCAGCGGGATGGGGAGAAATACCCAGAGAAAGGAGAGCGGGGAGAGTCTGGCGGGTCGGCGCGATTCCTAAAGCTCAGTTTTTGTTTGATCCGTTTTAAACAAACGGAAGGTTTTTCAGGACAAAGCTGCAGGAAGAAAGAAGAACTGTTTCACTTCATGTGCCATCTGAAGCTGTTGAGAAAAAATACTGTCATGCTAAAAATGTGTACTAATCACACAAATTTGTAGGTCATTAGTCCACAGTGTTGACTAGTGCCTTTGGGTATTTGGGGAGCGATCATTAAAATAACTTTCTTGTTTAACGTATGGTTTGCTTGCAATACCTTCCTCGTTCGGGTTGGCCCTCGGTTCCAGCCTGCAGACACCTTCTAGCAGCCAAACCAGCCTGGTCTCTAGCCCTGAGAGCGCTAGAGACTCAGATGGGGTTTGGGAGGTCGGGGTTTGGGAGGTCACAAAAAAACACCGACTCAAATTGAGCGTTGATCCGCTGCCAGACCCGGCCCGAAGGTCACGGACCAACGGGGCTCTCCTTGGTGTCTTTGCTCCACCTGAATGGCTCTGCGCCAATGGTCCAACAGGCTTAGGCCGAATATTCACATTTTAAGTGCCTAGATATATATTTATACAATAAAACCATGACTCTCTGCTGGGTAAATAAAATGAATACTTAACTTGACAGGGGATTTTGACTTTACGTGTGCCTAAAAGTACATTCTACCTACATTTAGTGCACTCTCCCGTAGATCTAAACACGTGTTTATCCAGGCTGTCAAATCTCTGCCCAGTACGAGCACAGCAAATGCCAGTGATATTGGACCAAGGTGAGAGAAACTCCTACAAACTCTGAGTTTTCAGTGAGGTGACATCTCTGCATCCATCCCAGTTAGATTTCTGAGTGCTTGCTTGGATTTTCTGGTTTGGAGGGAGGGGCTTGGGCTTGGGTTTTTTCCAGTTGGGCGGGTTATTTTTGTTTCATGAGCTGGGTTTTGGACTACTGCTTATTAATTCAATCATATACTTTTAAAAAGACAAGACAATATTGTTCTTTCTTCCTGGGGTGTCAATATTATGGAGGGTAATGGTTTTAAACTGAAAGAGGAGGGATTTAGATAACATCTCAAGGAGAGATTCTTTGGTGTGAGCGTGGTGAAAGCCTGGCCCAGAGAAGCTGTGGCTGCTCCATCCCTGCAGGGGTTCAGGGCCAGGCTGGGGGGGGCTTGGAGCAACCTGGTCTGGTTTGAGGTGTCCTTGCCCACAGATGATAGAACTGGATGATCTCTAAAGTCCCTTCCAAGCCAAACCATTCTAGGATACTATGAATATACTGTTAGATACTCTGGATCCTCTGCCGCTTTACAGAGCAGGGGAAGGAACATGCCGGAGGTTTTAGCCTTGTGTGAGAGCTCAAAAAGTCCTGACTTGGGTATTTATTGCCTTTTAGCCTCCTGTGGTGGTGTCTGTGCAGTAAAGAGGCTTGGTGAGGTTCACATGCAGAAAGAGTGGTGGAAAAGGAGAGGGAAAGCAGCTGGGATTGGTGTGCCTCAGCCTTATTGCCAAAATATACTCTTTCACCTGGAAAGCCTTCCCCCTTTTTGTTACCAGTTATAACTACTTAATCATCATTTCATTTCCTGACCATTTCTTTTCTTTTATACAGCCAGTCTGCCTCTTTGCCTCTTAATCAAACAGTAAGTGGGGAAACGGGAAGGCAACCCACATTAGGGGAGTTTCCGTTCCTTTCCTTAAATATTCACCAGGCACTTTCCTGAGGAATTTAGAATCAGAGGAGCTACAAGAAGGTAATGGAGGGCTGTTTTGTTTTTCAGTCCCGTTTTTTCTGCTCCATCAGTCCCCATCATTAAGTACTATTTCATAAGCAAGTGATTTGCTTCTTACCAGCTGCTTCCATATTCAGCTCCATTTCGTCTTGTACCATTGCCGAACCTGTGTTTCTGAAATCACAATTAGTTACCATGGAAAGCAATTCAATACCGTAATAAATACTCACTCAGCTATGTATTACAAAATCAGAACTAAGAAAAAGTCCTCCAGAGCACTGGATCCATGCACATACATGTTTATGGGCGAGTGTGTGCTTGTATGTACACAGGTTAATGTAATTTTTAATTGCATTTTCCTTGTGTGCTGGGTGCATATGAATACAGCCAGCACAGCAAACCCCACCGAGGTGCAGCCCTGCTCCCTTGCAAGCCCTACCCTAGATTTGGTTTTCCTGCAAATATTCTCATCCTGTTGTTGATGAGGGATTTATTTCGCACTCATTCTGTTTGGCTTTCTGGGACAGGCAGAACATGATGCTGCCCATATGTTCCTGTATTTCCACACACACAACCAGGGGCATTTCAGCATCCTTGGCTGCTGCCCGGTGCTGGCTTTGCCACCCCCTTCTCCAAGTGGAGGAGAGATGGTTTTGGGACCACGACAAGCCTCAGTTCAGGTCGTTGGTGCAGCCCCGTAGTGCTCTCACCATTTATGCCCACAATTTCTTCCTCCAGTGTTTTATGGGCTCCTGACATTTTGCAGATGATAGGCTGAAACTGCAGCTCGTACTTTTGCCTAAAGGATAAAAATGGATGTCGAAGTAGATCTCTTTTCATTGTATTACCTCCTTAGCCCTGGAGGTTCCCAGGTAAGGACATTTTCCAATCAGGGGTCTGGATTCTTTACCTGCCTTGAATGGCTTATATACCCCATCAGGGCAGGAGAAAGAGCTGTGAACTTAGAATTACAGAATCATAGAATGGTTAGAGTTGTAAGGGATCTTAAAGATCATCCAGTTCCAACCCTCCTGCCCTGGGCAGGGACACCTCCCACCAGACCAGGTTGCTCCAAGCCTCATCCAGCCTGGCCTTGAACTCCTCCAGGGATGGGGCAGCCACAGCTTCTCTGGGCAACTTGGGCCAGGGTCTCACCACCCTCACAGCAAATTTCTTTCTGGTATCTATTCCCTCTTTCAATATAAAACCATTACCCCTTGTCCTGTCATTCCACGCCCTGTCCCTCTCCAGCTCTCCTGTAGCCCCTTCAGGTACTGGAAGGCTGCTCTAAGGTCTCCCCACAGCATTAAATTACAAACAACTCATTACACTTTAGAAGTTGATTAAACTGTAAGTTCCAGCCCAAACACTCAGTTGTGTTTTCAAGCAAGAGGCGGGACGGTGACCAGAAGAATCAGCATCTTAGCTGTCGAATCTAATGGTGTGGGACAGGCACAGCTGGTCTAATACTAACCTCTAAATAATTTATTGCATCGATTAGTCCTTTCATTAAATAATGTATTCAGTCAATGAATTTCTCAACTCTTGTTATAGGAAACAAGAGCATCAGAAGCCTTTTCATCCCACTTGCCAGACAGGCACATGCTTCATGCAGCTTCCAGGGAGGCTACCTACAGAGATACATCCAGGTGTACCTTCACGGGCTCTTCTGAGCTGAAATGTGAATGTTTTCTCATGGTTTCTAAGGTGATGACAAGAACACAGAATAACGTAGTGCAAAAGCTACCAAAAACTTGTGGGACAAGCATATCTTAGGTAAAAGTTGGGCTCCCCTTGGAGTCAAGAAGGTTATTAAGTTAGACTATGAGTTACAATAGAAAATAATAAAAGGAAAGCTATTTTTAAGTGGGTAGTAGTTTTGTTCTCCAGGTTTTAAAAGGAGTGATTTGTCTTTATTAAAACTTATGTTTACTACCTTCAGATTAAAAACATTTTTGTTTGTGTCTCCTTTACTTTGTTTCTCGCAATGTTTATATTTTTTTCACCTTCTTCTGCTCCCTCCTTTACCTCCCCTTTTGTGCTGGGATCTCCTTGTTGCTTAAAAAAATACTAGCACAGTGAGCACAGCATCAAAAACTCCCTCCTACACATCCAACGTGCACATCTGGGCTGGCACCTCATCCTGAGGGGTTTGCAGGGAATTCACAACACGTGAAATACAATTCAGTGGTTGGAAATACAACAAAAAAAAGCCAAAACAACTCATCAACCTCTTCTATTAAGCAATGTTAAACAGTGGAATGCAGATAGTCTAAGGGTATTTTGCCTTTCCTGGTGATTTGGGTTTGAATTCAGCTGTTTCCTCATCGCTGCGTCACTGTGAATACCCAACCCACAGGGCTGTTTTCAGTCATTATTATTTTGTCATTCGCCCCTTCTTAACCGATTTTGCACTTCTCTGCCTTCCTTTGCTGACATACAGAGACTTTGTGCAATGGCAGCGTGGAGATAAAAACGCACCCACTTGAAATGCCACCCCTCTTGTAACGACCGCAGCGTCTCTGAGGTTGCGTTGGCCAAAGCAGCAGCTGCCCCGGTGGACAACTTCTGAGCCAACAGGGTGGAGAGAAAATGGTTTGAGGACACAGTGTTTCCCTAAACACCTCTTGCAAAAGTACTACAGATGTTATTGGCAGTTTAGCTCGGTTTCCTTTTAACAGTGTTAGGTCTTCAAGTCCTTGTAGAGGGTTGGCAATCAGGCCAAAGGGCTCTCAGGTTGCTTAAAATCAGTGGAAAAGTCTTTGCTGGCTCTGCCCTGAGAGTTTGACCCTTCAGCCAGAGCAGTAACTCCCTCCTCTCCCTACGTGTGTGCCTTGAATGAATAAGCAAAGGCAGGAAAGCTGGAAACTCTGCATGTGTAGGTCTTGTGCAGCTCATGCTAGCAACCATCAGCTGTGGGTTTACACTCTTAAGTTGTAGAGCTCAATAAAAGGCAGGCAAGAAGATGGAAGTATACAAGAGAACAGTAAAGACAGAGGCTTTGGGTGTTTTTTTCAGCTGTCTTAGCACCTTAGACACTGTAAAAGCCAATTTTATAGCCACTGGAAGTCATTAGAAATCCTCTCTTTGGTATCGATGGGGCTCAGACCAGGCTCAGCCTTGTGCATGTGACTTTCTGCTTCTGATTTAACATGTCTGGGAGCGAGATTTCGGGATTGCTTTTCATTTGAGTGTGCATCTTCTCCTCCTCCTCTCTTCTCCCCATTTCCCATTTGAAGCCTCCTCTGGGCTGGTCGATCATGCCCACACTGATGACCCCTCCAGCAGCTCAGCCTTGTGTGAACACCAGGGGCACAACTCGACACCGAGTCAAGTAAAAATCACCCTCTTTTCCCCCATTATGCAAATTGCTTTGCTTGGCTCTTAAAATGAGAAGGGGAATATGTGCACTTAATCAACCCAAAAAGTATATGACGTTAATGGAAGTAGTGGAGCAGCTGAACTGAATCTAGCCCTCTGCTTCAGCAAACATTCAAAATCATTTAAATTACAAACCACAACCCCTTGGAAATGCAACAAAACAGGTACATGTGAGTGATTTTTTTCCCCTGTGGTTTCTTCCCAAACCTTGGCTTGTTTAAAGCATTGGCATCCCCCAGACAATGGCCATCAGGACATGAGCTCCACAAAAAACTCCACATTTTCTGAAACAAACTACCGCTGGGAAGATACATGACAGCCGGGGTGAGTGCATGGCAAGGGTGCAAGGAGTCAGGGAGCCACAGGGGTTTCCTCATGGCAGTGATCCCCAAAGGACGTGTGTGACACATGGTGGGGTGATGATACACAATGACCTGGATTGAGCTCCCAGTCTGAGCTGACCAGTTTGAGTTCCCCTGCCCATAAGACGAGCTCCCAAAGGATTGGTTCTCCACCAGAAAGTTTTGGCTGAAGCAGGTTAAAACCATGTTCTTCCCCATTTTGACAAATCAACAGTCTTCACTGGAGAACCTCCTTGTCTTTCTTGTCAGCTCTGGGGAGGTCTGGAGGCAAGAACTGAGGTTTGGGCTCCTGCTCTTGAGCTCCTGGTGACCAAATTCTTGGCGTATTTACACATCACATATCTGTGAAAAGTCAAGGGAGAAGGAACCCAGCGTTGAGCTGCTCCGTTCGTCAGGGTGGGATTCAGCCATCTCGTCTTTGATGGTTTGGGAGACAGAATGGAAACGTACCATGTCCATCTCCTGCCCATTGACCATGAAGGACCCAGTACCCTGCTCCTGCTGGGGACAGCAGCTCTATGGAAACACTGCTGGACATCATTATTTATGGTGCTTTAGTCACCCTGGAAACAAAGTAGATGCTACCAGACATGACTTTTAACACAGCTAATTATATCATTAGTGTCAGTACCACTTAACGACTGGCATATACCTTCCCTGGTCCAGTGCTGGCAATGTTGCCATGGGAATGACCCAGCTCCACACCTGGGTAGGGACATGCACAAGATGCGCCAGGACCATGGTGAAGTGTCACAGCTTCCTGCTGTTTCTCCCAGGGCAGGTTTGCTGGGTAATGTAAGTTTTGTTATTTGCTGAAAAAATACTATTTGGGGGACAAGAAAGCACTCATGAATTCAGTCAAAAGTTTGTAAACACTGCCCTGAAATATCTCACACTGCCAGCCCTATGGGTGGTGCTTCAGCCACTCACTTCTGAGCATCTCAAAATCTACTGAAGCAAAAGAATTCATTAAAGGAAAAAAAAAAACACCAAACAACAAAAAAACCGGGAGCAAAGCAAGTCCTTTCCCTTTACCCAGGAATTCCCAACCAGTTCCAGCAACACCAGTTAGTGTTTACAGATTTCAGAATGGCTTTGAGGAGATTCTGGTGGGCATCCAAACTGTTCACCCACCATGAGCCTCTGGCTCCACAGGGGACATGACCACATCCAAGAGCCACGTCGAGCCAGCAGCAACCCACAGGACAGCTGAGGTCTATGGGCACCAAGGAAAAGCCACTTATTTTTTCCACCTCGATTGTACGTACCAGGGGCCAAATCATTGCTAATGGGGTTTCATGAAGTTTAACCACACACACTTGAAGAAAGTTGGCTTTGACTTCTCAGTGAGAAGCAAACAGCTCCGTAATGAGCTAATAAATGATCCTTGGAAATAAAAAAAAAATCAAAGTAAGATATTAAATCCCTGTCCTGAAGGCTGCACACATCATCTCTGCAGACTTCTCAAGCCATTTGGTCCCAGGAGCAGCCGTTATGGATGGGCTGGTGGCTCTCAGGCTGTTCATCAAGAGCCAGCTATTCCATAGAGATGCTGTCACCATGGCCTGGCTGTGGCTGGCAGCGGTTTTGGGGTGATTACCTGCGTTTTGAGAGGCTGATTCCCCCGCAGAGCAGTAGGGGGCAGGTGGGGGGGTTCTGAAATAGGGGAAAGATGAGGGATGGATGGGTGAGCTGGGGTTTTGAAGCGGAAAGCTGAAAACAGGGCATTTGTAGAATCAGAGAAATCAGTTAAAAAATAAAGGCAATTATTTAACTGTTCCTGAAAATCATGGATGTCTGCTTCCCCTTGCCTGGGAAAGACAAATAGCTTCAGCAGCTGGTGATGCACCCAGCATGGCTGAGGGCTGCCACGGTGGGGTAGCACAGGTTCAGAGGAGGAATGTGTAAACTAGGAGGGAGATCGATGTCATGGAGCTGTACCCAAAGCACCCAGCAGATATTTTTCAGCAGAAGACAAATAGTATAATTTTGGAGTGGGCAATAAGAAATTGTTCTTCTGGGGATTAGGGGTTCAGCTCCCTAGTTTAAATACAATAGGATTTTTTTTTTTACTCTTTTGATGATGCTTATATTTATTCCCCTGCCCATGGCCACACACAGGACATCTCTAGAACCAGCCATGCACATGACTGACTCCCCTTTACAACCACTGAAGCCCTCAAGCCCCCTCTAACTGCTCTGTGGGCAGCTGTTCCTTGGTCCAAAGCAGAACAACAAATATTGGCAACTGGTGATATATCTTTTTGCCTTTGTAGGGGAAAATATCAAAAAGACTCAAGCCCACTAATAAAATGAAGCAGGCAGCTCTTGCAATAAAACCCCTTTATTGCAAGGTTTGGGCTTGAGGGCACTTTTCCCACACCCTTCCCATCCCTTTCTGTCCCAGCCCTGAGAAAGCCAGCAGGAGGCAAAGTCGGGCCCCATCGCCCCATTCAGCAGCACAGTTTGGGGGTCTTCCCTCAGCTTCCCATAAGGAAGACCTAGGGGGAGGGTGGGGGTGAAGGTTTCCAACACACCAGCAGCAGAACCTGTTCCTTGTTGTTGTTCTCCACGTACCACTCAGTGCTGTGCCCAGAGCAACCCAGAGTGACGCTGGCACAGATACAACCTGACCAGCAACGTTATTAGGGCCCTTAAAAACAAAACAAAACAAAACAAAACAAAACAAAAATCCAGAGGATAAACTTCATCCCCAGGATGGTGTAAATCCAAAGACACTTTGCAGAAGCATCTCTGCTGCCTACCATGAGCCCAGGCAGACTCTGCCCCCAGGTGTCAATTATTTCAAAATTGACTCCAGCTGAAGAGCACCTGCTCATAAATATCCCCAAATCCTCCCACATCCTGTTTGCATCATTGTCTGTGTACTTTGGTGGGAGAGAACACGAGTAAATGACTGACTCACAATGTCTTATTTCTCAAATTTCATGCAGTTTTCGAGTTTTCCTTGTATTTTACATGGAGATGCTTGTTCCTTTTATAACCTTCATTACACATCAGGCAGAGAGCACGCAGACCCAAATAGCTCTTGAATTTATAAATATGGAGCAATTGATGTATTTTATTTTTCAATTATTGCTATAAACAACTGGGATATTTCGGTAATGCTCGAATGTGCTCTGTAAGTAATGCCTCTCATTGTCCTTTAATTGTATGTATTTGGTAAATGAGCTTTAAAGGGTCTATTAGTATTCATTAGGCAGAGGCTACCGCACATTTTCTGCAAAATGCAACCGTTCCTTCCGATAATGACGTGGCTGGTTTGCAGCCCAGGGCAATGCACTTTTATTACAGGTATGGATTACTGCTTCTTCCCCAAGTCCACTTGCACAGGTTGCAAAGTGGCTCTTCTCAGTAAACGGCTGTGCCATCAGCACAGGTGTGTGCACTTTGCAATTTCCTTCTCATTTTCAGGCTAGAGCCCACTGCTGAGCTTGGAAAAACAGTGCTCCGAATCCAACTCACTCTTGGTGCTGGGGTGCTAGAACTCTCCCATGAGCGTTACTGAGCTAACACAGTTGGGGTGTCCCAGTGCTTCCCTGGGTCAAACGCCCAGGGGTCACTCCCAAAAGTGCAGAAGGTGCTGCTGGTGCCCCCTGAAGCAGGGGAAGGGGAGGTGGCCAACCCCTGCACAGGGCAACACAAGGGCGCACAGGGGCTGGACAGACCTCTAGGGGCGCAGCTCCGTGGAGCCCCAGCTGAGCAAGGAGAGACCAGAACTCAACAAAGATTAAATTACTAATTCTGGGAAAGGCCATGTGCCTTTTACATCATCTGGGTTGTACCATAGAGCCATTAATGGACTATCAATATTTTGCTGCCATTAATGCTCGATCCCCCTCACCATCTGTGGAAAATTCAGGACAAGCAGGAGCCTGTTTTCAGCCATCATTAATTCAAACTTTCTTGATTACAAGCTCCTGCTTGGCAAAACATTTATTTTCAATTCTATATCCTGAGTTGCACTATTCAGCAAAGTTTTTGGTCCAAAACCAACCCTTGTCGTAATTTTTCAGTGGAATTCAGAAGTCTTTATTGCTCTAAAACCAAGCTATTACTCCACCCCTATGGAGAGCACCTCTGTGACTGCTGGCAAGTTTTCCTCAAGCCTTCACACCCTGCATGGAAGAGCTTTAAATAGCCATGAAGAGAAGTACCAAGTCCACATCCAAAGAGACACATTTTGATAGCCTCTGGAGGGGTAG
The DNA here is from genome assembly GCA_013400555.1 of Jacana jacana. NCBI lineage: Eukaryota > Metazoa > Chordata > Aves > Charadriiformes > Jacanidae > Jacana > Jacana jacana. The sequence goes on from VZTM01019461.1 coordinate 268,182, forward strand.
GTGCATCTTGGAGGTCCAACCAGAGGTGCTGTATGGTTTCTGGTGAGGTTAAGGAGAGCTGCTCACTTGGGTGGAGCCATGGAGGAGCAGATAGGAAAGCACTTCACCTGGGAGCCAGAGAAGCACATGAAGGCAAGTCTCCCAAAATGCAACAAAAAGACCGAAGAACAGCTACAGAATCATAGAATGGTTTGGGCTGGACAGACCTCTAGGGTCACCTAGTCCCACCTCCCCGCAGTCAGTAGGGACAACCCCAGCGAGACCAGGTTGCCCAAGGCCTCGTTGAGCCTCACCTTGAATATTTCCAGGGAAAGGGCCTCGACCACCTCCCTGGGCAACCTGTCCCAGTGGTCCATCACCCTCAGAGTGAAGAACTTATTCCTAATATCCAATCTAACAGAGCTGAGGACATTTGTCCTAGTGAATTAATGAAAACTTGACCTAATGAGCCACCAGGCTTTGGGTCTCAACATAGTAGAAGACACTTGAGCTGAGCTGAGAGGGTGAGTTGAGGCCAAAGCAGATTGTGTGAATGGGTGAAAGAGCCACCCCCAGCACACATGTTCAGGTGCCAGCTAATGGCTTTGTGGTGGTGAAGAGTAGAGACATGTGCTCTTGCATGAACATCCACACCAATGGGTTTTTCAGGAGCAGGAAGCAGCACATGGCAAGAGATGGAGGCAACAGACCGTGGGAATGAAACTACCTCCAGAGCAACCATACATCATTACTGGGAAAAAAAAACCACCCACCTCTTCTCAAGGTGTGAGGATATAATCTAATATACATAATAGAGGATATAAAAGATAAACCAAACCAAAACGTGCATGGCAAGCTCTGCTTAGAGAAGGTTTGTTATGAGTTTGTTGTGGAGACGCTACCTTGGATCCTGCCAATTCATTCATAACCCCAAATGAAAAGATCCATCAACCAGTTTGAGGAGCTGAATGAAAAATGACCAAGGGGAGGGCAGAGCAGGGGTGGAGGCTGCAGAGCACCTCTGGTTCCTTCAGACATATGTGAGAAGTGACAGAGGGAAAGCCTATTCAACAACAAAAAAACAAATGAGAAACAGGAAAGCTATTAAAAAAAAAAAAATCATTAAAATATAATGAAGGCTAAGAAATTCAGAATATTACAATTTTCAGCTTCCCTTGCAGGCTTCCCAAAAGGCCCATAAAGCCAAGGCAGTGTGGGGAGGTGAGAGGTGGGGGGCTCTCGCTCTGAAAAGGCAGCACTTATTGGCATACCAGTACATGCAACTGTGAGAAAGGTTCATAACCAGAGGAATTAGGAACAGGTTCTTTACTCTGAGGGTGGTGGAACACTGGAACAGGTTGCCGAGGGAGGTGGTTGAGGCCCCTTCCCCGGAGATATTCAATGAATGACCCTAGAGGTCCCTTCTGGCCCAGACCATTCTATGATTACTTGGGGAAAAACAGAACATCACTCCCCCAAAACACAACAAACTGTTGGATTTGGCTCTAAATTGCAACAGAAATGGAAAGATCCATGTTGATTTTGCAAGGAGGGGGTATTTAATATAGAAGGAAAGGGGTCAAGCAGCTGATAGTTCAATATAAATATTTAAATAGCAGCAGAGCAGCCCATCATGTGTATTGCCTAGGGATTTAAGCTAAATAAATGAAGTTGGCCTTTCCCACCTTCTCTTCTGCGAGTGGGTAAATATTTAGGGTGCTCAGTCACCAAGTACAGACACTTTGGGAAAAAAAAAGCACGAGCAAGCACTGAATTTTAAAAAGCAAATAACTTCACACTCCCAGACTCCAAGGAAAGAAAAGCTTGCTGCTTTCTGTTTAAGTCTGAATAAGGAGGAAATTAGTTAGCTTGTTACTTAATGGCATCTGAAATTGCAAAGAAATTGTGTAATCTGAAATCTTACCTGCCACGTCTTGACCCACTATGGGGTCAGGCGAGGACTGGAGCGCACAGTTAATGGCACATGACATTAATGCACAGAAAGACTGAGTCAAGCCCGCTTTTGCTTAAAGCACAGGAGGAACTCTGCCAGTTTTAATGGACAACCCACTCTGAGGCAGCCTGAGAACTACCTTTAGGACGTGAGATGTAGCGCAGAGGTGATGGGTGAATGAGTCGGGTCTTCTCACCTGGAAGCAGGCAAAGAAGACACATGCTGGCAAACACATCTCCCTTCTCAAGGGCAGAGCAATATATTCCTTCCATTCCCTACCCAACCCAAGAGCTTGCATGTCTCCCTTCCAGGCTAAACACTAACTAAAAAACCAAATAAACAAACAAACAAATCCCTGTAGGGGTATTTCACACTGCTGGGTGGCTGTGAGCCCGCGCCAGGCAGCGCCGACTAGAAATAGCAACACTCTTCTGCAGAGCTTGAACCTGCTGCACCTCACCAGGCTCTGGCCCACACGTGGGGAAGGGATGCAAAATCATCACATCAGCATGTGGGAGCTGGAGGTTCCCTGGAGAAGTGGGGTGGGAAGTCTCCAAACAAGCTTTTCCAAGATTCAGGCCAGCAGCAGGGATGGAAGGGAGCACAGTCTGAACTGGAGACGTCACGCCACGAGCTGGAAGTGCCCGAGTTCTTTCTCTATAGAGCAGCTTTAAATTTTATCATTTTACATCCAACATGGAATAAGAAGCATTTCGTAAATCCTCCCTTCCTCAAAATAGCACCAGGGAAGTGCAGCCAGACAGGAGTGCTCTAACAGCAGAGGGACAGGAAAAAAATAGCTGGGAATGTAATACAAACCTCTTTTAATGCAACCTCCTGCTAGACTGAGACAGTACGCATATACTGAGCAGCTAAAAGGTAATCAAGGAAATAATTTTCCCCCATCAACTTGACCAGGATGCAAATTTACCCCCCTGTGTAACATACCCAAGATTTGGCAGTGGAACAGCATTTAGAGCCACTCCATGGCTCCATCCCCTCTCCTCAGAGGAGCATCTAGTTGAGACAAAGAAAGATGGGGAATTATACATTGAGTTAGATCTCACAGCTTGGGTTTTTATCAGACAGGCTTTGTCACAGTTGTTTTTTATATTTTTTTTTAAGTCTCAACAAGAATTACTTTTAGGGGTAAAAAGAAGAAGGACTCATATCCCATTAAGAATTTAAGCCTGTGCATTGCTATTCTTGAGGGTAGTATCCTTCTTGTGGCCCTTCCAAAAGGGCATATCAAATTGTGCCAAGGCAGAAGAGTAACCCTGTGAGCATCCACAGCCATGGTACCCTCTGCTGCCCAGTGTGGTCTGGTTGTTCCCTTCCCCAGGCACCTCCTGCTCTGGCTGATACATCCCAAGTGGTTGATACAGGACTTGAATAGAAGAAATGTGCACCTAGAGTAGCTGGGTGATAAAAAAAAAAGATTGTATTTCTCCTACAGTGGACTAAAAATGTAACATCCTTCCCAGGGCTGTGAGGTTTAGGCAAACTTGCTCCAAACAGGAGAAAACCAGTATGTCAGCAGCGTGAGTGCTGCTCAGAGATTTGTTTAAAAGCTCTGTTGGTTTCCCTGAAATGTCACACATAAATGAACACAATAATGTGATGTTGCTGTGCAAATCACCCCAACAGGCATTAGGCCTTTGAATGACAAATAACTATTTGATGTCAAACGCTGCACAAGGTAACTTCATAATACCATGGGATGTCATGTCACGCCAGGTCAGGTTGGCAGGCGGTTACTGTTGGCTGCACCAGATAAATGTGTCCTCAGCGACTTCACATGTTATTGCAGGTACTCTGTGATGGCATTTGGATGTGATGGGGGAAGCAAAACACACAGGTAGGGATGCCGAATGGCACCCGGGAGGCACCCGCCAGACTTACCCCTCATCTGTTCCCCAATTTAATTCAGCCTTGGTTTTCTCCTCACAGCTAAACCCGAGCTAGGAACATCAGGGTGATTTTTCCCAGTCCCCCTCTTTTCCTCTTATAGCCCCTTTTTCTCATTGCTGCATGTTTCAAGGAACATGGAAGTACAGAAACTTTTTTTATAGCTGGAGTAACATTTAAAACATGTTGGAGACAACATTTAAAAAGAGAAGGTCCTACACTTACCACCTAAATGGTTATTTGTGCTGAGGGGGAAATCAAATTAATCCAGTGGACTTTCATTACGGGGGAGTAACAGTGAAGCAGAGCTGTCACAATAAATAATGCAGTTTATGGAATTCAACAGAAAGTAGCAGACCTGCCTGCTCTCTTGCCAAGTCACAGCCACTGGCTCCGCCTGGAGGCAGAAGGGAAAGCTCCCACCAGAGATAGGGTGAGAATGTGACCCCAGGAGGGGACCTAGGACCTGGCTCTGTGATGGCCCTGGCACCCCTGGGAATGCTGGCCCAAAGGCTCCAGTCCCACAAGGCAGAGAGCACAGGAATTGCCTATATTGAAGGAAATTTGCCCTGGAATATAAACAAGTCCAGCTAGTTGCTGCTTCTTCCTTATAACCTCATTTTTCTCTTATATCTATATATAGAAATAAATGCACATAAACATGGTGCCACACATGGAAAAACACCAAGCACACACACTCTTGGTGCTCACCTTGCTCTCTGTTGGTGTTACTCAGACCCACTTCAGGTGCTCGGGAGAACTTCTACTCCTGGTGTGTCACTCACACCTGAAGAGCTCAGATCTGCCACCTCTGCCATCATCACAGCAGGAAAACAAAGAGACAACAGCCCATCCACTGATGAATTGCAACCAAGTGCCTGTAACAGCCACAGCACTTCCAGAATTCTGGCTGGTTTTGCCAGAAATAGTTAATATTCCAGTATATGAAAAAAATGTCTCTGCAGCCAGCAGCCCTGTGGATCATGGCACTGCAAACAGGAGCTGCCATGGGGGACGTGATGGCCCCTGCTATCACCTCTGCCAGCCAGGAAGAGTTTAGGAACTATTGCATCACTTGGGGAAGATAGTTGTTTTCCCCATGCCCCAGAGCCCCCAGTGTTGAGCTCCACCACCCCTAAAATAGATTCCTGCCCAGGTTTTTGGGGGGCTCTGACTACTCAGAGGATTTAGAGCAGGATGAGGCTCTGTATTCTATCCAGAAGGGTTACTTCTGATCAGTTAGAGCAGAAATGGCAATTTTTAACCTTACCTGGATCACAGAGGGATTTTTATCACCCCAGATGCGAGTGAGGTGCCAGGGCAGAGGGTTTCCTCCCATGTTCCTGCTGCTGGCCCTGGGTGCAAAACAGCCCTGGCCTGCTGGCTGTGTCACACCTGCAGGTAACCAGAGACATAGGCAGCTTTTTTTAAAGTCTCAAAGCTTTCTCTTGATTTCCTGGGGTTATTTTCAGAAAGACAGAAACAACAGGGGATGTTTAGATCTGCTCGACTAAGAGAATCCCAGAGGGGAAAAAGAAAAGGACATCTGCCAGCCCAGAGCCAACACTGCACCCAAAACACAAGCAAGAGAGCTCCAATAATATTAAGATTTTTTTGTTTTCTCTTCTAAATTGAAGACAGAGTCCCACCTTAAGAACCCATTACCTGCCAACTACAACCCCTAGCCTCCCCCAACTCTCTAACTGCAGGCAGCAGCCCAACCTCTCCTTTTATTTACCCAGAACACCTGCTAGCAATTTCTTGCAGAACATAATCAGCTTTTAATTAACAGTCAGGTCATTTGTCACCTGCACACACAATGTACTGGGTGCTCAGCTACGGTGCTGGGCATCCTGCCCTCCCTCCTGCCTGTGCCAGCCAATGGACCTTTCCTTGGAGCTGAGGTTGCATTTGATGTAATACCTAGCCCTAAAGAGAGTTTAATTCATACAATAATTAGGTAGTGTCCACAGGGTTGTTGGATTTCCTTGCCATGATGAGATGGTAAGGTGAGAGCCCTCTCCTGGGGTGTGCCAGGGGTGAGGAGGCTGTGAGGAGTGAAACCTGAGGGGGTTCTGCTCTGGGCTGTACAGGGAGGGTGGCTCAGGAGCAGGGAGGTGAGTCCCAGTGCCATGAACAATAGGGGCAGAGGGGAAATGTTTGGACAGGACGCCTGCCCAGCCAGTTTGTCAGCTTGTTCTGGGTGTGACCACACTGTTGGAGCCCTGTCTTGGTCCATCAAACAGTGAAAGCAGCTTCTGCTCTGACACAGCGTTCAGGCAAGGTGGACAGTGGGGACAACTCCCCTATAGTTATTTCTTAGAGGGTCTCCCAGTGCACAGCAGTGTGAGACCAGTGTGCCAAGTGTGTCCTAGGTGTGCAAGCCGTTCTGCGGGGCTCTTCTTACCTACCAGCTCTGCTGCCCAGCTTAATTGAGGGTTTAGATGTGGAACAGCGGTGCAGAGAGGCTCTCAGAGGAGGAAAGCTATTTTAAGTCAAGGCATTTGTTAATCAGGGTGGAAACGTACTGAGAAGAGGGGACCTGGGTACAAGCGGCGCTGCCTTCCCAGGCGCCTGCTCAGAAAACATCTAGGCAATGTGGGTTTAAAATGCTGCCAACAAACATCTGCTCATCCATCAGGTTCACCAAAAAACATTAAAGCTTTTCCCTTGAGTTTCAAGGGAGGAAGGGCAGGGAGGGTGGGAAAGTACTTATGTAGTAAGACTGATTTATACACTGATTCAGAAGAGGAAATTTTAGGAGGGAAGGGTTTTATCACCTTCCAGAAGGGTGATTTTCTACCATACTGCTCTTTTCTGGAGCTTCTGTGGCTGCTGGTCCAAGAAGTGTGGGCTCCTTCAGCAGATGGAGTCTATGCAGAAGAAAAGCAAAGCACCATACTTAATGGAATACCATGAAGAACTTTCTTTGTTGATAGCTCTGGGCTACAAAATACTTTCTGACATGTATTGATTCAGCAAAAAAAGTCTATAATATATATAATAAAGCCACTTTGTCATCTTATGTCCAATTATTTCTGGTCTACATCCCTGGGATTTCCCAGCTGAGCCTTATGAAGTGGGCAGGGAGCAATCTTTACTTTTTTGCTTGCTCAAAACAAAAACAACAACAAAAAAACCCAACCAAACAAACAAAAAAGAGGTACTGCTGATGCTGGAGTAGCTGCAGAGATTCTTCACCGTAGGCTGGGCAAATAGTCTGTCCATTCCCATGGCCAAAAAATGCTCTCTGCTTTGATCTGGGAGTTCTCCTAAATGTGTCTGCTTCTCTGGTTTTTCTGGGCATTGCTGCTTTCTCCTTGCAGGAGGCTACACTGTAAAGTACCCTAAAGGCATCGCCTGAGCCCACCCTCTGGAGTGGAGACGCTCACCAGCCCCTTCAAACACCAAGGTGTTAGGGCTGAGGGCCCCATCCTGGCTCAGTAGGGCCAGAGGGAGTCCATCTCACCAGAGATATCATAACACCCCTGGAATAGTTGTGGTGACTCCAAAAAAACTGCCTGAACTTGTTACACAAATATCCCACGTGATAAATTTTATAAACAAATCGTTATTGATGCTCAAAACCACCGCAGGAAGGCCTTGCGCTTGTGACCATTGTTCTGATTAACAAGCTTTCCACTCTTGAAATCTGAAGTCAGAATTAGACCCCCAAAATGAAACCAGGGGAGAAGACTCCTGCTCTGCCCTGCTCTGCTGCCCAGCAGGGCCAATCATAGAATCATAGAATCATATAGGTTGGAAGAGACCCTTGGGATCATCAAGTCCAACCACCAGCCCTACTCTACAAGTTCTCCCCTACACCACATCCCTCAACACCACATCCAATCTACTCTGAAACACAGTCAGGGATGGGGACTCCACCACCTCCCTGGGCAGCCCATTCCACTGACTGACCACTCTCTCTGTGAAAAACTTTTTCCTCATGTCCAGCCTAATTCTACCCTGCTGCAGCTTGCAGCCATTCCCTCTTGTTCTAGTGCTAATTGCCCCTGAGAAGAGACCAGCACCAACCTCTTTACAATGGCCTTTCAAGCAGTTGTAGAGAGGGATGAGGTCTCCCCTCAGCCTCCTCTTCCTTAAACTAAACAATCCCAACTCCCTCAATCCATCCTCATAAGGCTTATTCTCCAGGCCAATGAGTCGTTCCTCGTGGTGTTGGGCAGATGCACCCCACAAAGGACAGGAGAAGCGTGAAGAACACAGGGAGGCATTGGGGGAAGCAGCGTGCCCCGTCCCCTGCTCGCTCTGTTCCACCTTTCAAAGAAGAGCCACGCCGAATACGAACAGGGTGCTGAGACGTGCCAGTGACGGGTCATCTGCCCCTCCACTGTCCTTTATGAAGTGGGACTGTCCTTGTCTTCCCGCATTCAGCCCTATGGCATGCAAAGGTGGAAAAGCAAAGCTGTGCCCTGCGAAGGCAGTGAGCTTCCTCATTAGCTCACCGATTTATTTCCCCTTCAATATTGCGGTTATTCTCTCTATTGCCCAATCGCCGCTGGCCGCTCCGCATGCTGTTTGTGAACCCGGCTTTTTTACGAGCTGTTAATGCTCATTAGCACTCCAAGCCTTACCCACCCAGCGACCCTTTCCTCTGCTCATTGTCATTCACTGCGTGACACTAACAGCACCGGGGACAGGGCCAAGAGCCAGCATCCGCGCCGGCCGCTGACGGCAAATTCCTCTGGTGGGTTCGCTGGGGCTCAGAGCTGACATCAGAGCATGCGTCACCGTGGTCCTTCGCAGTTGCCCCTGGAGACAGCAGAAGTCCGGGGTGATAATTATTTAGATTCCTCGTGAGCTCCAGAGGTTTCCGAGAGGTTTTTTTTCCCTTCGCTGTCCTGTGCAATCACGTTGTCATGGTGACCGCAGCGGGATGCTGGACACCAGCCTGGCTCCCCTTCTCAGAGGACAGGTTGGCTGAGGGATGAAGCTGATGGTTTCCAGCGGGGTTATGCCATATGAGAAATGCTAAAAAACCACAACAAAAACCTAAAGAAAAGGGGAAATCTTTTCTAAAACAGGCTTGGAATTTTTCACTTAACCACGATGATCGGAGATTGGGGATTCACAGAATCCCAGAATCTCAGGGATTGGAAGGAACCTTGAAAGCTCCTCCAGTCCCATCCCCTGCCAGAGCAGGAACACCAAGAGCAGGTCACACAGGAATGCGTCCAGATGCGTTTTGAATGTCTCCAGAGAAGGAGACTCCACCATCTCCCTGGGCAGCCCCTTCCAATGTTCAGTCACCCTCACTATGAAGTTTTTCCTCATATTTAGCTGGTATCTCCTCTGTTCCAGCTTGCACCCATTACCCCTTGTCCTATCATTGGATGTCACTGAGAAGAGCCTGGCTCCATCCTCCTGACACTCACCCTTCACATATTTATAAACGTTAGTAAGGCACCCCTCAGTCTCCTCTTCTCCAAGCTCAAGAGACCCAGCTCCCTCAGCCTTTCCTCCTATGGGAGATGCTCCACTCCCTCCAGCATCTTGGTAGCCCTGCCCTGGACTCTCTCCAGCAGTTCCCTGTCCTTCTGGAACTGAGGGGCCCAGAACTGGACACAATATTCCAGATGGGGTCTCACCAGGGATTCTTGCGTTAATTTGTAGAATAAAATATCAAAGGTAAGAAGCCTGATTGTGGGACCAGACTAAAAATGTCCCATGGTTTGAGAGGTCCTAGGGCAAAACTGGTTTCAGCGGTGCTGCCCCAGCCAAACCTGAGCTGTGGCTCCTTCGTGCTGTTCCCTTGCACACACTGAACTCCCTACACGGGTGACTCCCATGACTACGTATCGCCTCGGCAGGAGCAAGGTTCCACAGGGTGGTCCATAAATTACTGGATAGACCACCCCTAACCAATCATGTGATTACTAATACATTTCCCTATTGAGCTGTGAATTATCTACCAGCTTCCTTTAATCTCCAAGCAGGGCACTGACAAACCTGTTGCAATTTAGCAGGGCTTCCTTACTGCAATTTAGCATCAGTCAAAGCAGCTCAGCTGATCCCTCAGCTGTTCTGCATCCTGAGCAGCTCCCAAAAGGTTTCAAGACGTCTAACTCTCTTTTGCCAATGGAAATACGTGCAGGAGTATTTGCTGGTCTGCCAGAATCTGCCCATCTGGCTGAAGTTTTGCTCTGCTGAATGAAAGAAATGAGAAAAGGGGAGGAGAATTGCTTCAAAGGGAGCATGTGGTGCCTTTTACAAGGATACAGCGTTTCAGCATCTCCTGAAAGCCCTGGTCCTTCTGAGCTGTGCCAATGGATAGTAGATGAAGGCTGGAAACCGTCCAGGGAAACAAAGCCAACTCGGAAAGGATGACTTCCTCAGCACTTGAGCAGGAGCTCTGGGAAGATCAGGGTGGTGTGTAGGTCACGGCACTGGGAGCCCGTGGGCACTGCTGCCACCAGCTCCGCTGCCTGGGGCTTGAAGTTCACTTTTTTGGTGGCCATTGAGAAGAAAAGGCTTTGTGCTGACTGAGATACAAGTCTCCCATCTAGTTTTGCAGCTGCAGTAATAGCACTTTACAGCTCCTCCACAGTCAGAACTACACAGCTTTCACACGTCTGCAGGTTAAACAGAGAAATGCATGGAGATAATTTCTCTCGGGAAATGAAATAGCATTTGTCACCAAGAAACGTGCCTCCTCCACCTCCATCCCTCTGTGCCTTCCCAGCCCACCCATCTCCCTCCAGCACAGTCTTTCCCAGCCAGCTCAGGGTGTTTCATTCAAATCCCTGCCTGGCAGAGCTGGGATGGTGATGCCCTGGTCCCCACACCACCTTCAGTCACCTGCACTGGGGTCACCTCAGCTCTTCTCACTGCTCCAGCCCAATAATGTAGAGCAGGATGAGAAACTTCCACTCTGGGGCTTCTGACAGCAAATCCACGATTCAGTGGGATGTTAGCATGGACTGAACGACAGATGGTGATTGTCCCATTGACCTTCCTGACTACTCCAGCAACCTTGCTGTGAAACTTTCCTCAGATATTTCAAATACTGTAACAGTTACATCAATAATATGGGGCACTCTTTCTTGATGGTTTGAAGCAGAGCATGGCTTTCCATGGCTCCTCTGTTTTACCACCGTAACAGTGCATTTAAATTTCTATGAAAGCCACGTGTCCTGCCGCTCTGCAAGGAAGGAGAAGTGCTGCTGCAGTCTTGAAGCAGGTCACGCTCTGCAGCCTGTTGGGTTTTTTTTTCAAAGCAGCTCAGCTGACGTCTTTTTGCTGAACACAGTGTCCAAAATAACCTGTTTGTGAAGTCTAGTCACCACATTCATTAAGTGGGAAGAAACTGAAGGAACACAAACTTTATCTATTTACTCACATTTCCTTGACAATTGTTTATTTTGGTGGACTTCCAGTGCCCTGGGCAGACTGGTCATTCGAGCCACTAATAATATTTCCGTCTCCTCTGCTCAGCCTATAAGGACTATCTCTCTCTCCTTCTTTTTCTCTTCTTCTTTTACCCCAGCTGTAGTAATTAAGATCTTATTCTTCAGTTGTCCCTGAGGGTGTGCACCCTACCGGAGATACACCCATGAGGGTGAGTTGCCCTCAAAGCATCTTACCTAAGCGGGGTGCATCTCCAGCTGAATTTTAGTGGGAAGCTGTCAAGTAAACAATAAATCTGCTTTTTCTCACTGCTCCAGTGGAGACTTGCATGGTGAAATGGGAAAGCAGGAGCGCTGCTGCACAGGGAAACCCTCCATGGCCACTCGTGGGCTGTGTGAAGTGAGAGGAGATGGGCCAGGCTTTCAAAGTCTCCCTGGTTCACACTTGCTACGTGGCTGACATTGTCCATTTTTAAATGATTTTTAAAACCTTTCAATTAAAGAAATATTTTTTTAAGGTTAAAAAAAAAACCATTTAAAAATCCTTTAAGTGGTCACATTTGACTTTATTCAGCTTGTGTAGAGTGGAATGCATTGAGAATACTTCCCTATTGTTGTGTTTTATCTCATTTTAACTCTGTCATCTCGCCATCAGATGCCACTGCTCAGCCAGCTGTATGATCTTGGTGTTCGTGCAGGAACATCCCTGGAAGAGCCGTTGCTTCAGCTCAGCTCCTGTTCTACTCATGGGCCAGTTCTGCTCTCTTTGGGAGCTTGCCATGGTTCCAGGTTGCCAGCTTTGGCTTTTGATTATCCTGTGCTTTCTGGGACGTGTTAAAAGCACCTGCTGAAATGATGATCAGGCCAGAGACACTCTATGAAGAGGGGACCTTCCTTTTCTGGATCCCGGGTCACCACAGGCTGCCAATTTTAGTGGTGCCAGAGAGCTGGGGCTCGTGCTTCATCACCTTTCAATCCCCGGTGCTCCATAAAAATCCAGGGTTTGACCTTAAACCATCCCAGTCCATATTTGATGTCTCCTTGGATCTGTATTACACAGACAATACACAAAATACCACAAAACCCTAAGGGCTGTTTATCCTAAAGAAAGTAGTGAAGACAAAGTAGCAACTTTAGCAGTTTTCTACTACCAGACATATGTCAACCTGCAATGAATTGTGTCTGCATGAATCCAGCAGTACTATTTATATTATCTGACCTCTGTGGCATTGACTTATCGTTATAAATAACTACTCTTCAAATGCTGTCAGTGCCTTGTCTGATGATTCAGGAACAATCCCAAACTAATTCCCCACTGATAATTCCTAAGATATTTGAATAAAAAGAAACTATACCTGCATATCGCCCCAGAAGGAAGCAATCTCCCTGAAAAATACTCTGGTTTGCAAACTGTATTAGTCAATTACTTTAGCACAGTCACTTTAACAAGAAATTATGCTAACACATGTGGAAGATTTCATTTCCCTTAAAAAAAATGTAAGTGCAGTAAGACACAAAATAGTCCAAATGACTGCAGAGAGATACGCTGCCCTGAGTAACTGATTGCAGGAGCCATTCAAATAAATTCTGCTTTGTTGGGGAAAAAAAAACCCAAGAAGTAGACAAGTTAAAAATCAGATATGGCTACAGCTCCATCTTCAATAAACAACTAGCATTCAGGGCTTAATTAGAATATGCATGCATTGTGTTACACACAGCATGCACGTATTTAGGGCTCCATGCACGTATTTAAGGCTTGCTGCACTCATCCACTGTAAAAATAAGCACCTTTGAAATACCCGAGATAGCTGGAATACGACTCAGAAGCTGGTGTACCATTTAAAATAGCCACAAAGCAGATAAGCAGAGCTGCCACGTGTGGCTGAGCATCCCTAGTGCCAACCCTGGCTTCAGCCACCCAGGTGGAGAAGGTGCCCACCCCATAGTAGTGCAGGGCCATGCGATCCTATGTACCCACACAAGCAAGAGTGGCTGTGTAAGAGCAATGCAATACTCTCCAGGCACTGGGTTGGTTGGGTTGTTTTCCAGTTTCCATTTCTAGACTGCTTCATTTTGTATTTAAGAGGTGGGGAAAAAATATGTCCCCATCTGGGACTGGGTGGCCGGTGCTGTGCGTGGCCACGTGGCTGGGCATCTGGGGTGAGCTGCAGAGCTTCCATCCTGTGGTTACTCCTCCTCAAGTGAAACAAACCCCAGTGTGAGCACAAAGCACTGAATATTTCAGCAGTGGGGATGTGACGCCTTTGCCAAACTCCCCAGTAATTAATTGCCTGCCCTGAAAGTCGTTATCTGTTTGAATAACCCAGTGCAGCTATACTTTAAACCCGCTTTATGGTCAAAGGAAGGCATGAATATTCTCGTGCCCATGAAGCATACCATTAGCTGAAAAAATAATGAGAAAGGCTCTCCTGAATGACGCCCTCGGTCTGGTTTGTGAATCTTTAATATGCATTTCTGCAGCTCTGTTCAACACTCAGCAAATTCATATTCCCTTTGACAGAGTAGACACTTTCATAAAGTATTTATAGGGGCCAGGCAGAATAACCATATTCTGGAGATCTTAATTCACAACCATTGGTTTTAAAGTAACGGCTTTTTAACCGAGGTTTGGGGGAGTCTGATCCGAAATCCCAATCTTCCTTATTCACACTATAAGCAGTAAAGAGATGAAATAACAAAATGGAAGTGCAATTAAACTGGCTTTCTTTTCCAGTGGAGAATGCCCTCTTCTCTAAGGATACGTGTGTGCATTCTGACTGTTCTGTATGACCCAGTTATGAGCAAGGAGGACACCTGAGCAGCGGGAAGGGCTGTGGCTGCCCGGCCCTGCCCAGCCCAGAGGGAAGAGCAAACCCAAACATGCTCCTCTGTGACTGAAACTGCTCTGTGCACGTCCCCAACATGGTTGAGAGTAGCTCCTTCTTCAGATTAAACACCTATGATCCATCGATTGATAAAAACCCCATGCTGCACTTGACAGCCTTCTGCTGCAGATCCTTATTTTTTCCCTACAGCTACCTTCTTTCCAGAAGCCAGCAATATTTAAGTGAAAGAAAGCACTGCAATAAACCACAATTAATCTATATTCCTTGTTACCAAACATTTCCATCTGTTCACAGCTCCCTTCATGCTTCCAAATCATAGAATCATGGAATCATAGAATCATATAGGTTGGAAGAGACCCTTGGGATCATCAAGTCCAACCATCAGCCCTACTCTACAAGTTCTCCCCTACACCACATCCCTCAACACCACATCCAATCTACTCTTAAGCACAGTCAGGGATGGGGACTCCACCACCGCCCTGGGCAGCCCATTCCACTGACTGACCACTCTCTCTGGGAAAAACTTTTTCCTCATGTCCAGCCTAACCCTACCCTGCTGCAGCTTGCAGCCATTCCCTCTTGTTCTAGTGCTAATTGCCCCTGAGAAGAGACCAGCACCAACCTCTCTGCAATGCCCTTTCAAGCAGTTGTAGAGAGGGATGAGGTCTCCCCTCAGCCTCCTCTTCCTCAAACTAAACAGTCCCAGCTCCCTCAATCCATTCTCACAAGCCTTAATCTCCAGGCCTTTCACCAGTTTCGTGTCCCTCCTCTGCACTCGCTCCAGCACCTCGATATCTCTCTTGTGCTGAGGTGCCCAGAACTGGACACAACACTCAAGGGGTGGCCTCCCCAGTGCTGAGCACAGGGGGACAATCACCTCCCTACTTCTGCTGGTCACACTATTCTTTATGCATCCAGGATGCCCTTGGCCTTCTTGGCCACCTGGGCACACTGCTGGCTCATGTTCAGCCGCCCGTCGACCAGCACCCCCAGGTCGTTTTCTGCCAGGCAGCTCCAGCCACACTGCCCCAAGTCTGTAGCCATCCATGGGGTTGTTGTGGCCCAAGTGTAGGACCTGGCACTTGGCCTCGTTGAAGGCCATGCCATTAACATTGGCCCATCTATCCAGTCTATCCAAGTCCCTCTGTAGAGCATCTCTGCCCTCAAGCAGATCAACACTCCCACCCAAATGCAGGTTTCAGAGTGGAAATGGCAAGCAGAACTCATGTTCAAACACCTCTTTGCTGCCTGTCTTCTCTGCCTTGACTGCCCACACCTTTGCTGGGCAGGTTGAGGTTTCATTTCACCCAACACCACAGCCCATTTCAGCCAACCAGCGGTTCCAGCTGTTGCTTTCAAGTGGTCACCTCCCTCCTCATCTTTGACCAAACCCGCTTCCTCCTGACACAAAGCCAGGATCAAAGATCAATTGTCTCTGCACAGACATGTGAATGCCAGCACAGGATGGGTTTGGTGGTTTGGCTCTTTGATTTGCTTTGCTTTGATGGGTTTCTTTTTTCTCCTTCCTGACCAAAGGTCTTTATTTTTATTTATATTCACCACCTTTGGCTTTATCGGGTGTAAAGTCACGTGTGTCACTTGGGCCCCTACTTTGGTAGTCCTTGTACAGGGATGGAGAGACACTTCTGAAAGAAGGTGTTTTGCAAACAGACATATTGTTTTTTTCCACTAAAAGGAAAGGACTCCCATAAATTTAATGATAGGGCTTATATTCAAGGAAAAAAAGTATTTCACAGACTCTAACTTTCAAAAGTCCTTACAAGTTTTGCTGTAGCACACTGGAGGACGCCCGTTCTCCGGTGCTGAGAGGAAAGACTTTGCCTCTCTGATAAAGGAGAAATATTTCACTTTTCTCCAGTGTTTGGTGCCAGCTGGGGACACAGCTTCATGAGTCCTCTTTGGAGCCACGTGGCAAAAATAGGTACAGAGAGCTCCTTTTCTGAAAGACTAATTCCCATGTTAATGACTCATTAGCTCAGAGGGGGTATTTCAGAGCCAGTCCTGTAGCCATGGTGAACGTTCTTCTTCAGGTCTTTGTTATTTTTCACCTCTTGCTGATTGCATTAAGGGAAGTTTAATTGAATACATGCCAATTTAGGGCAGACTTTACGTTTCAAGCTAGCTGCTGTGCAGCATCCACAAACACAACCCTCCTTTTGACATTTAGAAGTCAGCACATATTTTCCTACGGCTCAAAGGCTGTTATCTCCACTCCTCAAAAGGACATCCCAGTATAGACAACACAGAGTCATTATTCTTTCAGATGAAAAATACTATAATGGAGTATTTAAGGTCTGGTCCAGACTGCAGAGGCCACGAGTGCGAGATGATGACTGATTTTGGTGGTGTGAGTTTTTGCTGTCTTCCTCCCAGCTGAAGCTCCAGGAGAAGACCAGGATGCAGGGCTGCTCCTCAACCCTTCCTTCTCCAGGGGCTCAGTGGTGACCGAGTCCTGCTTTTGTCCCTCATAATATCACAAATATTTCAGGCTTCTGACCAATTGGCTCCATCTGCTATAAACTTATAAGCCGCAGGGATACGATTTGCTGCCGTTAAATTTATTGGATTTAACTGTGATTTCGGTGGCAGGATGAGGAAAATGTAACAAATGTAAAAGCCTCTGCCTGAACATCTGCATTTTATAAGTCACTTGATATTTTTCATTTTGAATTACTCCAATAAATGTGGCTTGCTGGTCAATTTAGCAATTTAAGTGCTTCTGATGAGCTCTCAGTGCAAGACAAATAAGCAGGTTTCAGCAATCTGACTCAATGTTTCATAGAAATTATTAAAAAATCATAAGTGAGTGTTGCTTCCCACAAATTGCCAGTTTACAGCCATGTTCCCATCGCTTCCTTAAGGAGTTTCACCATTCAGACCTTTAAAAAATATACCAGCAATTTAGAGAAGACATTTGCTATGACTGATTGGATGCAGACATCTATAAAAATAAAAGAATATGGGGAAATGCAAGCAATATCTCTGAGTTTCTGTGAGTTTTATGGGCAGCAGAAGACTCAGCTGCCTTCGTTACTGAAATACACTGCCTCCAGGCAAAGATTTCCATTACCAGCGTTATCAGTCACATGGGCAGAGAACCAGATAAAAAATTGGTCCTTTGTACAGTGTTCTGCAGAGGTAATTAATTGGGGATCGATTCAGAAGTAATCTAACTCCTTTTAAGTTTTCAGTGATAAAATCATGGACAGATGGAATGGAGCAGGAGAAATTCCAGCCCAGCCGGGCAGGAAACAGGCTGTGTGTGAGGGGGCAGACAGCCTGCCCCGAGACTTTCCCAAGTGTTTCCAAACATGGGTGTTGATGGTAAATTGTGTCTAGCTATCAATAGAATCACAGACTGCTATGGGGCTGGAAGGGACCTCTAGAGATCACCTAGTCCAACCCCCTGCCAAAGCAGGTCCACCCAGAGCAGGTTGCACAGGAACGTGTCCAGGAGGGCTTGGAACATCTCCAGAGACAGAAACTCCACTACCTCTGCCACCCTCAGAGTGAAGAAGGTTCTCCTAATGTTTAGATGGAACTTCTTATGTTCAGGTTTGTGCCCTTTTCCTCTTGTCCTGTCACTGGGCACCACTGAAAAAAGAGTGGCCCCATCCTCCTGACACCCACCCTTGAAGTATTTCTCAGTGTCAACCAGATCCCCCCTCAGCCTCCTTCTCTCCAGACTAAAAAGGTCCAAATCCCTCAGCCTTTCCTCCTAAGAGAGATGCTCCAGGCCTCTAATCATCTTTGTGGTCCTCTGCTGTGATCATCTCCAGCAGTTCCCTGTCCTTCTGGAACTGGGGAGCCCAGAACTGGATACTTCTCTCTCCATTTCAGCTGTGGAGCCCTTTGCAGGATCAATGGCCTCGCAGCATCGCAGCGAGCAGCGGTGGAGGGCTGAGGCTGCAGCCTTGTGCCTCCTTCTTCTGAGACAAGACTATTTAAAGCATGTAAATGGTCATAATTTATAAACCACCTTTATAAGCCACTTTTGGGTTTTTTCTCATCTACACAACTCCCCCTGCCTCTGAAGGGTGATCCAATGGATGCTGTTATGGGGGCACTGGGAATTCCCCAATTAACAGTGTCCTCATGGCTTCCCCCAAACCACCCAGGGCCATGGCTTCACCATCCTGAAATATTCCCTGGTCCAATTAGGTATCAAGAAACTCGGCAGGTGGAGAAACATCCCTGCTGATGGTGATAAACGGAGCAGATGTGGGTGGGATGCCAGCGGGATGGATGCCCACCGCCTGTCTCCAGCACCAGGATGGATGCATGGATCTGCATGTGTGTTTGAAACCTGGGCATGGAAAGTAGATTAAAGTAGATTAAAAACAGTCAATCACTGCAGAATTGAATATTCCCGTTGCCAATTTTTGGTGGCTTCCTACAAAACAATACTTTTTCATTCTGGTATTCATTAATTAAGAAGGATCAAGCGCAAGCAGGCAGGCAATGGAGAACCAGACCAGAGTGACAGCCCAGGATCTGAATGCAGAGCCTGCATTTTACATGAGCATGTACAGCCTGGGCTGCTGAAAGCAGCCTATTTCTTGTCAGCTCAAATAAATTAAAAAAAAACAACAAACCAAAGCAACACTGAAGTTTCTTGTCAGCTCCTGGGGGACAGAGTGGTGGAAATAATGCATTCATGTAGATTTGTTGCGTGCCGTAATATAGTCAAGCAGTACTGAAGCAAAGGAGGTTGCCAGCACAGTAACTGCACAAAACCTTTCCCAAAATTTTCTGTGAAACCTCCTTAATCCCCTGAGCCCTCTGGAACCCTGGACAACACTCCCAAAAAATGCATTTTTTGCCAAGTCTTGAGAAAAACAGGTTAAGATACGAGACCAGCTCCTGTGTGACTGTTGCAGTGTTGGTGGTGATGGAGGCTGCTTCTCTGCTATGTAAGCAAAAAGAGCCTTTGTCAGCTTTTATGAGTAGTTCTGCATTTTGAATTGTACATCAAAATATATAATATCATTATTTGTGATACTCCACCATGTGCTACCAAACTAAAATATAGCCTTTTTGGTGAACACTGAAGTCTTTTGCAGCTCTAGGTAATAAAAATGCTTCAGACAGAGCTAACTGCCTCTCTCCAGAGACAACGGAGTCATTACAACCTTCTACCTATATAGATTCTTATTTTCATTAGTTGTTTTATTTAAAGAAAGAATAAGCCCCCCACACCTCGGTGGTACAGCACGCTCACCCGTAGTTAGCGCAGAAGCAAAGCCACAAAAAAGACTAATGCAAGTAAGAAATCAATTTGATTTTGCAGCACAACCCCCCTCCCCAGTCTTCCCAAAACTACAAATTCCAGGTGGGACACTGCTGAGCACTGCTGGGCAGAAGATGCTCATATGACAATTAATCATATACGTGGGCCATAATGCGCTCTAATCCACAGCTGGAGATACACAGACTGGTGACCGACCTGGCAGGTAATCCTTCACCTTCTCCCTGGTGAAGGGAGTGGAAGCATCAGCTGTGCTACCTCCAGGGAGGGTCTGTGCTTCCTCTGGGGGAGAGTTTGAGCCCTTTTGATGGTGTGGAAACCGTGCTGTTGGTTGTCTTGAGTCCCGTGTGCTCTCCTGGATGCTCCCCAGCCCACGATGTGCATCCCTGGATGTGCTATAGCCCTGCATCCCTTCTGGCTGCCCCTGCTGCTGCCTGGCTCAGTTAACCCCTTTTCTTCTGCCCTGCCAGGTGTAATACTCATTTTCATTTTCTTGGTGAGGTCTCAGGTGGTGCTAGAAGATGGGCTTTGCCTGGGCATCCTGGCGTTTGTCCATCTGCTAATGTCAGCGTAGTGTAAGGGACTTCCCAAATGTTTGTCCAACCCAGACATCCATAGACCCCAGGGCCTGGATTGCCAAGGGATGAACACAATTATTTTCTATTAATATCGAGGCTACTAGTAGCAAAAGGAATAATTTGTGCACCTTGAGTCAGCCTCTAATCTCATTTAATGGGCTGCAATGGGCTCCTCTTCTCCTCCCGACACTCACAACAGGAGGAGATCAACACCAAATGTGCTTCCACATCTATTAGTACTCTTTCAAATAGGAAATAATTTCAAATAAAACAAGTTGCAGGAGCTCTTGCTCAGCTCTCTGGTACCACAAAAGAAAGATGAAAGGTGGTTCTGAAGGAAAAAAATAAGCTGCATTTAACCTAATAGTACAAAGTGAATGAGAAAGCTTTAACCTATTGATTCAGGGCACGGCACAAGGTGTTGCAGCGATCCGCTGCAGTGCTCTGGGGCTGGCTCTTGAATTAAAGCAGCATTCAGCACGCTCACACTGAGCCTCTGAAACTCTCTTTTCTTTCAAATGTGCGTTTTTTTTGGCTATTGTGTGAATCATACGCGCTGTCTCCTTGCTAGCAAACTGCCTGAGCAAAATCCCTTCCAACACACAAATTATTTGCCATTTTACGAATAAAATTACTCTATTGTATTCAGTGACAGCTTTTAGGGGGAAAAAAAAAAGGGTGTTTGCTCCAGTTCACATCATTCTCAGCTTTTTCTCTTCCCAGTGCAGTTTCAAGGCACTATATCATGGCTTATTTCCAGCATTCCCATAAAGGGAAACACTGTGCACAGGGTGAAAACCAGCTCAGCTCCTAACCCTTCTGCAGAAGCAGAAGCTCCATCCCTTGTGTTCAGGCTGTCCAGAAACAGACCTACCACACACACACACACACACAAAAATAATGAGGTTTATTTCCCCATTTTTTCTCCTGGTAGAAGGTTATTTTCCAAAGAATGCATGTGTTTAGCTGGGAGAGGCCAAAGTGGTTTTGCTCCTACCACCCTGGGCTGAAGTTGTGCTGCCCACCCCAGGAGCTGTGTTTGGCTGCCCCCACCTCCTCCTCAATTTCAGCTCTTCAATGCCCCCTGATAAATCATAGAATCACAGAATCCTAGAATGGTCCAGGTCAGAAGGGATCTCTAGGGTCGTCTAGTCCCACCTCCCCGCAGTCAGCAGGGACACCCCCAACTAGACCAGGTTGCCCAGGGCTTCCTTGAGCTTCCCCTTGAATATCTCCAGGGAAGGGCCTCCACCACCTCCCTGGGCGACCTGTTCCACCACCTTCAGAGTAAAGAGCACATGTCATGAGGACATCCCCGATGCTGGGGTTCGCATTCACTCATCCACGTTGGTACCAGCATCACCAGTTGCCAAACAGACCACGAGCTTCCCAGGGTGACTGGGCGTGGCAAAGCAAGCAATGAGGCAGGACCACCCCATAGCACCCGCTACTCCCAGCAACCCTGCTTCTGAAGGGCTTCAGAAGGGCCTGCTTCAGAGGGCAACAAAAAGCTTCTGCCCTCAGCAAAACCAAACTTGGTGTTTTCCTTTTTCCTTCCTAAAGCTTAATGGCTCCTGAAGCACTTCAACATAAAGTTTTCGGGGGAGAAAAGGCAGGGGGGGAGTCAGAAAAAATTCTTCCAAAGCTAAGACTTGGGCCATCACAATTCTGAGCAAATGTTTGTGGCCGAGCTATAAAGTGCTGGTAATGGAAATGCTGACGGCCCTTTGGCCGCAGTGGTCCCAGCTGGGCCCTCTGATAATAAATTACATGAAATAAACAGGACTTTCTGATCCACCAGGGCTACGTGCTGTGGAGTGGTAAAAACAAGGTGGATTTTCACCACTGCCTCGTGGCGGTTTGTTTTTTCTTCCCCAGCTTCTCCTTTGGCCCAGTGTTGGGCCAGAACGCTCTAAATTAGTGGTGGGTGTGAACTAAGATTTTATACTGCGAATATTTCAACATATATGAATCTTTAATACACCACCGCCCCGCTCAGCTCGGGAAATCTCAAAATTACCATGTAGTGACTCTACAGCTTTCATAGAAACATTGTTATGCGATGCACCAGCAAAATAACAAGCTAAAATTTGCCCCAGTACTGGCTGCGCGTTTGCAATCAATTTAGCTTTGTACAAATGCAAAACTGTTCCCCCCTGGGAACGTGCTTGATATCAGATTTGTTTTCCACTGCCTATGGAAGGCTGTAAAGGGATCAAAAGTGACCCAAACCAGCATGCATATGGATGTTTCTCTGTGCTGCCTATTAAAATGGTCCCAATTTAAAATTCTTTTGGCAAAAGAAGTAAAAATGCTTTCATACCCGTAGCACAAACTGGAAAAAAAAAGGGGGTCATCCCATTTTGGAGCAGTGAATCCTCAAGGTGACCTGGGTAGAGCCCAGCACAGCCAGGCACCGGCGCTCAGCCACGAGCGTCTCCACTGCACAGCATATGCTAATGAGCTTCATTATTTAATAATAAACAGCAACATTTAATTAGTGCAACCATTACTATGCATAAAATGCTTTAATTACACTGGCGGCTGGTGGAAAGAAGCCAGTTTGGGGTGAAGTTGAGCGGGAGGCACAGTGCTCATCTGGGCACTGAAGTGTGGCCACCACCAAAGACAGACGGGGCTTTGCCTTTGGTGCCTTCACTCACAGGTTAATTATACAATGAAATTGCTTCAGTTTGGGGTTTAATTGTCAAAAAGGATGGGGGGCTAGCGGGGGTCAACATGGATTTCTTCTTGGGTGTGGCTGGTTTTGGGTGAGGGTGGGTGTCATTGGTGGCTGGCTCCAGCCAAGCCCATGCAAGCATCCAAGTGTGCAAGGGGACAGCAGAAAGCCCCTCTCTGTGCCACCATGGGCTCTCTGGGGTGGTGCAGAGAAACTAGGGTTGGGAGGAAACGAATGAAGAGTTTTAGTGCACAAAATGTTGAGACTGACATTTCACTTGTATTTTCAGGATATCACAGCAATTTCCAACTATTTCCTGCCTTACTCCAGACTAAGCCATTCAGGCAATTACCAAAGGTCCATGCAAGACAAACAAAGAAACAAACAAAATAAACTGAAAAGAACCCCCAAAAGTAGTTACAGCGACAGCCATTGTTTTAAAATATACCAGGCAACGACAACCTGTGGGTCATTCTCAGATTAACCACCACCTGCTGTAGAAGCTGACCAAGCCTGGCCTGCAGCTTCTCTGCAAACCATGTTGTTCCCAATTCTTTCCTCTTCCCTGGCACCTTTTCTCCTCCAAAATGCATCTTCAGACCTGCTTCCATTTTTGGCCAGATTTTCCTTAGCCTCTGCAGGGCAGGACACAGGGCTCTCCACCAGCACAGGGCCTGGGATGTGGCATGGCTCCAGCCTTCATCTCCTCCAGCATCCCTTGCCCAAATGGTCACTCCCCATCCTTCAGCTCAGGAGGTGTCTAAGTGAGGGATTTGTAGCTTTCCAGAGCTGTCCATCTGCTGTGGCTCTTCCAGGAAGAGCACATGTGAATCCACACATAAATAATACCTTGTGTCATCACTGGTGGAGACATTAGTCCTTGGTACCCACATGGCAGATGGGCTGGAGGAGTCTCATCAGCATCCCCAGTGTTGCCAAGTGGCTAAGTGGCTGCATGTGTTGTCACTACACGGGAGAGTAATTTTGGGGCACCGCGTGTCGCCGGCTGAAAAAGCAATGAAATGATCAAACTGGAGTGAAATTACAGCTCAGTGTTTCCCCCGGGATGGAGCCCACCAGAAACCACTACTCAGGTTTGCCTTCACTCCAGAGTCTGTGCTTGTACATCCACCTGCCCCAAAACTGGCTGCCCCCCCATCTCAGGAGGATGCTTTAGCGAGCAAGAGTGAAAAGTAGCTTCCAGCTTTGCCGACGTTAGATTTAGCTCAGGAATGTTTTAGAAATGTTTTTTTATCTGTTCATTCTATCTTTCATGGTTAATGTTATCGTGAAATTGCTGAAAACTTTTAGCCTGTTCTAAATGAGAAAAAGTCATTTAAAGAAAGAAAAACCCACCCTGCCCCCAAGCCACCCAAACCCACATTTAGCAATAACGCTCATGGGAAAAAACAGATGATGATGAAAACCCTCAAAAGAATGAATTTTTTTAACTTTCTGATATGAGTCAAGGACATTTCAAGACCTTAAAATTGTTCATGAAAGAGAAAACTGGCACCTGCCCAACTCCCTTATGATGTTGGTGTCTAGAAAGGGGGTATTCCGTGAGCCATGTCTGATAGCCATGGCCCAACCTGCCAGGTCCAAGGGTGCCCCACCGCTGTGTGCTGGACACAGTGCTAGTGCCGAGGTCTGTAGGTTTCCATAGTACTTCCCACATACCTGGGATGCAAAAAGAGGTCCCACCAGCTCCTCTGGTTCCTGCCTGGATGGAGACCGTGGAGGAGAGGACAGAGATTGCTCATTGTTGTTGCATACCCATTAATTATACACAGCTTTTGGTGTCCAGGCTGCACATCCTGGCACAAAGATGTGACTTTATGGAAGTCACCACCGGTGGCTGTGCTGGGAGCAGAGCGGCAGCAGCATCTGCCTCCTCCTCCTCCTCCAACCCAGGAGGGGAGGAAGGGCTGCCAAAGCCAGGCTAGCATCCCAGAAATGGAAATTTGCCCATCCCAGCTGCCCACACTTGCCCTGTCTGCCTCTCTGCTCAGCTACAGGACTGGATCTGCAGAGCAGAGAGCCCAAAATGAGAGGCTGTGTCTGCTTGACCTCTGAGGAAATAGCACACCTAGCTCGAGCTTCTTCAGAGGCTTCCCTGCTCTCGTGGTCACATTCTGCTGCCCAAGTCGCTTGATAAAGGGGCACACTGAGATGGTGCTGGAAGAAAATCTGTTTGCAGTTGCCACATGAGTTGCAAAAACATGGCACTAAATTAAAAACGTCTGGGTTTATAACAAATCCATATTTTGCAAGTTTGAAAACTTCAGTTCTTTGTGGAGCGTATTTTTCTTCCTGGAACTTTGCGCCTCTGCCTTTATTCATCAGAAATGCTTTAGTCTTAATTTAACATTATTCTGTTGCTGCTTTGTGGATGAGGAACACATTGCTCTCTCCCCTGCTTGCATCTGCCACGAAAACAAAAAGAGGATATTCTGCACCTGCCCCTGCTTCACCACCAGCTGAAGCGAAATGCGACTCAACGGTCGCTAAACAAAGTGCAAGCAATGACTCAGTATGGAAATAAGACTTATTTCTTTTTAACTCTATTATGTGACAGCACAAGAGAGCGAGCCTGACTCCTCGTGCGGCGGTACAGACAGAGAGATATATATGGCATGCCTATTTCAAAATCTTCTCCCGATGCTTTCTCAACAACTCTGAGACAAAAGGAAAAAATACTGTATTTCTCTCCTGCGCACGATACTGATGCACATCTGCTCTGTTAGCTATTTACATTTTTTAAACTTTAACTAGGCATGGTTAAAATACAAGAAAATGGAACAAAAATAGAGGAAATGTCTCAAGCTCCAGACTGGAGCCAACCTGCCCTTGACTCTTCCCACTTTCCACCAAACTTTTAATGAAAATTTGTTTAATAGACCCCCCCCCAGAGGGGTGGCTTCTCCAGAGACTGTGAAGTCTCCATCCCTGGAGGTTGTCAAGACTGGGCTGAGCAAAGCCCCAACCGACCTGGGCTGGCACTGGGGTGCTGGACTGGATGAGTCCCACAGGTCCCTTCCAGTCAACATTGCTCTGATTTTGATTTCCTGCCACTGCTATCATTAATAAGGTCAAATCAAAACCATTGCTAAGTGTGTGGGTTATAAATGCCATGGCCTTTGTGTGCTGCTGATGGTTATAATCTACCAAATCCCATCTGAATTGCAGATGGGGTGTGCTGAAGTGGCCTGGCCACTTACCTCTAATTGCAGGTTGGAGCTTTAGGCTTTAGAAAGCCAAGGTTAATTTGCTTACAATGACCAGATGATGGTGTTGCCTGTTGTAATCCATGTTGTAAGGGTGTTCCAATGGTCCATTCAAAAGTGGAAGCCTGATGAGCTGGGCACTTTCCAGACATAGAGATGAGTTTGGCACTTTCCAGACATACAGATGAGTTTCTGCCTAAGGACATTTATAGGAAAAAGAACCAACCCTGGAACTACTCCATTCCATCCAACACCAGGTTGTGACACATGGGATGAGTACAGTCTGTAGAGCTCAGTGAAGGAAGCAGGGGCTGTACGCAGCTCAAGGGAGGACATGCTGCCTCCATCACCCATCGCCTTGCCATTGTGTTCCTCCCTGCGAGCAGGACACGCAGGTATGAGTCAGGATGAATCAACTCCTGCCAGCAGCAGGAGACAACTTGCTCTGATTACAAGCTTGCTGGCAGCTGGCTGAAGGGCAGGCAGGCTGAGGAGCAGCACTCCCACATCCCAGCTTTCTGCCACTGCAAGAATACTTGGGCAACACCACAAGGAGAAGCAAAAGCACCCCTTGCTGTGCTTTTGATCTGTAAAAGGTGTGACAGAGCCCCAGGAATTCATATTAACACCCGTCAGCTGGCCCTTCCCTCTTCAGCAGGGCACCAAACCACCCCAAGCCAGCAGCTGCCTTCAAACTGTGAGAGAATTGCCGGGTTTTTACCTTCTGAAATAATAACTAAAACTACAATAAAGATATAGATTGAGAAAAAAGCCTGAGGTCTCAAGATCCGGTGGGCTCCCGTTAGAGATGGGTTTTGACAGTGAATGCTAATGTGCACATCTGTAAAAGCAACGATAAGAGACCCCCCTAATAACAAAAAAAAACCCTGCTCACATTGGATTGTGGCAGGGATAAACAGAAGTCCACACAAATATCAACCAAATTAATTCTGTTACAGTGGGTTTTGACCATTCTCTGGTTTGGAAAAAATATTACACGGGTGCCCTTGCCACTTTAATGTGGTTTTTAACATCAGGGTGAAGCAGCTGGGAATTATTCTGTGCAATGAGACTACCTGCAGCTCAGGCTGAAAGCCACAGTGTCTGGGGATGTCAGACCGATGATATCCCCCCCCAAACCTGCTGTGCCTGGTGCCTGAATAGGAGTCAAGCAACACACACACCCCACCAGAAAGGCTGTGCACCCAAAAAGATGCACACATCAAGGTATAAAATAAGCTCCAGGCATTTTAGATAGATATATATATATATATATATATGTATATATATTACACAGCTGTAAGTGGGAATGTAAGTTGGAACTAGGGAGCAAGGCTCTTCCCTGCAGCTGAGGATGGAGAATCCCGAGCCTCGAATCCTC
Organism: Jacana jacana; assembly: GCA_013400555.1. NCBI lineage: Eukaryota > Metazoa > Chordata > Aves > Charadriiformes > Jacanidae > Jacana > Jacana jacana. The sequence continues at coordinate 295,371 of VZTM01019461.1, forward strand.
AAATACTTGCCACGATGGCACCACCATCCCCACCATCCCCTGCCGTCTCACCAGAGCCTGAAATATTCATGTTTCACACACAGGTACAACAAATATTGTATATTTGTACCATGGCTCAGAGGAGGATTATAGCTGAGATTATTTGGGGTTGGGTTTTTTTTTGGGGGGGGGCATATTTTATTTTTTAAATGTCATTTGTTACGGCTTCGGAGCAGCGTCCATGGAAGTCAGTGGAGCTACATTATTTCATGTTATGTTAGGATCTGAAGATATTAGTGGAAAACATTTATTTATTTCCTATGCCAGCTATCTCTCCTAGGAAATGCATATATTTAAAGCAAGGTTGCTAAATAAAGTAACTGATAGAAAAACGAACGTCGGGTTTCCAAGTAGCCCAGTTCCAGGTACTTTTCTCCCATCCCGCTGGCCGGTAAATGCTCTCCTGCCCAGTGGCTGAAGTGACTCATGCCTTTGCCTGGCTCTATTTTAAGGCACCAGAATACCCAGCCTCTGCCTGAGATGGGGAATGGTTCTCTGTGATGCAGATCATTTGTACCTGTCGGCTCCAGCCGCTTTCCTGTTTACTCTCGCTAATAAAGCGCCGACGTCAGGAGTGAGTTGTTCTGGTACTTGGATTTCAACATACGCACTCAACAGCACCTCTTTTCAGTCAGGTTTTTGCCTGTTCTGTGCCTGCTGTACCCTGTTAGCCTCCTCCCCTTAAATAAAATCTGCCTTTAAAGCTGCTGGTGATCTTTTACAGCGGAAACCACCGTGGCACTTGATGTTCTCTGTCAGCTTCTGACGACCTTACGTCCTGTGCCCGTACTCCCACAGACGTGTTTTCCCGTGGCCTATAGGAATAGCTTATTCTGCATTATAAAACAGCACAGAAAAACACTTTTTAAATGGATAAAAATCTTTAAGGATGAGCTGCAAGCCATTCGTGCAGCCTCTGTATACTTCCCAAAAAAAGCACAGATGGAAAGCAGCTCTGATCCTTTAATTAACCCCCAAAAGCACAGGGGCAATGCAGCTGCCCCAGCAAACATTGCCTTTTAGATGTTTCTTGTCCTCCTTGCACCACTCCAGCACACAGGGTATGGTGAATAAATAGGAATCTTTTTCAATAACGTGTTGCAATGGGTTACAATGGGGAACCACCAGGGGTTCAGCTGAGAACCGTGGCATTTACTCTGCTTTGTCTGCGCTTGATTTATACCCATCCAAGACAAAAAGAGGGCTGTGTAGTACCAGTGAGGAGCAAAGCCAGGGAAGGTTTCAGGGAGAAATGGGCCAGGAGCAAAGCACTGCATTTGAATTGTCTTCAGAGCCGGCAAGGAACCCAGGCAGGACTGGGCAGAGGAGAGCTTTAAAAGGACAATTTCCAGAAGGCTGAAAGACAGAGGGTGCCAGGTCCCAGAGGAGAGAGAAGGACTGTGTCCCCTCGAGGTGGGATCCTCACACATGCAGCCAGTGCCATTTGGGGTGGGGTACCAGTGATGCAGCCCCACCAGCCATCAGCTGCACTAGAGATTTGTTGTTACACCAGTGCTGTTTGACATCTTCGTCGGAGGCACGGAGAGTGGGATAGAGTTTGCTGATGACACCAAGCTGTGTGGTGTGGTCGACGTGCTGGAGGGAAGGGATGCCATCCAGAGGGACCTAGACAGGCTTGAGAGGTGGGCTTGTGCAAACCTCATGAAGTTCAACCAAGCCAAGCGCAGGGTCCTGCACCCAGAACATGGCAATCCCACACACAAATACAGGCTGGGAGGAGAATGGCTGGAGAGCAGCCCTGAGGAGAAGGAGTTGGGAGTGCTTGTGGATGAGAAGCTCGACATAAGCTGGCAGTGCACACTGGCAGCCCAGAAAGCCAACCCCATTCTGGACTGCACCAAAAGAAGCATGGCCAGCAGGGTGAGGGAGATGATTCTACCCCTCTACTCTGCACTCATGAGAGTCCTCTTGGAGTACTGTGTCCAGCTTAGGAGTCCTCAGCACACTGAGGACATGGAACTGTTGGGACAGGTCCAATGGAGAGCCATGAAAACAATCAGAGTGCTGGAGCACCTCTCCTCTGAAGACAGGCTGAGACAGTTGGGGTTGATCAGCCTGGAGAAGAGAAGGTTCCGGGGGGACCTTATAACCACCTTCCAGTATCTGAAGGCAACCTACAGGAGAGCTGGGGAGGGACCCTTGATCAGGGAATGTAGCGATAGGACAAGGGGCAATGGTTTTAAATTGAAAGAGGGGAGATTTAGCACAAGTTGCCAGGAGAAGTTGTGGATGTCCCATCCCTGGAAGTGATTAAGACCAGTCTGGATGAGGTTTAGAGCAACCTGGTCTGGTGGGAGGTGTCCCTGCCCAGGGCAGGGGGGTTGGAACTCAATGATCTTTGAGGTCCCTTCCAACTCTAACCGTTCTATGGTTCTATGATTCTACTCTTGCTCCATCAAGAAGCATCCACATGCTGGGACAGGTCACCAGGGCTCCAGGCCAAAAAAAAAACCTCCCCCAAAGCTTGTGCAATTAAATGTCAGGAAATGGGGACACAATTTTCTGAAGGAAATTCATAGTCAACTTTTTTCCCTCGCTGTTAATCCAACCCGAAAAATTACTTGCTCAGAATGAGTGAATGGCTTTATTTAAGACTTCTGTTATTAATGGAAATTCTGTAGCAGTTGGCCACCCGGACTGCATACAGTTTGACACAACTGCTAAAGCAAACCTAATTTTCAGAGAACCAGACATTGATCAGAATTACAAAGCCCGGAGGGGTTGCTTTGTCATAAAAGGCCGAGTGAAGTAATGCATGTGAAGTTAATATTGCACCAAAACTTTAATTTAGGGGCCATTTAAAGCCTCAGTTAATATTCCACACCCCCTGGGCAGCAAAGGCAGCTCTGTGCAGTTCAAAGAAAAGCCACAGCGATGCCATAGCGTGTATGTCACACCACGGCCACTGTCCTGTCCCCATGAGTGACTCACTCCCGAGCTTCCACGGGCTTCAGTAATGCAGATTGCTGGCAAACTGTCCTCTGGACCCATCTTCAAGCTTTAGAAATAGCAGTTAAGAACCAAATCATCCCCAGAGAAGCTATTTATCTCCTCGTCTCACCACCCAATGCTAATGTGAGATCCCGTCAGACCGCGATGCGCATCCGCTGTTCCCATTCAGAAGCGGTGTGACGGGAGGGTTGTGAGTACAACAAATTGTCACAAATCCAAACTCTCTCTCCCCCTCTCTCTCTGTCATGGGTACTTTGGCCCTCCCAGCCGAGCAGAGACTGTAAATCAACCCCACTGAAGAACTTCTTGCGTGTCTGCTTGGATAGAAGAACAATAAAGAATTCTGCAAACAAGCGCTGGGAAAGAGGAATTTCCAGTCTGAGCCGCCCATCGTGCTGTTTGCAGGATGGTTTGATCCAGCCTGAGCCAAGCAGGGAGAGGCTGGTGCAAGCATCTGGTCCTCCTTGGCTTCGGCACGTCCCTACCACTGTGTGGCCCCAGTGAAATCCTGGATTTGATTTATTCCCCTGGTTTTACAAAGAAGCAGAAGGACTGGAAGAGGCTGTTAAAACATGTATATTTATGCCTTGCATTATTGCCCCTGGGAGCAACCCTCTCGTTAACGTAAGGCAACACCCTCTTAAATGAAGAACTGCAAAAGTCAGAATTTGAAATGTACACACTCTTCATGAGAAGTATGGATCGAGTAACTTGAAAAGAAATCATGGCTGTCAGCTTAGAAAATATCTAGTCAGCCCACTCACTCCTAATACAAGATTTTACTAGTTTCACCTTACCTTAAAGTAGAAATAAATCTTGCCACAAATCCCTCTCTTTACCACTCTAAATTGATGGGTGAAACAGCTATTTCAAGACAGTGTAGGAAATTAAATTAAGCAAAAAAGTGTTTGTTAGTTCCCAGCTTGAAAGATTTCAGTTCATCATCTGTGTCAGTGGAGCTGTGGAGATTTCTGTTCCCTAAGAATTATAAAAAAGTATGTTTTTGCCACAGCCTCACTCAAGAAAATGGGGAAAAAAAAGTAAAAGTGTTTTGTGTGCCAAGATCCACACACAAAATTAAATGTTCAACATGGAAGAAAGCAAGAACAAAGAAAAATACCCTTATTCTGCTTTTGTAATAAGTAATAAATGGATTTACTGAGGAACACAGGACCCACCAAGCGTCTCCCCTTGGGAATAACCATATCCAAGCTGCAGAGATGGGCACGCTTGGGAGCACAGGGTGGGAAGGGACCTTCAGAGACCTCCTGGACCTGGGTGGAGGCAGGCTCAGCCCTTGGTTTCCCCCTCCCCCGGGGGACCATCTCCCACAGCCTGGGCTTACAGAGCAGGGCAAAGCTCCCCTGGTTTCAGGGCTTCCTTGCACAAGAAGACCTGAGGGGACTCTACTCTCTGTGTGTCTATATTTTTTTCCCCTGTCTGGAGCTGGAATTCAGTGCTCACAAGATGATTATTCCATGGTTTCTCTCACAACAGCATATTGTGCAGCTTTCTCATGCAAAACTGCTCAGGCTCCACTGGTGCAATCTTACCAAATTAATGCAAAAAGGTTCATTGTTAATAATAATTAAAAAAAAAAACTGAAAAGCTACTGAATACAAAGAAAAATTAAAAAAAAAAAACAACAACCCAAAACATTGAAACTTGGCCTTTTTTCCCAATCCCCACACCTGGAGTATCTCGGTGAGATTGCTGTGTTCCTGCCTTTCCCTATTTCCCACCAGGGTCATAGCCCTTGGTCAGGCACCACCTCGGCAGAAGTTTGGGATCTCTCTTTCTTTAGAAAGTACTTTCAAATTTGCTCTTCTCTGGAAGAAGAACTGCTGGTCAATCAAAGCAATTTTGTGCAAAGCCTGGCTTATTCCCCCAAACTTGGGTCTGAAACTCTTTTCTCAGAGAGAGTGGTCAGTCAGCGGAATGGGCTGCCCAGGGGGGTGGTGGAGTCCCCATCCCTGGCTGTGTTTCAGAGTAGATTGGATGTGGTGTTGAGGGATCTGGTGTAGGGGAGAACTTGTAGAGTAGGGCTGATGGTTGGACTTGATGATCCCAAGGGTCTCTTCCAACCTATGATTCTATGAAATGTTGATACACACATTACACCGGTACGGTGTAGCAACACATCCATGAAGACCCACTAGAAGGCAGTGTTGGAGAAAAAAACTTCATAGAAACTTCCCCTTCTGAAAGCTGTAGGTCAACAAATCAAAGGAGTGGGTTTTCTAAGACAGGGATCCCTGTAAAAAACAAACATGAACAGCTTCCTCCTGAAGTATTTCTGGTAGATTTCGCATGAGCTGGCTGCAGGAAGAGGTCAAACTTCGTCCCTGTCAGAGAAACCCAATAGCAATATTTTAACACTGGCAAAAGCAATTTATTTCATGCCTGTCTGAGAAACACACCTTTAAAACATCTAAAATTGGGATGTGACCCGCACTGTGCTGCCCACGCGAAGCAGACTGGTGGGACGCAAAGACATCCCGTTGGAGCAAGCACCAAACCAACTGAAATTAGCCCAGTTTGCCAATAAGAGCCAAGGATGGAGCTTCCAACCTGTTGCTAGAAAGAGAAGCGGCTCCCCTGAGCAGCGATTCCTTACTCTTGCAGAAAGGCTTGTGAGACAGATCTCTGCCTTTTCCAGAGATGGGCAGCAGCAGCAGAAGATATTTGATGAGTTCTATGAATAGAGTTGTTGATTCGCTGGAAAACACAGGAAAAACTGGGGAGAAACAAATCAAGTCGGCTTAAACTGCTGACGCGTTTTTGTGTCGGTGAATGAAAAGTAAAAAGCGCTTCGAAGCATCGCAATAACTTGGTAGCCCACAAAGGAGAATGAGTTTCTGATTTGGTGCTAAGTATACTCAGAATAAAAATACCAAGTGTGACCTGGTATACAAAGCCTTTACGAACAAAAAGCCCCAGCTTTTTGGAAAAATTCTGGAAATGGAAATATCGAGTGACGGTTTTCAATGGAAATAGTTTGAGAAAAATTACTATATTCATTTAAATTGAAGATATTGAATATTCAGCTGGTGATATTCAAGATAATTCATTAAATCTCTCATCTTGAATTAAAATACATAAATATTTTGAATTTAGAATTTATCTCTGCTCTCCTGCCAGGGTGTGTTTTTCAAGGGCAACCAGAGTACAGCGAAACGGAATGTCAATCCTAGACACCGATGCAACTTTCCCTTCCACTTTCACCAGTAACCATGTATGTCCAGAGGTTCGGCCAAACAGGTGCTGTAAATTGAAGAGAACTCGAGGTACTTAGTTCATATTCCATGTTCAGGGAGCTTCCAGAGTTGCATTTATGTGAAATTGTCCTGGTCAGGGGGTGTTTCATGATTTCTCGTGTTGTGACACGAAGGGATAAAAATTCAGTGTTTAAACTGGTGTGAGCGAGTCCCCCCAGGGTTAACAACAGACTGTTAATCTGTAATAAACTGCCTCACCCTAAATAAAAGTTCTATAGGGTGATTAAATTGTTCTGGAATTGTCAGCTCGTCTTAATGTCAGGAAAAGATTGCTTATTCCTCAAAAAATTTATTTTCAGCAACATTTCTTCAACTGAAAGTCTTTGCAAGTGAAAATCAGTGCGTGCTGCCAGCACAGTTTATACTTTTAAGGCAGCTCATTTTAATGTATTTTACTAAAAAGTTCCTTCTAGTGAACCTCATTCTGAGCATGTCGTTACAGAGCAGAGCTGAGGGCTTTAGGCAGCCGGATTTTAACTTATACATGTTTGGCTTTCTTTTCATTTCCCCCTTAAATGTGAACTTCCTAAATTTATGATGCTCATTTGGGAAATAATTAAAGCAGCCTCCCTCATGTATATTCCTTGAATCATTAAAGCAGGTCCTCCACCTTGGCTTCATCATCCCCGGGAATATTCATCAACCGAGCGTGCTCCAAATGAAGTCCCAACCTTTACTCGGAAGGGAAAGGAAACTTCCCTACCTCGTCTAATGTTTGTGCCCACATTACACTATTATTAATTACTTTGCTGTACAATAATCAGTCTCAGTCTAAGGCCAATATTTAATGAAAGGCAGCCAAGCATCAGGAACTGCCCCCGATGAATAAACTCATCAGGTCTCGTAAACCGCTGAAGCCATTAGTGGAAAGATCTGCTCCAAGATGCAAAGTTTCTCATCTTCTTCTTCTTTAACTTCCCATTTGTCCTTGTAACAAAGATGAGGACTATTTTCTTGTTAATTCACATTAACAAGAAATCCTTGTAGGAAAGACAGAGCTTGCCACTGGCTGCTGCTGACAGCTAAGGAGCCACCACTTGGGGACTGTCACCTCCACAGCAGGCTCTGGAGGAGGTGGTGCTCCATGAAAACCCCTCTGAATATGCCCTGGCTGAAAGCACTGACGAAAACAGAGCTTTTTTCCCCTACGCTTTACGGGTAATCATTTACTGAGCAGCTCAACCAGTTCTGCAGGGCTGCTGGTGCTGGATGCTGCCCAGTGACCCAAGCCAGGGCTCTCCCGAGGCTGGTGCTCGCTCTACAGGGAGGTTGTTTGCACAGAGCCATCCTGGTGTTGCATAAAATCTGGTTAAATATGTTACGTTGCATTTACATTTGCCACCTCCCCTACCCTGCTGAGGGTTTTCTCTTCTCTTTTATGCCCTGGGAGCCTGCAAAGAGTCTTCAGTGCTGCCCAGGAGGCTGCTTTGCACCTGCAGGTAAGATGTGGGGTTTAATATAAGCTGGAGATGATGTTACCCATGGTCTGACCACATGAGGTGGGACAGGGCAGCGGTCGCTGCTGGAGGGGAGAAGGAGCTACCACAGGATCACAGCATAAAAAGCAGAAAAGCATGGATAAATCACATCCTTCTGTTTGATGCTTTTATTTGATTTCCACTTTGGGAAACTTCTGGGTTGTTGGACACACAGGAGAGAAGTGAACCAAGAAAAGGCCACTTCTCCATGAAGCCTTGTTGACAGAGTTGTTCTTCTCATCTTCATCCCATCGTACAGAGTTCAGGGTGCTGAGCCCACACTCAGTTCTTAGGAAACGACATAATTAAGGTTGTGGTTTTGTATCATCTTTAATCACCTGATTGCATCTAGTTTTTAGCAACAAACACAGTCCCAGCCTCAGAATCAGGAAGAAACGCCAAAACGACAGTCCAGCCACAAAACACCACAGTTTTGGCGGGTTTCTTAGCACCGCCTGGGAATGATGTGTTGGTGAAGGGGGGATGCTGCTCCTGGGGCACTGGAAGCATCCTGGGATGCAGGGATGTCCCAGCTACATCCTCCCACCACCCATACAACTGCCCAAGCCCTCCTGATGTCACACCACAGGGTGGGCCAAGCGGGACACCCAACCACCTGGCCCAAACATGACCACCAGTCTGCAAACCAACAACAGTGAAAAAGTGATATTAATGCACATAAAAACCACCTAGGAAGTAGAAATTGGAGAAAGTGGGGAGAATAAAGATTCAGATGTGGTGGAGGAGCCTTCACCCTGCCCCATGGCAGCACCGAGCCACGGGGTCCCCTCATACGTCACAACGAACGGGCCCAAAACTTCAACAGGCCTTTTCTTTTTTTCCTCCCTCCCTTTAAATAAATAATAATTTAAAAAGGAAACATAAACGTTTTTAAGTTCTGTTGCATAGTATTAAAAGTGCTTTTCCTTGTTGGATGCTGCAGTGCTCTGGGTACCTGTCCTGCTGTGCAAATGTGGTCTCAATGCCATCACAGGTGGGCATGGTCTGTGTGCCATTTTGCATGGTAAGCTTGGTCTCCAGGATGTCATACGTGGTGTCCATGGTCCCCATCCAAGCACCATCGTGCCAGGTGTACGTAGTCCCCATGCCATCTTACAAGGTGTAGATAGTCCCCGGTGCGTGTGGTCCCAGTGCCATCATGCATGGTCTGCACGGTCCCTGCACCACCACATGAGAAGCGCAGGACAGCAGCAGGCTCTCAGGACACCACTTCTTGCACAGACACATGGGGAGATCCACAAGGGGGTCTGTTGAATCCTGCTGGAGCCGCTCGGGCTCACCGGAGGGTCCCACTGAGGCAGGGCAGGCAGGAGCAGCAGGCGCAGAGGCTGAGCATGGCCGCCAGCAGGGCTGAGAGCCGCGAGGGCCGCTGGCAGGCGAAGGCTTTCTTCACCTCACCACCGGTCTGGGCGACATAGTCGAGGGTGTGGAGGACATAGTGCTCCACGCTGTCAGCGGCCCCGTGCTGCTCAGCCTGCAGCCCCTCCAGCTGCAGGAAGAGTCCATGCAGCTCCGCCATCTGTGCTTCCAGGTCGAGGAGCTGCCGCTGACGGGCCTGGGCCAAGGCCAAGTGCTGCTTGGCCTTGAGCTCCTCCAGGTCCTGACCCACAAGGCGAGGTGCCTGGGGGCTCTGGGCCAGCCGCTCCAGGTCCTCACCCCTCAGCTTGATGCCCGCCAGCTCTGCCTGCCGCTCGATCTGCTCCTTCAGCTGCTGCCGGTAGCGGCTCTCCCGGGCATAATGGCGGGCAAGGACAGCCCGGTACCGCCGCAGCAGCAGCCACAGCTGGGTCTGGCGGACACGGGGCCCTGCTCGCCCCATCCCCACCTCTGGTGCTGCTGGTAGGGCACCCAGCTGGGGCTGCAGGGCCATGGCCTGATGGGCAAAGGCAGCTCTGGCAGCACCAAGTCCCTGCTTCTCCTGGGCCATGCTCTCCTCGGAGGTGCAGCTCAGCACCCTCTGCTGTGTCCTGTTGATGCTCTCCGAGAGCTGCTCCAGCCCGTCCAGGGCCCGCCACAGCTCGGCTGCCTCCCGCAGGGCCCGGCTGACGGGGCTGGTGTCGTCTCCACCAAAGGCCAGGTTGTCGAAGCACAAGGCATCCTCATCTAGGTCCCCCTCAGCCGCCGCTCGCTGCCGCAGCTCCGCCAGCCGGTCCCTCATGCTCAGCCCTGGCTGCCAGCACCACAGGGCAGCACATGAGCCCTGGGGAGGGCAAGCGTGAGGCAGAGCTCCCTGCCTCAGCCGGAGCTCCCTGCCTCAGCCGGAGCTGTGAATCCTTCCCTCCCGCAGCCCGAGCAAATATTGATGGAGGCGGGCAGGCCAGCCTGCGTCAACCACCTGCAGGGAGGGGAAAGGGGATTTGCCTGAGAGGCAGACGGCCTGGGGCGGGATGGCTGCCAGCACTGCCGGCAGTCACGGGAGAGGCTCTCCTGGCTCAACACCTGATCCTCCGGGGTTTAACACAAAGGGCTTTTATTCACTGAGAAACAAAGAAACGCAGAAGTCCGGGATGGCAGGGGCAAAGGAAGGGGCCGCCTGCCGGGCACTGCCCCCGCAGCCTCCTCTCCAGCCACAGGGTCCCACGGTGGGACCTCCGTCCCACACCCCAAAAATGGCTTTCAGACCGAGAAAGGGCCAGCAGAAAGAAGACCAAGAAAGGCAAACCTACCCTGTGCTCCTTTCCAGACCTCTTCATGAGCTTTGAAAAGGAGCATCAATGAGGATGGAAGAAGTGAAGGACAAGTCATCCTATTGCAGGGCCTGTTTTGAACTGGAAAGGTGGGATGAAGGCACAGCTCGGCTTTATTTCCCCTCCTGTGAAGGTCAGCAAAGCTCTGAGTCTCAGAGGGTGCTCTGCCATCCCCTGCACACAGGGACCATGGCACCAGCAGCGATGGGTGGGAGGAGGAAGGTGCTTCGGGGTTTTCCAGGCTGGAAACAAGCGTTGGGATGACCCATCTGCCCTGCAAGCTAGTGCTGAGTCCAGATGCTGCATTAAACACAGGAAAATCACAATTTTGTTCTAAAACACCTGCCAAAATTACCACTGAGAAAAAATACTTCTACAAAATGCATTTCCAAAGAGCCTTGGAAACAATTGCTGAATTATTTGCTACCATATTGATATTGTACATCATATATAACACGTATTATCATATATGACCTAAACATGTAGTGATATAAAGTATATGACATAACACCTATGATATAATATCTATGGGAGCGACAAGGAAGGGTTTGAGAGAGGTAAAGCAGCTCTGAGGGGAGTGTAATTTCTTCTCACTAATGCTGTTTGATGGATTTTCTCGGCACAGGGGGGGTTCAGCATCTGTGCAACATGGGTTTAATTTTGTTCTCTGTACCCAAGCAAGGCCAAGAAAAAAGAAAGAGAGAAGAAAAAGTCATCTTTCTCTTTCTTCTGGGGTACAAGTGTTGCATTAAAAAGAAGATATTCATTCACCCATTTGAATCAGTGGAATTAAGTGAAATGTCAAAGAAGTCAAGAGATTAAAGAGGGGAAAAGCCAAAATACCCGACTGTGAGAGGGAGATGTGGCAGGATAGGCTTGAGAGAGAGCTGGACGGCAAGGGCCAGGTTAACCTCGGGGAGGCTGTCCTTAGCTGAATACCTTGTAATAGCTATTTGTGAGTAGTAAACCCTCTGTGCCCCAGGGGATGCAAGGACTCTATAAAGCCATTGGTGCAGCTTGGGGGGGGGAAGGCAGCCCCGTGACAGTCCCCAACCCCTCCCCGTTCACACTGGGGACAGCACAGGGTCGGCCTCATTGAACTTTGCAATTTAACCACCCAGTCGTGAGGGTCAGCACCCACCCCCAGCCCCAGGGCCAGTGCCCAGCCTGTGCTGGCCACCACAGCAAGGCAGCTTTAAGCCAAACCTGGTTCCCTCCAACCCCCAGCTGCAGGTGCCACTTGTGTAGGAAAAGCCCTGTTTATACAATATTATCACTGCTATTTAACAAAAGGGCAAGAACAGCGATGAAAAAGGAGTAGCTCTTTGGTTTGCATTAAATACCGCTTAAAAATAGGTACAACCTCATCCTCAAGCTGAATCTCACACCTGGACCGACCCACATCCTGGGACCTCACCCAGAAACCTTCTCCTGGTCACCCACTGTGGTTCCTCTCGGGGGCCTCTGCATACACCTACTGCCCCAAGACACAGCTTCTCACGTAGTTTCCCAAAGAAGCATTAACTGTTCCTCTCCAATTGCCCAGGAAAATGGTATTTTGGAGCCAGGTTGGATGATGATTTGGGTGACAAACTGCCAGCGAGCCCTTGCCTTTGGCTGAGGTGAGGGTCTCCGTCCCGTCCTGCTCAAGGAGCTGCAGAATTTATAACAGTTTCTATATCTGGTTTATAAAACTTTCCTTTTTCCATAAGTATAAAACTATCCTGTTGAATCAAAAAGTTATTTTCTTTTTACTGTAAAAAACTGAAATACTTCTTTTTTTTTTGTTTGAAGTCTAAACTATTTAGTAAGCAATGCAAAACCAAAGGAAGAGTTTATCTTTGTTTTTTTATTAAGACAATCCCACAGCTGGAAAATGAAACATCCTAGATTACATCAGTGACTTCAAAAAAACTCTAGAAAAAAATCTTTACAAATTTACATTTTGTACAATACAAAAAACTAACAGCTCATTGCATATAAATATTACATTTGGTCTGCCAGCAAGTGGCATCAAAATCCCTGAAGTATTCATTTAAAGGGACCTGAGATAGCGGATGTGAAGATATGGGCATAAATATCACCTGGAAAAAAAAAATTAATCAATATAGAAAGTAGACATAACTCTAATAGCTTTGTGCATTTTTTTTTGAGCCTTTTGAATCACCCAGAAGATGAACTGGAGAGCCTAAATCGCGTGAATTTCATTGCTCAAACACCAACGGGTATCTCTAAATGAAGTCAGCTGTAATGACTCATGGAGGAAGGAATAGCCTAGATTAGTATTTCTACAGAAAAATAATCACCAGACTTGGATTTCTGAGTATATCCCAGCAGCCACCACTCTCCGAGGTGGCATTTTTAGGAAGAAAAAGGGAGGATTTTGATTTTCTCTTCCAAGGAGCAGTGCAGCCACGGGGGCAGGCGGGGACACCCACCCTTCCTGCCAATATCCAGGTGGGACCTGGGCTCTCCCAGCCCCTGGAGCAGCTCCTCTCCCCATCCCCTCTGCTTGCCACTGAGCCAGGAATGGGGAAGATATGCAGTTCTTGCCAATGAAATAAAACCTCCAAAGCTGAGAAACCACTCTTAATTGTCCACTGGTATCAACATCTTCCAACTATTTACACAATGGGTCAGTTCCCAAACCAGGGAGGAGTTTTAACTCGCAAGCGCAGCACGAGGCTGCTCGGTTTTACTTGAGATTCTCACCAACTCTTATCAGGTACCCACATCCACACACATCAATGTATTTAAGCACCATTTTTATAATACTAGAGTTAAGGCTGTGACAGCAATTCCACTGGAAATCTAATTTTTTTCAGGGATTCAGGGCACGGTTGTGTAAGTTTGCTGTGGGCTGAACAGGACATATTAAAAACGTACAAGCTTCCAACAGGTCTTTGCATCTCTAATACTAAAAAGGACAACTTTTAGACTAAATTTTGCAGGCTGTTACTTACTGTACATAAAGGAGTTGGGGTTTTTTTTCTGGGTTGGTTTGGTTTTTTTTTCCCCCCAATGTGCAAACCTCTTGATACACCAATATTTGCAAATTCTCTCTCGCACACGCCCAGTCATTTTCTATCACACATCCTCCTAAGAGCACAATGGCAGCTCCCTACGATACTAAAGAGAGATTTATCCCGGGATTGTTAACTGCTCCTTCAGTCTACCATGGAAATAGTTAGCATTTTATAAAACTTTGCATGACTGTTTATAAAATTAATAATAATAAAACCAAGAAATGTAAACACATAAATACCTTTCTTTTAAAAAAAAACCACTGAGTTCATGACGCAGACCGACGGTAGCAGGACATTCCAAGTCAGGGCTGACAAGGCATCTTTAAACCTACAGCCGCTCAGCTTTCCCTGCCATCCACTGCTCAGGCTAAAGACGAAATCTTAATCAAGCTCTAGGCAAAAATTAGTGATTTGAAGTTATTTTCCCGTGTTAATACTGCCTGATTTTGACGGGTTGCCAGCAACACCCCGGAGACACCCAGCCTTTTTTTAAACGCCTGCCAAGGTTCATCCTGCTTTTTTGGCAGTCAAGAGAGCTCCCAAACACTGTCAAAACCCACTCATCACAGCTGGCCTTTCCACATTTCTTAACTTACTGGACAACTCTCTTGACTAAGCCCTGGGGTGAGTTCTCTCCAGTGCTCTATGCGCTACACTGCCCCTTTTGTGCAGGAGAAGCAGCCCAGGTGTACGTTTAAGAAAACATTCAGGGAAAAATTAAGATCCCAGAACCACAGAACCATTCAGGTTGGAAGAGACCCTTGGGATCATCCAGTCCAACCATCAGCCCCACTCTACAAAGTTCTCCCCTACACCAGATCCCTCAACACCACATCTCAACAACGCCGAAACACAGTCAGGGATGGGGACTCCACCCCCTCCCTGGGCAGCCCAGTCCAGGCTCTGACCACTCTTGCTGGGAAGAATTCTTTCCTCATGGCCAGCCTAACCCTACCCTGCTGCAGCTTGAAGCCATTCCCTCTCCTTCTATCACTAATGACCTGTGAGAAGAGACCAGCACCAACCTCTCTACAATGCCCTTTCAAGCAGTTGTAGAGAGGGATGAGGTCTCCCCTCAGCCGCAACAGGACGCAAAAAAAATGTTAAGTAGCCAAAAACCCCTCTGCAAATTATTTCTTCATGATTAGGTTCAGCTCGTTTATCTGCAGGGTTGGGAGGGAACTGGGATAAGGGGGCTGCCTCTGCATGGTTTCTGGAGCAAGGAGTGATATTCAGACTGGGAGGAGTGATAAAGCTGCCCAGGCCCATCTAAGCTCAAGCACCGACGTAGGAGTTTCATGGTTATTAAAAGCAGAAATATCTGGTGAGGCTGGAAGCACCCGAATTCTGCAAGGTTTACACTCACTGCCAGGGAAACAAGCAAGGGGAAAAAAGGAGTAGGCACATGTTAAGGGATGCCCGGTGGAACTAAGTGGTGTTTGACGTCGCTGCGGGTGAGGCAGCACAACGGGAGCCAGCGTCAGAGCACGGGAAGACATGGGCCCATCTCGGGGTACGGGAGGGCCATGGAGATGCAGAGCAGCTGAGAAGCCAACCCTCCAACTTTCCAGCTTGGTTATATCCACCTCCAGCAACTTGGGAATATCAGAAGCAAAGTAAGGTGGATATAAAAAACTATGGAAAGTCTTGGGAGGGCTGGGGGGGAAGAGTCATAGAGAGAACTAAATCTTACAGTTTAGCCAAAACAACATTCATCAAGATATAAGCTTCTAAAAGAGGACCCTAAACAAGCTATGGGGGTGATAAAGGGAAGCTGAAGAGCACAGCAAAGAGGAAAACAGGTGGTGATGAGAGAAAACAAGAAAGCAGGCACAGTTTGGGCTGAACTGAGAGAAAAGCACATCACCACTGCAAAATGCCCTTCGTCATCCATGCCCTGGCCCGGGCAGCGGTGGGAGCGCTACAGAGACAGCACATCTCCAGCCAGGAGACATCTGGGAACACGGAAGCACACAAGACTTTCAGCCCCATCTCCGCAGAGGATGGAGGGCAGGGGGGATCAGAGCCCTGTTTTCCAAGGGGTCTCCAAATTCCCTCGAGTCCCCCGGGACAACTCTGGAGAGGGATCACCCAGGATCCACATCAAGAGAAAAACTCCCAACGCCCAAGAATCAACCCTGCAGCCGCAGAGGAAGCCCTGGCCTGCCTACACACCTCCTCAGCCTTCAGAAACCCGACACAACATCCCACCTTCAAACTCTTCTTGTATTTTAGGCAGAGTTTTGGAGGGGTTTTTGGTGTTAAAAGCGCAAGGAGAGAAACTACAGTCCTGACTCCGCGGCGCACACCAGGCAGCGCAGACTTCAGCCCCGTCGGCAACTTGAGGCGGTGCTGGCTGAGCCCCTGGGAGGGGGTTGGATACAAGGTTTAAACCATTTTACTGCTTCTACTGCACCTCTTGGGTTGAAACCAAGTTTTCTGCAAGCATCAGCAGTTCCCAATAGGATCTGGGTTTTGAGAGAAAGCGTCCAAGTTAGGGTGAAATTCGAATTATGCCACGGAATGAGGCTATGAGAAATCAACTGCCTAACTCAGAGATACAAAACCAGGTAAAAAGAACAGCTCTAAAACCAAGTTATTTCTTTCATGCTTATAAAAAAGGTTCTCATGCACCCAGAAAAGGGCTTCTGTTGTTGCTGTTGGGGTTTTTTTTGTACACAATAAGCGACAGCTCTGTTGCTGTAGCACACCCTGCTGTCTAGCTCTTCGTCAGGTAACGCGCTTGATTCATACTCACGCCACAGCAAAGTGATGCTTCACTGTTATCTTCACAGTACTTCGTTACATAGAAAAGATACAGGAAAAGAACATATTTAATATTATTCTAACTGCTGCTAAAATACAACAACTTAGGAAAGGATTTCTCTGGAATCCACGTGTTTTATCTCTCCCCAACCCCTACACAAAATAAATACGTTTAAGTGGATCTTCGGCCAGCCAGAAATAGAGGAAAAGAGTTTCTTTTGCATTTCAAGGTTTTCAGGCTTTAGAACAGAAACCATAGTGTTTACATCAGCTCAACAGGACTCATCTAACAGGGGTGTGATCCAGACTATGGAGGGATGCATACATGCTATTCCTGGTTACCATACGGAGAAGGACCGACCAGTCAAAGAAATAATACATTTCTTATAAATATAGAAGCGTGTATATATAATACAGATACATGAGCGGGATGACAGGACAGGTGGTTATATTTTAAAGCCCAACACAGGACTAGGAGAGCCTCTGCACTTCTTTTTTCCTTCCCTCCCCCCCAGCATCAAACCACAAGGGAACCAAGTCCAGAAATGGATTCCAGCTGATTCAAAACATTCCTTAAAAAAGTAAAAAGCGTGACTTCTTTTTTTTGTACTGTACCATAAACTCGTATTAATGCTCTGAGCAATTTAGGATATACTCTCCTTCATCAAAAAACTAAACCTCTGCATTTTTTTTCAAGTCATTTTGCATCTAACTAGAACTTTTTTTTTTTGGAAAGCGAGATAAAATAGCCAGTGC
Organism: Jacana jacana; assembly: GCA_013400555.1. NCBI lineage: Eukaryota > Metazoa > Chordata > Aves > Charadriiformes > Jacanidae > Jacana > Jacana jacana. The sequence continues at coordinate 312,395 of VZTM01019461.1, forward strand.
TTAATATAGAAAGTCAAAAATTAAACTCCTTCTGCATCTGAGAATATACATGGGTCACTCTTTTGCTGCCTGAGGTTTTCCAGAATTCTTGACCAAGCTGTGCACAGAAGAACTTCAGGGTATTGGATGAAAGTTTAAAAAGAAAAACAGGATTTAAGAACTCCACCAAAACTTACTAGCGCCTTTGTTTTTGTTTTGTTTCGTGTGTTCTCTCGGTGTGATCTAACTCACTCTCTCTCAACCAAGCTAGAACCAGTCCAATCCATCGAGACAACGGGAGAAAAATCGCAGTCCCATATACATTCCAGCCAGCCAGACCCTACAGAGTGAGAGGCTGCACGGCCCCAGCTCAGCCCATGCCAGACACCAGCTTCTCTTCCCCAGGGAGCGAGACCACAAAGGCCATCACATACTGCACTATTACTACCAAAATGATGCCTGTTTTCAAGTCAGTGTTTTTCAGGACAGCAAGAGTACAGTGCAACACCAATTCTCTTCTGGAAGTTGGGAGATGGAAGAGTCCGTCTGGAGGATGCGAAAAGGAGCTCATCCGTAGCGCCAGCCACCAGAGGTACCAGTTCTCATCGACTTGGGAGGGGTAAAATTAAACCAAGCACAGATCCTCACCGAGCAAGTGGCAGCAGAAAGGCGTGGGAGAGGGTGGCCCTGTCTGCACAACGGAACCATGGTCTGCTGAGAACGTTACGCTGATGGCAAAAAAAACCCCCGAGCGCTACTCGGATGGGATCTCGTGGTGCCAATCTGATGAAGACACAGTTACTCTGCAGGCTCGTGAGCAGTCCCAGCCCTCTACGCTCCTTCTGGCCTCTTCTTCAAACACGTCCCGAACATCAGCATCTATTTTCTTTGACGTTTCCAGTAGTTGTGAATAGAGGTAGCCAAGCTACTGTTAAAAATCATGTGATGCTCTGAAGAGGAGGAACCTTGCAAATGTTGAAGTCACCCCTTAGCTGCACAATCTCTATTAATACTATAAAAATATGAGAGGACAAAAAGAAAATAGATGCAAGTAACTTTTGCATTTGGCACCTTTTGTCTAGATATTCATACTTCTCAAGTATTCTCTTTTTAATAAAGTTAATGCACACATAGGACACACCACATCAAAGGTTTGCTACATATTTACAAGGCACCAACCCTTTGTCACTTTTTACATGAATAAAGAACCGATAGAAAGCACGTCAGGACCCCCAAAACTGTAGTATAGACATACTTCAGCTCAGCACAATTCATGAACGTTCGGCCTGGGAAGATTAAAGTAATCCAGATCCTTCTTACCATATAGAAACTGTAAACATTTTATAGCTGCCTTTAGGATTGGTGTATTGTGCAAAAGTTATAATTATTACTGTGTATAAGGATTTATGGCAGAAACCACATAAAAACTCTGTAAGAAGGTGCTATTTCTATAATACAAAAACAAAACAAGGGAGAGAAGTCCTAACCGTGACCCAAAACGTCATGTTCTTACTGAGAAGACGGAAGCCTCTTTCATGTGATGAGCTTGTAGTGTGTGGGGAAGAATTTCTGTAATTTAAGGCCTAATGAATAAGGCTTGTTTTGACCAATGAAGTGTGGCGATCTGAAGTTTCAAAACAAACGCAAAACTGACATAATGGAAAAGCACCACTGTGAAACGTGAGTGGAGTCCCCGCACAACTTGCTTGGTAGATTTTTCTGGTAAAATCCCTGCAGTAGAAGGCCATTGAAGTTCTTTTAAAATTGTTCCAAAGTTCTTCACCTGTCAATAATTCCATCCCATGAGATGGCTGACCCTGGCTTTTTCTGTCATTTTCCGCACCCTGCCTGACCTGGAAGTACCAAGGTTCAAAGGATCCTCGGTGTGCACAAAATTGTCATTGTCAGAATCGTCGTTGTACAAGACAGTTCTCCTGCCTTCGTTCCTCGTTTTGATTCGAGGCGGTCTGCTGAACCGCCCTCCAAACACGTTCTCACCAAACTGTCCTCCTCCAAACAGGTTTTCAAACTCATCGTCCGTAATTCGGGCACGTTTCGCTCTGGTGGCTCCTCGCGAGGCTCCTCGGCCCCCTCGGCCTCTTCTTCCTCCCCTGCCGCCACCTCTTCCTCTGCCACAGCCTCTCCNCCCCCCCTACTCCAGCGCCCCCACCGCCCCCATCTACCTCTCCTCCCTGTCCCTCTGCCCTGCCAATTCCGCTTCCCACCGCTGATTTTCCTTTTGATTTTCCTTTTGGGCTTCTTGGATTGCACAACTTTGCTGTAGTCATGGTCTCCATCAATGTAATCCTGATCCGTTCTGGATGTCGACTCAGAGTCTGAATCAGAGCCGCTCCTGCTTTCAGAACTGGAACTGGATCCCGACTCCCCGCTTTCTGATGAAGATAAACCAGATTTTTCCTTTAATTCTCTCTTCTTCTCCTCCTCCTCCTCCTCCGCCTCCTCCAGATGCTCATCTTCTTCTGATGCGCTCACTAACTTCCTCTTGACTCCTGCCCGCTGTTCTCTGCCATCGCCGTTTGTCAGTGGGCCATCAGGAGAGTGATCTAAGCAAACACAAAATAACCCTCTCGGTTATCAGCATCAGGCCTGAGCCAAACAGGATACAGAAGTGGGATTCGCCTCATCCACCTTTGAGGAACGCCCTGGGGACAATCCAGCCCCGAGCTACTCACCGCCGAGGACCTTTATATGCTGTGGAGACAAACAGGTGCTCTAAGGGGAACATTTATCCAAGTATGATACCAGTTAATTTTATCTGGAATCAAGGACCACAAACTCTCACGACTCAAGAGTCCAGTGAAGATCCAGTCAATACAAGGAGCTCAGAGTGACTAGGTTAGACACAAACATAGAATCATAGAATCATTCAGGTTGGAAGAGACCCTTGGGATCATCAAGTCCAACCATCAGCCCTACTCTACAAGTTCTCCCCTACACCAGATCCCTCAACACCACATCCAATCTACTCTGAAACACAGTCAGGGATGGGGACTCCACCACCTCCCTGGGCAGCCCATTCCACTGACTGACCACTCTCTCTGGGAAAAACTTTTTCCTCATGTCCAGCCTAACCCTACCCTGCTGCAGCTTGCAGCCATTCCCTCTCCTTCTATCGCTCATTGCCCGTGAGAAGAGACCAGCACCAACCTCTCTACAGTGCCCTTTCAAGCAGTTGTAGAGAGGGATGAGGTCTCCCCTCAGCCTCCTCTTCCTCAAACTAAACAATCCCAACTCCCTCAATCCATCCTCATAAGCCTTATTCTCCAGGCCTCTCACCAGCTTCGTTGCCCTCCTCTGTACTCGCTCCAGCACCTCGATATCTCTCTTGTGCTGAGGTGCCCAGAACTGGACACCAGACTCAAGGTGTGGCCTCACCAGTGCTGAGCACAGGGGGACAATCACCTCCCTACTTCTGCTGGTCACACTATTCTTTATGCAAGCCAGGATGCCCTGGGCCTTCTTGGCCACCTGGGCACACTGCTGGCTCATGGTCAGCCGCCCGTCGACCAGCACCCCCAGGTCCTTTTCCACCAGGCAGAACATCTAACATTCAGTCAGATGAATCCTATCTAGGATGTCAAGGAAGAAAAAAAACCCTCTAAAATCCATTTCAAATCTGTAAACATTAAAATAACACTCTGCAAGCAATAGTTATTCCCCTTTGAATGCATTTTCTCAAAAGGCTTAGTCCAAGGAACGTTTGGGGTGAGCACAATTTCAAGACAATAAATAACCCAAGAACGCTCACTCGGGCTCCTGAACACCTCAACTTAAAAGCACATGGTGTATCTTGCTGACTTGGGACCCCAAAATACTACATGTTTTCAGAGTTACGAGTCTGCCAATGAAGGTGAAATACCTTCTTTAACACGGGACACAAAAAGCTCAGCTGCAACATACAACATGGCTATGGCACAGCAGAATGGGCTTGACCAGGGCTTCAGCCTATGCCCACCCCCAGAAAGTCCAATTAACACATCCCAGAGACAAAATATCACTCTTTTCAAGCAATGTCGCCCTTCTAATCATAACCACTTAGTCTTGATTTGATAAAAATACTTCTTTTCCTGTTTGGTTTCCACATGATTAATACAAGATAAGGTTTTTGGGGTGGGTATTCTCTTAGTTCGGTTTGCCTTTTTGCAACTCTGGAAAGAACTGTCAGTCTCAAGAAATTTAAGAGCAATCAAGCTTTACCATCCAGAGAAATCCTAAAGGACTTCACTCAAGCGTATGTGACATCACAGGGGTGCCACATGTCACACAGGAGAGCCCAGAACTGTAAGAAATAAGGTAAGTTGGTTTCTTAGTTTGGTTTGGGGATACAGTATGTTGCCAGACTCAGGCAAGAGTACCACAAGCATCAAACAGAACCAACATCTTTCATTTCTAGTGACATCAGTCATTCAAAGAAGAGAATAGTTATTTCTCACCTTGTTTCACTGGTGTAGATTTACTCCTGATTGGTCTACTTTTCCCTGGATCAACGGTATTTCCACTTCGGTTCTGTGCATTCGAGCCGGAGGAAGATGGGTGGCCTTCCATCTCTTCACCAGTGGCTGAACCCAGAGGTTCTTCTGCTGTATCTGAAACTTTAGACAGCACACCACTAACATGACAGAGTCGTTTTTATCCTCTATTTACAGGGCTGTAAGGCAAGGCAACCTGGGCAAATTTCATATCAACTGATACACCAGCCCAGGTCAGGAGGTTAATCTTGCCAAGCTGCCTCTGCAGTCATGAAGAGACATAATGCTTCGGGGTGAATCCAAAGTGAGCTTAACAGATGTGTAATTGATGTGTGAGGGATGCCCATACACAGGAAATCCAGGCTTTTCTCACAAGATTCATTCTTACCAAGGACAGACTCGGGTTCCCTGTCTCTGACCATTAACCTACCAACAGCTGGAGGGCCAACGTCATCTAACACGACCTACAGACAAAATATTCACAGGACCTTGCTACTTTCTCTTTCATCAGGTGGCTTTTGCATGTGTCTCATGGACATTAAGCTGAACAATAAATATCCTTCAGCTTTTCCATCATTCTGCCCATACAAGTGGCTGCAAGAGAAAGCACGCGTTTTAGAAAGCGTCTCCTCACCATGAGATGAAACTGAAGAGCTCGTCCTGGTCAAAGGCAGTGAGGTATTCTGGTTGGGTTTAGGTTGAATCTTCATTTGCTTCTGTTTCCCTTTTGGGCTGAAGACACAAAATATCCCCAAGGGATAAAACTGCTAGTACCAAAAGGCTCAAACACAAAGCCCATTTCTCATGCAAAGCGTCTTGTTTTTGGCAGCAAATGCGTTAACGCAAGCGATCTCTCCCCAGGGCTTGCCCAGGTGTAGGAACACTAAAAATGGTGACAATTACTTTTGATAAAGGAATGGAGTATGGAGGAACAAAGTTTTATCTCACCTTTAAAAATGACTGCTGAGTTTCCTTGGATAATGTATCATACAGAAGTCAGAAAAGTGCTGTACAACACTTTTTTCAACAGTTACCAAACCAAAAAGGCAGAAAGAAACTTGCTATCCCATTACCTCCAGAGTGAATGCTTCTAATTACACTGTCTCTCCTTACCATTTCTTACCACAATTATGCACAAGCTACAAAAATTGAGCATGCAATTTAAGCTCATGATTTTAATCGCCCTAAGAGCAACCGCGTGAGGAAAGGAGCAAAACCGTTTCCCGACTGCCCCTTCAGGAAGCCCCGTCTCCTGAAGGACCACCGTCATCTCAAAGGAGACCGAGAGCAAGTCCCACCATCGCTACGGTACCTGGATGCTCTGCTAGTTGATGGGGAACTGCTACTGCTCCTCAGCCGCTTGCGGTACCGTGGCCTTTTCCTCCTCTGACACTGCATCGCTGACTTGTACTCGGAGATGATAGTTTTCATGTGATTTTCAAATAAGGCAGACAGTCGAAGCGTCATGCTGTAAATCTGCAACGACAAAGCACAGTCTCACGTATTAGAAGTTGAGTAACTAGAAGGTCAGCAAAAAAAAAAAACAAAAACAAACAACTAAAAGGTCAGGAAGATGCCCAGACTTTGTAGCACACAAGAAAAATTCATGGGGATCCTCAGCTGTGAGGTTCTTTACAGATAATTCCTCGCCCTGGTACAGGCGTATTCTCACAACAGAAAGTGGTGTTTTCATAAAAGGATGTAATTACTTACCATACAAAAGCTTTAGGGAGTTAAACTGGTTATTGAGATATAGCCTCCTTTCTTAATTTCCATAAAGCATGGAAGCACACCAGAAGGTAACTTGAAATACTAAGGGAAAAACAATTTAATTTCTCAGCCCCCCTCATGCTTCTTTTCACTTTAATTCCCAAGTGATGAGTCCTTCCACCAGCCCTACAGAGTCCCTCACAGAGCCAGCTAAACGGCCTTGGTCCTAATTTTCACAAGCCACATCCTGAAACCATTTTCCTGTCCTCTTTCTAGGCCTTGCCTCTGTGTAGCCTCGCCCATAAATTCACTGGTGGGTATGGTATCTCACCGTATTTCTGACTGTCTACTTCTGGTCAAGATTTTTCCTTGGGATGTGCTTGAGTTATAACAAACTAATAGTTTAAATTCCTCATATCTCTAGTCTTCTGCTGCACTCCTGAAAATTGCACTAACACCATCAAAAAGATGTTATCATCATCTTATGCTCAGACCTCTTCCCATTTCTTGCAGTCCATCTGAATACAAAAAATCTCTTTGATGTAGAAATTTTGTTACATTCATATAATTTAATTTTTGCCCAGACTCTCTTAAAAAGTTAGAACGTCTCTTTCTTTAGATCTTGAACGTAGGACCCTGCCCTTCTTGCCTCCACTCCAGATGCTGTTGCAATGCTGGCAAAACGGGCCAGAAAACCTCAGGGTGTCGGCACACATTTGGCAGCAGAGGAACCCGCAGTGGCAGAAGGGCCCAGCCCTCCAGCAAGGATCACCTCACCCAGGCACTTCACAGCATTGAAGCAAATGAACATCGATGGGCCAAGTCTATTAAAGCAATCTGGGAGTTGACCCACAAGCTGTTCAGTTACTCTGAGTTTACTCTGACGTCAAGCACATATAAAACACCCTCCAAACACCTTTCTTCTTGCAACCCTCCGCTGACTCCCTTTCTATTAAAGCAAGCAAGAGTTGCTGGTCTTTATCTTCAGAGCTTACCCACTGCCAACCTTTCAGCTCTTCTTCAGCAACAGCCAACCTGTGCTTTCTTTCACACTTGCTAACACACAGCTGGAGTTCCCCTCTCCCACAGCATTACCCTACTTCAAGCTTACTCTCACTGTTCTGGCTATGCAGGTCACAGGAGTTGTTATTCCACTGATGAGCCAAGACTATTACTCCTCAAGTGACAAGTAACACCACACAACCTCCTGCCTCCTCCCATCCGGCACCGCTGGCATGTGCTCTTTCTCCTGCTCGTGTCACACCACCTTAAGTGCCACATTTAAACTCTACAGAAATGTTAAATTCTATGTCTTGTTATGCTTTTAGTAATAGCATTTCAGTCTAGTCCCAAATGATGTGCTTTTCTTAAGAGTTTATCCTATAATTGTCCGGGTTGGAAGGGACCTTTCAGATCGAGTCCAACCATCAACTCAACACTGACAAAAGCCATCACTAACCTGTGTCCCTCAGCACAATGTCTGCCTGGCTTTTAAACACCTCCAGGGATGGGGACTCCACCTGGGCAGCCTTATTCAATGCTTAATAACCCTTTCAGTGTAAAACATTTTTCCTAATATTCCTAATATAAGTACTCCTGTTTCTACACAAGAAACAATCAGCGACTTTGTGACCAGCGTACTCATCATGGTGTGTTTCAGAGACATGATTTTGTCACAACTTAAGTTTCCTATTTAATCACAGAATAATATGAACCATAGAATAATATGCAGTTTCTCCAAATAACAGTAAGGTCATTACAATGTAACGTTTGGAAATGCAGTCAAAATCCTTTCTCCTTCTATACGATGAAGACACCGACCACTCAATTTCTATTTTGCATTAGCAGAGCTGAAAACCATAGCCTGCCACCTTGTGAATTTTTGAGCATAAACAATAGATTATCAAAACTCTGGAAAACTTTAAAATCATTTGATCCATTAAGCAGCTTAGGAAAAGCCAACAGGAATATCCTGCACAGGAACACGTGTCAGACAGAGCCACATTTACAGGATCAGTCATACACTTAGCGCTCATTTTACCTAGCTCATGTAACAGTATCTAGAGTCTAATGCTTCAGTCTCCCCTTTCCCTCTTCCCATATCCTGTTTGGGCTCCAATCCAATACATTCCATATTTTTTTTGCCTAAGCAGACTCCTACTCCTGCACATGGAAGAAAACTGAGATTGGCACCTGAGAAACATGGGCAACCCTGTGTGGAACTCTTGCCAAGCCCACTAAGTAAACTAGAGGAAAAAAATACAATTAAGTGTCATAATACTCTCAAGCAGACAAACTGCATAATACTTGCATTACCAGCAGACTAAAAACTGATCCTATCATAGATAGGTGTGTATATATATATATTTATACGGTTATCAAGGTGACAGTCTTGTTTCCAGCACCAAATTCTTGAAAAAAATTAATTAAAAAACAAGCTGATCATTTTTCTGCTACAACTATCCAAAGAAATAACTGCAACAGTTACCATGCCATTTCTCAGAAGCTTTAGGCTTGGGAGGTTCAGATGGAAAATGAAACTTGGAAGTGATCTGCGTGAGCAGAACAAAGCAAGTTAACGAACCACAGGTCCCGGGACTGACACACACAGCTTGGTTGTGCTTCAACAAGGCAGCACATTCCTCTCCAGACACAGGCCTCCTTGCACACCCCATATTCACGTTGGGCTGGGGTCTTTGTGAGGAAGGGATTCAAATGTATTACTTACTCGAGACTTTTTATTAGGAGTGTAAGCTTTAGAGTTGCAGAATATCAGACGGATGTCTTTGTAGAATTCCAAGGGACTAGTGTAGTTTCCTGCTTCCAAGGTTTCTTTCACAGTGCTGAAGTCCATAGGAGTGTCTACAATGTCTCGATAATCCTGTAAGAACATAGAAGAAAATAACAAAGGTTCTCAAATCCTACAGCAACAATAACCCCTAAGTGTTTGTCCACAAGTGGCTCTCGAGTAATGATTTCTTCTTGACAGTTACTGCAGATAATTCCCTGAAAACACCAGCGCACGGAAGGCGGTGTGTTCCGGCTCGGTTGGAAACGTGGCCAGCAGGGGTGTTTTGCCAAAGGATGAACAACAGGGTTTTTTTGTTTAATTTTGAATATGGCAGTTGTACTTACAGGGTAGGAGAAGAGATCAACCGGCTGCCTAAAAGGCTCCGAGTCCTCTCTTTCATAAATCAGGTTTAACAACTGCTTGCATTGCTCTTTCCAAGCATCAGGACTTGCTTTCGTGGGCTGTCTTCTTATTCGCCGCCTTACCTGCAGGCAAACAGAGGTACTTCTTCAGCCCTCAGAGTATCCAGACTTTCACCTGTACGTTCCTATTAATGTACTAGTGCTATGACTCAAAGCAGATTTCCACAACTGAAGAGAGAAGTGGAGTAAAATCAAAACATGGCTGACAGACAGCACGACAAACTGCAGAAATATGCCTTTTCTGGTAATACACAAACACCAAACCCCATGAGATATGCCCCTATTTCACATCCAGCCTTGCTGGTTCTGTCAGCTTTCATCCCATTTTGATTGAAAACTGAATCTTTCAAATCTATTTTTTTCTAAAGAAAATAAAGATTCTTCAACATTTTAAGACTTCCTTGGTCTACCAACACCGACACAGGCATGCAGCTGAACTCAGGCACTCCTCCGGATCATTAGGCCATGACAAAAACATTTAAGCCGTTCCAGACCCAAAGGAGTGGTTCAGTAGCTGGTCCATCTCCTCTCACAAGCAAGAACGAGCAGGAGTATTTACTCACCCGTCTTTTGCCAGAGGAAGTTCCTGGAGCGTCTGAATCCACATCGACTTCTGCCACCTAAAGGCGAAGGTAATGATTACACACACGATGCTTGTGTCACCCTCAGCAACGGGGGGAAAAAAAGGGTTTAAAACCGAACAGCCAACCACAAACAGAACCTGAAGCACCTCAAATGCAACGCATGGCCCAAGCAAACAGAAAACAGCTTCAAACTGGGACTTCAGTAACTTTACAAATAACTCGGTGGATGCCGATAAGCTCGTTCATCTCTGCTCCAAGTTTAAGTTATCTATAAATTATCATAAGTTATCTATAAATATGTGAGGAATATGAATGGCTTATTTTCCGTCCTTGGGACTCAGCTAAGTCCCAGTCTTGCAGCCCTGTATTCCCCTGCCAAAATGTTCATGCCCTGGGCAGCTGTACTGACTGGCTGGTTATTGGGGTTTCCTGGAGTGCCTTACTTAAGTTAAGTGTATTGAATACTCTTCTCACAATCTGGATTTAGAAAATAGAACAAAACCTCCTTTGTACACAGCTTTCTACCACCAATTAAAAATACCTAATTTTGAGAGAAGTGATTCATAGAATCATAGAATCATTTAGGTTGGAAGAGACCCTTGGGATCATCAACTCCAACCAACTTGCTCGAGAGTCCCTATAAAGAATCTGAAAGCAATTCCTTTCTTATTTTAAGACTTCTTATAAACCAAGACATGCTCTTTGAGAGGCTGGAGAGAAAGCAAGGTGCTAGAATAGCAATTCTGGACACTCCTGATCACTGCTTGACAAGGCAGAGAGGAAATTCCCAACTGGCACAAGAAGGCTGAGTTGGAAAAGGAGGATCTGCTACTTAAGTCATGGGAATCCCTCGTTTTCTTCAAAATCCTCTTTCAATAGTCTGTGAAAATAGAGGCTGTTACTGTATCTTCAGTTTTATAAAACTGATCACATTATTACATTGTCATGTAGATTTTAAGTTTCAATACAAATCCAAGACAACAGCACCAGCCATGAGCACAGAGGTGTTCAAGCAGCATCAGGTTTAACTGAAATATTTCAAAACTGAGCAGTGGAGTACACCTGGGGGAAGGGCAGAAGGCAGACACCCCCACCTAAATCTTCCATTAGCTCCTGTATTAGAAAGCACCACTGAAAAAGTAAAAGAAAACCAAGTGACTTGGGTTACAAGAGGTCACCTCTTTGCAAGAGAACTCTAGTACATTTCTAAATGTTCTCAAACGCCACTTAAGGGAAGAAGGTGTAAGGAGAGAGAAAAAGCTAAAGGAAGTGATACTTAACCTGGTTTCTACCTGTTATTTCACTCCATGGTACAAGTGATGGGAAATGACACAGAATTACATAAGAAAACCAGCTCTGCTGCCTCCCTGACAACGGGAGAGCTCTTGTCCTTCTGGTTCAGCAGACTGAGTAATAGCCCCAGTTCACATTCCCTGTACTTATTAATACTTCCTCATGCAACAACATATCGTGTGCTGACAGAAGATTAAAGATGGGCAGTTCCCAGAATCATTTTTACTTCCTTAAGGGAGCTTATCACCCTAGGTGAGCCACTCAAATCACCTAAACAGCCTCATCTCCAAAAAACTCATGCAACTACCCGTAAAACAAAACCCCAACAAAAATCTTCCAGGTGCTGAATTTAAAAAAAGCAAGAAGTTCTGAGGGTCAAGACTCTATGGCCTTACCTCCTCCTCTTCATCAGTACTGCTCAGGTCTTCTGCTTTCACCTTGTTATAGATTTCTAATATATCAGTACAACTCTGATCCCTGCAGGACAATAACAAAAGCCAAAAATCCATAACCAAGCATCTCAGAAACTCGAGATGTCGTGTCTGCAAAGTGAAAGTCACACCTACCCAATGAAGCGGAGTAAGACATCTGTTACAATTTTGGCTGCTTTGACTATAGGGCTGTCTGGCTCGTTGAAGGTCCTGGCATTGTGTTCAATGTACCGTACCTCCCACATCAGTGCAGAGATTCTCCTAAAATGAGGAAAAAAAAAAATAATAACAAAAGAAATTAGAAAAAGGAAAGGGATGGAGAAGGTGGAGGACACTGTTCTCATTCTGAGATCAGCAGGATTCCTCTGTTAAAAAAAGGAATGAGGTAAAATCCAGGTCCAAGGTAAACAGGCAGAGGCCAAGGTCAGTGGTTTCTGCTCACATACTGCTGACTGCCCCAGTCTCCCCACGACAGCTCTGTGGAAAAAAAGCTGTCCCTCTTCAAACCAGAAATGAATGGAATGAAAAGAGGAAACAAACCTGCTTAAGGAAACTGCTGACTTTCCCCGCTTACAGAAAGCCTTGGAGATGAATTGGTCCTCAGACAGACAAAACAAACCAAAACAAAACAAAACCACCCCCCTAAAAAAAACAAACCAAAAAAACAACCAGTAGGAAATTTTTTATCCCCAGGCTAACTGGAAAAAATAGATTTCTGGTTTACAGCCCTATTTAGCCCACTTCTGGCAACTGCAATACAAGCAAAGCATCTGGTTCAAAGGCAGTAAAGCTGCGGATGAGGCAAATGTACTCTGCCTACAACACACCCAGAGAGTAAGGCTTAGTATGTTAAATGGAAAAGACACTCCAGATGTAGATATACCAGCTCTTGCCTTCACAGCACAGCCAAAAGAAGCTGTTATTCAGGAAGACTCCCTTTGCCCAAGGCCAAATCAAATCTGATCTTACGCTGTTGGAAATACATTGCTGAAGTGGCATTTCACAGCGTTCAGCTAAACCTGTACTTGACAGGGCTACAGCACACGTAGATTACAAACAAATACAAATCTAACTGACCTATAAAACCTGTTTTCAAGTCTCCTCCTGATTGTGGTGAGGTCAGTTGGATAAGCAACAACAGTGCAATACATGGGATAGGCACTAAGGTCCACGGGAACAGCAAAGGGATTAGAAATATCTGAAAGACAAAAGATCAATACAATTTAAATGCCTCAGAAGATACCAGAAGGGATGTTACCAGATAACTAGATTCCTTATAACAGTTTCTGGGTTTTCTTTCTGAGAATTCAGCCAAAGCAATAGAGATCTGCAGCTGGATATGTTGTCACCCATCTGTTAACTACTCGTTTTTAAGTATGGCATCTGAGATCTGCATGCCAGCAGCCAACCGTATGGCTGAAAAGCAACATGGCATATGCACTGACAACAGCAATACTACAACAAGCAACATAAACTAAGAATACAGACATGTCCCACGTATAAATATAGGATAGAAATTAAATCACAGCAGGCTGCTAAGCTGCTACAAACTAGTTACAAGGCATTTGTCGGCCAGGATGTTGGGTGAGGACTTGTTGGTTGTTTTTTATGAGGGTTTTAACTCAACGTTTTGTTCATTCGTATTTAGATATGGCCCACTGAGAATCCCCATTACATTGAAAGGAAGCAGGTCAGGTCTAAGAAAAAAGGGAGTTTAAAAGGCAAAATTAAATTTAAAAGGCTCTTTTCAAAGATTTTAGTTCCGCACGTTTCAAATACTCCACACCTACTCCCAACGCTCTATCCTCACTACCCTTCAGACAGGTGCCACCACCCCGATACTCTTCATCCCTCCACCTTTTTCCCCCCCCCAAACATACCAAGGGAAAGAAGTTGCTCAATCCCCCGGATTACTCGTTCACATTCTTCATCTCTGGAATGGGCCCCCCATTCTCCTTCCTGGGGTTTGTAGAGAAGAGCCGTCAGCTCGTCCGGAGTCACAGGAACTCCAGCACCAACCTCCTCTGGGTAAGCAGCTAAATATGAAGAATTCAACAGCAGTAAGCACTAGCAGTGGTAAAAAGAAAAACCAAACAAACCTATTTACTTTGTACATGGACATGAATTCAATACACACTTACTTCCTTCTGGAATTGGTTCCATGTCCCACGGACTCATCCTCTCTCTTTCATTATTGTCCCAGCTATTAAAAATAAAACATTCAAAAGGATCAGTTAGAGCTGAATATAACAATGCTCCTTTTCTCCACAGAAAGGTCATGCCTATTAGAAACAAGACACATCTCTAGCTAAATCCCAGCTCCTTATTTTCCTCTTCTATCTCCTATGTATTCACTGCACTGCTGTTTACATTAAAAGCATTGTTTTATGAATAAGTTCATCATTAAATAAATAAAACCAAAGTGGCTGATGATCTCTTTAAATGGAAAAAAGGATTCTAGTTCTAGAGGTACACCTTTACGTTGCACGTGAAGGTCTAGGAGACCTGGAGGATGTAAGCACGTGTGACGGATTCCAGCTACACCAATACTCACTGAACACAGTAGCACTGGAAGGAGCTATCAGGATATTCTGCCTGGAATGGCTGCTGACTCTCCACGGTTCCAAACCACCAAGCATCATCTATTATACTGCGAAACCTATCCCCTAGAAGGAAAAAGACAGCATTCAGGGAAAGTACAAATAATAGTAAAATACTTCTTTTTAGAGAATCAACTTCATCTTTCATAAACACGCTCCTTCCAGTCTTAAACTTTGCACGACAGGAATCAAGCCCTTCCCTTGAAGAGAGGAGTTTCATGTCTCTAGTACTTAGTCACAGCTGCCTCCAGGCCTCAAATCCCAACAGAACAGTAGATTATTCTACTATCAGTGGCCTCTTAACAGTTTCTCTCATTTCTATCTCTTTTTTTCCTGCTACAGGCATTGCAGCAAACACCAAATAAAGCACCCAACAACTGCTATAATATCACGTGTGTTACAGTCAGGTAAGAGAGATGCTGTATCCTATTAAACGGCTGCAGAAATGTTGCAAAACATATGGAAGTGGGAAAAACAAACAAAAGTAGTCACCTATTTGCCAGTTCCTTTCTTTGGCTTCATTATAAAACTGATGCAGCACAAGGAAGTCAATAACATCTGGCATATCATGGTACCTTCATGAAACAGACAAAAAAGAAGCGCTTCTAGGACCCATACACACAGTTCCACTTGTACAGTGCAGTCTCCAAACACAACATTTCATGCATTTCATTTGCAAGTTTGGTGTAATAACTACATAATACCATCATCATGCCTTGCAAGAGGTCAAAAAAAAAGGGGTAGCATCAGCATTTCAGCAACTTACTTAATGGAAAATGATTCTCCTGTCATTTTGCCTGTGATTGGATCTAGGAATGCAAGCTTCAAGCAGCAGAGGGTTGGTGGCCCAACTTCATATTTAATTCCTACAGTCTTCACAAATTCTTGTTCCTGTTTATCAATAAGCATGGAACAGCGTTATTTTAACTTGCTAACAACAACAACATCCAAACATACTAATAAAAGCCAGATAAGTTTCCACCCTAGAGCCTGGGTAATTTTACACATGAAAATTTTCTTTTCCAAATACTAAATACCAATGACAGTAACGTGAAAATTAAAAAGATATGGGAAAAGATATGGGAAGCTCCTTCCCCTGGCAGATTGGTGAAAAGCATACCCACAAATTAACTTTTGTAGTAAGGTTCTAAGGGCTGTATCCCTCTGGTTTTAACCACACTGATGGCACTGAAGGTTAAACCTGCCCTTTCACCCCTGCACTGCCACATACAGGAGAAATCAAAGGAAATTCTTCCTCTTAGAGCAGGAATTCAACAATAGCCTTTATGTTCACATCTAATTAAGAGTAGATGAGATGTGGTGTTGAGGGATCTGGCGTAGGGGAGAACTTGTAGAGTAGGGCTGATGGTTGGACTGGATGATCCCAAGGGTCTCTTCCAACCTGAATGATTCTATGATTCTATGATCCTGTCAAACACCAGCCAGCAGTCCTAAATCCTCTGTCCTAAATGAAATACTATTTCCTTTGCCTCACAAACCGATGATGACTTTGAAGATCACAGCTGGGATCACTCAATACCTAGGTCCAGCAACTGGATGTTTTTCCAGCAAATTATTTTCATTAATAGAACCACTGGCACACACACATATGAATATTGGCACATACACACGCTCTTCTCTTGGTATGAAATCTGAATAAAGCAGAAAGAAGACGTGGCAGCTCTATGAAGTATCTGTTTAACTTACCCTGAGTTCCATTTTGTTCCATGGTTGTTTTTGCATGTTAATACTGTAAATTTTTGCTTTCCTTACCGCCCGCACGTAAGCTTCGTGGCCTTGCCTAAAGTATATGACCTTAAAATAAAATTTAAAAAGAAAAGAGAGTATTATACTTATTGTTCTCTTCCTGTTTAGTCTAAAATTTCTACAAACACAGCAGGCACCATCCCTGTCAGAGCACACTGCACACTTCTTTCTTTCCTGTGTGACCTGCTCTAGGTGTTCCCGCTCCGGCAGGGGGATTGGACTAGATGAGCTTTCAAGGTCCCTTCCAATCCCTGAGATTCTGCCATTACACCATAACTCTTCTCCTTAAAAATAGCTGGATCAGCCCCCAAAGTGACATCCACTAGCTGTTTTCAAACTTGGGATTGTTAAGAAGTATGCAGGATTGTCTGAAAATGGGCAACCACTTCTTTCTGCCACTCAGAAGTTACACGTGCAGAAAAGGAGACGGAGGACAGCTATCTGTTAGCAGGGAGTTGGAGAAAGAAGGGGGGAAAAGAAGAAGTTAACAAAGCTCAGCCTATCTTGAGCACAATTCACTGGAAATATTGCTATTATAGCTCATCAGCCTGGGTGGGGAATCCCTCCCTTACCTCATCTCCCATCTGTGGGACAAAAGGTGAGCGGCGGGGAATAGTATCCAAGATCCACTGCGGGGCCAGCCATTCTTCACTGGGTTCACCTTCCATCGAAAGCAGCCCGCTTGGTTTCTTAAACATAGGACATCAAACTCAGAATGTGAGCTGTAATTACCATGGCAGAAGGTACAAAACACTGCTCCTACACCACTCAGGATATTTAGACATAAGGGCAAAGCAAATGCTGGAACATCAACACTCGTAAAACCTCAGCTAAATAGTAGGAAATAAGACATGTTCATTATAAATATAACAGAAGGTTTAAACATTCACTAATAAAGATGTTGTATTCACTCCTTGGAAATATTCTAAACCTCTTCTTTAAGAAATAATAGGAGAAGAATGCCAATGCATTATAATTCTACATCGAAACCACCTTGGAGTAAATCTAAGTGCAGTGAAGAGCATAAATCTAGGAGAAAACATCCCACCTGTGACAGAGAACTACCTGCATGAAAACTGAAGTGCTTCTTTGGCGCCACAAGCACAGAAACCAAACAAAAATCACCCTGGTGTTACAGGTATTGTGCTCCCCACAGGATCCTTCTTACTGTATGTCTGTTTGTGGAAAGTTTTACTTTGAAAACCACCACTCAAAAAAAAAAAAAAAAGAAAGTGTATTCATAAAGTCAAAAAGACCCTAAAAAATTAAAAAGGCTGACCTTTTTTCTAGGCTGTTTAAGTTTCCTTCGTTTTGGCTCCACTCCTTTCATTCCCTTCACGTTTTCATCTTCAGAACTGCTGCAGATCTTCCGAGCCGCCTGCCTGGTTTGTCTCTTCGGCGGCTGGAGATTAATCCCAGCATCTGCTGTCCAGTCAGAATATTCACTCGAGGAATCACTGCAGAGAATAAAAAGTTGTAAGAAAGAAAACAGCACCTCAGTTTTCAGACAACGGAGTGAAAGGTCCAATCATTCAACCTGTTCTTCTGCTTATGGGGAACAGATATCAGGATTAGCACAAAACCGCTACCGAGTTTGTGCATTCCAGCAAATTATTTTATCAATTACAACCTCCCAATAAAACTACTGTTATGGCCCACACCTCCTTTCACACTAATTACCTCACCAATTCATGGGCTGGTTTCATAGGAACTGACTGCACAAAACACAGGAAAAATCTAGAAAACTAGGGCGAGTCTTCTAAATATACCGTTCTGCCTTCTTTAATACCCAAATAACACACACACAGGCTTTATATTAGCTCATGGCCCTTTCAGCCCTAAAAGCACAACATTAAAAATTGGGGGATTGGACTAGATGATCTTTCAAGGTCCCTTCCAATCCCTGGTATTCTGTGATTAAAAATAAGAAAAGAGACTGTAGCAATTATAACACAAATAAATATTGACACGCTCCTATCAGTATTTATGTAACATATGAATAACTGCCATTGCATTTCTTCATCCAGTTCTTAATTAAAGACAATATTTTCTTACAAATGGTCTTTCAAAATTGTTCTTGTCTTTGGGGGGAAAAAAAAAATGCCCACAAAAAAAATACACTATAAAATGCTCCACGAAGAACTGGGATCTGGGGGGAAAGTCTGTCTTCAAAATTAGGAATTTTTCACACTCTTTTTCTGTTGAAAACTGTTATAACAATTCTACAATTAGATAATCACTCAAATACATAAAAGTATTTGCTCACAGACTCCCCACATTTTTGTTGGTTACCATTTTAACCTACCTGAGGGTACTAAACACTTTGCTTCAATCTGTCACAAAGTGCAACAAATCTTTGCTGGCTTGCAGTCAAATTAGTACAATTATCAGCTGTCTTAAAGTATATAATTAACCACTGGTAATAATTAAGAGAGCAGTAAAGCTACCTGGAACTGCTTTCACTTTGCCATGCTGCCACAGGATCATCCACAGAAGCATCGCTTGTGCCAACAGTCTCATCCTCCTGTATGAAAAACAAAAGGTTTCACTTCTGGGCCAAGTTTAAAAGGTATTGGGTTTGTTCGCAAGGAAGTTAAATGAGCTGCCTCCTCTGTGAAAAGCTTTGCATTTAAGGATTGGTTTAATTTTTACTGGTTGAGTAACTGGTTTAGTTTGAAAAGAGTCCACAATGTCTCTCTGTAACTTAATGAACATGAGAATATCAGCTTACAGAATTTCTAGAAAGAGATGTGAAGTTCAATGGTATTAGAACCATAGAATGAGCTCTTAGTTAACTGTCTGATTAATAAATTGTGATTATTATCACAGAATTAAGAAATTAATAATTTCTGATTAAAAATTTAAAAATTGTCACGACCTTTTAGTGTCAAGTGACCAACTCTATAGCTATTCCTTATGCTCAGTGTGTTCACAAAGTGGCAACGTTCAGTCTCTCTTCCCTTTGCAGCCGCCTTAATGAGAACAAGTTATATTTAATCTGGTATATTTTAAGCTCTTCCCTTGCCCTCATCAATGATTAACACCAATACTCAATCTCTTTCAGCAGAAATCAAAGCACTGGAAGTGACCTAGCATAGATGTGCAGTATGAAATCCCAAAATAGCAAGTGGTTTAACACAACTCACTTAAATTTACCTGAAGATGTTTCGGATTTCCAAAAATATACACCCTGTTTTAAGCCAGTTTCGAACACCGCCCTGGCACTGAGGTAAACGATCCTTCCCTCTCCAAGATCAACACGCTACAGTCTCACCACAATTCCAAATGACTCAATGACTGGAGTGTTTCTTCCCAAATGGAAGAACCTTAATGGGCTTTCACCATTCCTGCTGTCAAACCCCGCTATTTCTGAACCCAAAACCTATTTCTGAACAGGGAACCTATTTCAACCTGGAGGAGTCTGAGGGGAGACCTTCTGGCTCTCTCCAACTCCCTGAAAGGCGAGTGTAGCCAGGGAGGGGTTGGTCTCTTCTCCCAAGTCACAGGCCGTGGGACAAGAGGAAATGGCCCCAAGCTGCACCAGGGGAGGACCAGATTGAATATCAGGAAGAATTTTAACACAGAAAGGGTTATTAAACCTTGGAATGGGCTGCCCAGGGCAGGGGTTGAGGCACCATCCCTGGAGGGATTTAAATGACGGGTTGACATTGTGCTCAGTCACGTTTAGTGATGGGTTGTTGCTTTTTAGCAGTTAGGTTGATGGTTGGACTAGATGATCTCAGAGGTCCCTTCCAACCCAGAACACAGACAATTCTACAACTCTATGACTCTAAAAGACTCGCTGGATGTATCAGACCTCTGAGGAGCTGTCTGACTCCTCCCGGGCACGTGCGTTCTGACTTGCTCCTGGCTGGCTGTGCTCTATGGTGGAGCGCGTTTGGTAGGCGTGCTGGCGCTTGCGTTGGTTTCTTCTCAGCGACCTGCCACTTCCCACTTGGTAATCGTTCTTTTAGCACAAGGAGAGGAGGGACAGCAAGAAAAAGACTCTTTAGTAATTAACTCATTATTCAATCTCCAGTTAAAAGATGCCTCAAAGAGACTGTACGCCGTATCCCATTTACAAACAGCAACTAGGAAATCTACAATTTGAATTTAAAAGTTCGTTTTGGTGCACGTGAAGGTGTGTTTCTTTGGTTCAGTATCAATTCCACTTTTTAAAGGAAAGGACTTCAGAGAAGAAGTTATGGAGAAATAGATTGTTTTTTCCTAAAAAGTACCTAGCCACTTTGAAAAGTGTGGCACCTCTAATATTTCTCTTGGTTTCTACAAGTCAGACTGAGCACCCACTGTGACTCTGCTCTTTTCCTTTCCCAGCATCTTCCCACTACTGAAGCCCTAAAGTTAGAGATTTACTGCTGCTATTCACATAGAGTATAAAGACAGACAAATTACAGTTACAGAAGGAAGACAGAGATCCAGAGAAACAATTAGTACTATTGATCTTCTAAATAATTTAATGACATGGGGTTTGGGGTTTGTTTGTCTCTCTTTCGCTCAGTTCTCAGCTTCACACCCAGGTTTTCTTCTCATTTTTGCTCAGTGCTCAGCTTCACACCCAGGTTTTCTCTCTTCTAGTGAATGGACTCACCCGTTGTAAGGTGTGGGATGGCTTTCTCTTCTTTTCAACAGTGTATAAATTAATCTCAATTTCACCTTTGGCAGCTCGACATTCTTCCTGGACCCTAGTGATGCACAGAAAACATCCATTTAATTCCATAAAACATCATATAACTTGACATTAATAGACACATATAAGCTTGTCGTTAATCTACACATTAAAGCACTTCTAGTTCCTATGTTACAGGAAATCTGTGCACAATTGCTCCTGGCAGCATCCACACATACCTCACTCTTGGAAGTCACAAGTTAAGGAAGTAAACTTGTTAGCTGAGCATGCATAATTATTATTAAGTAAACTGAAATGTACAAACATTCTTTTCAAGGTTTTTTGAGTCAAGCTTCAGGAAAATGTGGTAATTGAACTGCTGGAGAAAGATTCAATTGTGAAGAGAAGGCATGCCCAGCAGAGGCTACCACTCCAATCCTAATGCTGGAGTTTCAACACAAACCAAAGCAAAGGCCAACACGTTTCTGAAAAATCATTTTTTGGAACTTGTAGTAGGTGGAAGGGTCATTAAACACCATATAACTTAATCTTCTTTTTTTTTCTTAGCATCTTACTTGCTGATGCCCGGAGGAAGCTCATTGACCACCACCCTCCTGCTCCAAGCCATGAGATCTCTCTCCGTTGCCATTTGACTTCGGGGAGCGTTGTGATGCATTTGCCGGACCCCTTCGATCTGCCCACTCCTCCGGAGACCAACGTTCGGTGGAGATGAAACATCCAAACCTGGACTTCGAAGAGCTAAGGAAGAACAAGACTTATTTTTCTTCTACCATCGACAAAAATCTAGGATTTAAAGCTTGAGGACCGCACAGAGATTCTTTTTTTTTGGTGATAAACACTTATTCTGTGTTAAGTGGCTTCACCCTTTGCTTCAGATGAACATTGTTGTGTAGTGACCTTGGACCACTGGTGATACCTATGCTACTGTAACATCACTGTGGCTTGCTATACCTTAGAGATACCCCAGGCAAGCAAAGAATATAACCTGTGAGAAAAGCCTTAAAGGCACTTCCTTCGAATCAAAGTCTTCTTTAAGGCCTCTGACATCGTGAATCTTAAATGGCAGGGTATAAGAAAAGATAAGGCTGACAACAGACTGCTGCAAGGTTTAGGTTTTCTGTTGTACCTCCATTTTTTCTGTATTTGTAACATTTATCTACTGTGCCACCAACACTGCTCCTGGCCTGGGTTTTTCATCAGGTGGCACAACCAGGGCTATGTACTCAGGAGAATAAAAAAAACCACTGTAGGTAGAAAGTGAGACAAAAAGGTTGATAATATCAGAATTACTGTCATCGTTACCTTAATTTATCTCATCATTTGGGAACACATCAACACAACTTCCACATCCTTAAATACACTTAACCACATGAATACATTGCATTCACAGTTGTGCAAGCCTATCTAAAAATATCCAGCTCTTCAAATATCAGGTACTTCACACATCCTAGAATTAACTTACTTATAATTAACAACTGGGCACTTTGTGTAGCAAAGTCCCTGATCCATGCAAGTTCTGTAAGGTAACTCCTTTCATTTCTATACCACTCGTATCCGGAGATTCCCTTTCATACAACTACAGGGACATAAAATTCAACTGAGAACCAGGATCACACAACACATTCAACCCATCACAAGAAGCAGAAAAGACTTCTTGTGAGTTGAAGCTGGCTTCTAGGCCACCTTCTTGACAATACCAATTTGGATCAAGGCAAAAGCGCATTTCCAGCATTTTCCACTAATAATTTTCCTATTCCTTCCCAAATTTAAAGGCAAGCAACTCTACATCTAGCAATCCTGATGAGCTGGCCCAGAAATCCAATTCAAACCTGTGCAATCGCTCATTTAACCTAAAACTAATTTATATGGGGATGTAAGTGTTTTTAAAAAGCGGAGGCTGTCCCGCAGCACAGGTCCCCAGCATCTGCTCTCTCCCAGCAACCCTACGCAGGCAGCTGCTCCACAGGCAGCTGCTTGCATCTGACTTGAGTTTGCTTTAAATTTTTAATCACTTGGTGTATTAAGAATAAAATCCCAGTGGCAGAACACTTCCCAGGTGAATAATCTCGGGCTTTCTAAGGAAACACTAAGACAGAGCAGATATGTTTGTTTCATAAACACAGAAGCTCAGCCTCAGCTTTTATGCTGCAACAGGAAGCCATTAGCCTGTCACAACATCGTACTCCATTGCCACTCTCTAATTACACACTGGTACCTTGACATTCTGCAGTCACAAAGTACCATCTCTGCAGTGACTGACATCAGGATAATGCACTGAACTTTACATTTATTCTTTAGGAAAGGTTTATAACAGGAATAATTACAGCCTAATAGTTCTAGGCAATTGGACATAGCCCAGTTAGACCATTGTGTGCCCTCGACTACACCTTCAACTTTTAGTTCCTCTGCACCAGCAGAACATCTAGCTGCTCTGGACAGGTTAAGAGTGTGTATAAAAACAAGAGAAAAGTATCCTCAAAGACAGCCTCAGAACTTACACACTGACACATTTTAATTAAAGCTTTACTACACGTTAGGGAAAGAGATGACAGAGGTAAAGAAGGGACACTTACCTCCATTAACAGAGTGGGATCTGTTGAGTGGAGGGTGTGGAAGAGTTTCTCCTTCATTAATCAGTCTCAGATCTTGTTCCCTCTGTAGCTCTCTGATCATTCCATCAAGGATACTCTCATCCTGGTCATTAGTTTGCTGCCCAATGACTTGTTCAACTACTTCGCCATCACCTTGACAAGAACAACAAAGCCACAACCACTTATAAAATGATGGATTTCTGTTCTACTAAAACAACAGAAACAAACTTGAAATTGTGCACAATTATTTGTCTGCTCTGCAAAACATCTGATCCCCAGCTGGCCTTCTGCTCTCCTGTAATAAATGCAGGCAAAGTTTAAAAGAGGAGTGACAATAAAAAACTAAAATTAGAGCTCACACATCAAATATAAACCCTTAGAAACAGCAGAAAGAAATTATGCTTCAGTAGGTAATCATGGACTTTTTGAAAAAGCTTATATCTACAAGGAAAAAAATCTGTTCTTAAAAACAAAAGCTGTTTTTTCAATGTCCTTCTCACATTCCTGCTTCCTTACTCATACACAGTCACACCGAGGTGTCGTGGTTTTGACCAATCGGACAGATGATGACCCCTCTTCCCCCCCTAAGGAAGAAGAGAGGAGAGGAAGGGATTAAGAGATTTCAGACTTTAGTTAGTTAGAAGAGGCCCAGCTAAAAAAGTAAAACTACTGAACAGAAAATTGGTTTGTTTTACCTCAAGCCAGGACACAAGGTTTACGGGACAATTCTTTAAGCTGTGCTATAGCTGGTAGAATCCCACAGATTTTGGGATACTGTATTCTCCCCGTCTTGCCTCCAGTCAAGTTGATCCCATATACTTCCTCTATGTCCTAAAGCCACCCCATCTCCTCTTCTACCTTGACACTGAATCTGAATGAGTGGTTTCAGAAGACAACCAAAACCAACAGATCTTTACAGTACCATCCCACTGAGCTGGTGCTCAGAACTCTGCAATACATGTATTAGGCAGGAGTTTTTGAGAGCATACCATTAGCTACATATCCCAGCTGAGGAATAAGTTGTTCATCTTTGCAGTTTTCCCTCCCTGGTACCAGCCTCTGGAATCTAGTGGGATGAGGATTTCCATCCACATCCACCAAGAACGGAGGAGGCATAAGATGTGGAGCCTGTTGGGTCTGTTCATCCAACACGTAGTTATTTGCATCACGGATCAGCGGTCGGTAATCCGTATGGAAGAACATCTGATCTGGAATCTGCAAGAAAAGCAATTTAGGAAATAAATCAATAGCCATTTGCAGCTGCCTTGCTGCTTTGGAATGGCTCCCATACCCATAAACCACCACTCCTCCACTTAGGATCAGGAGAAGAAACGTTATGACAGAGAACAGATTCCTGCCACAAACCTCTTTTATTATCAAAGCCCGATGTAAAAAACCAATAGTAAAATATGCCAACAGAGGTGAAAAGGTAGAAGTTAATGCTTTTTCCCATCTAGAGATTCTCTTGTCTATATTGTTTTTATTTAGGTAAACAGCAACTGCCTCATGATCTAGTAACTACTTTGTCCGGGAGAGGGTGAGGGAATAAACTGTAACACAAATACTTCTAAGACAAAACCAGATCAAGACACAGATGAGTTTAAAATTCATTCAACCCACCTTTTCGTAATATTTATTGCATCCAAAACCAAATAGTAGCAGATGTCCATGAGAGTCTGTGCAAGCAAAATGCTGTCCATCTGGTGAGAACTTGCAATCAAAAACAGCTCCATGGCCTTGGCCCTCAATCTGTACACAAGCACAGAGCATCCCTTTCACAATCACACATTCTATAGAAAAGCATTTTTACAAAAATTTCACCACTGCTCCCATCAAGCATTTCATCCCCATTCTGTGTAAATTCTCATCTTGCTCAAGACTGATGCACGATTATATCTGTTTCCACTTAATTAGCTGAGCTTCGCTGAGCAATAAAGACAAAACCTTGCATTTTCCTCTTTGTCCTGAAACTTCACTGCAACTTTTAACCTACATTCTGAAACAACTACCTTGAAGTCTCCACTTGATGTTAATGGCAGACACAGAGCAAGCCTACACCCAGAATCTCAGACACGCTCTGGCTCTGTACGAGCAGGTTTCACAGCCCCGAGTGCCAGGGGCCAGCTCAGCTCCTGGAGCTGGGCAGCTGCATTCGCTCACTGCTGGAACCCAACCAGCAAACCCAGCACTGGGCACACTAAGAGAAACACAGCACAGAGCCAGTTATACCATATCCCAGCCCACAGCACTGTGCTACGATTTTTTTCTGGCTTACTGCTTTTAACTGCTCTACCTTGGGAGCCATGGTAATTTGTGCATGGTATAGCCATGCCCATACACACAAATTTGTGTGTTACAGCCTGTGGAAGATTTCCTGCCTCACTTAAAATATGCAAAAACCATATTTGATACTGCTTACTGCAGAGTACAGAGCCTTCTTTTTAATATGTAGTTTTCCCCTAGGATTTATATAAAAGACCAACGTTGTAGCATCGGTGACAGTAGGTGAAAAATGAAATCTGCTTTTGTCTCAGGATCAGTTTTACACAAAGGTGGAAACACAACCCCCCAAAAAAACCCCAACCAACCTTCCCTGATCATTCTTACCATGTTGAAGTAATTGCGAATTTTAGTCCCTTTGTCTATATCCCACACAAAAATATTTCCATCGTGACCCGCTGAAAGTACAATTCTTTGGTCAAACGGATGGGCCTCCAGAACAAAAACTTCATCATCGTGACCCTGCAACGAAAGTGGGGTGAAAATGGAAGTCATGGCTCTCCATGTAAAGTAAACATGTTTCATGTGGGGACATCTCAGTTCAGGTATTCATCCAGGACGCCTCAACTGGCTGGATCTTAAGAATAGGAGGGCGTCTGTACTTAGTTAGCATTTCTGTCAGAGGCTTGGCATCATCACTGCCTGCTTTGTAGGTGCCTGGAATAGCAGCTCAGCACCACTGAGACAGAGAGGGACAGGGAGGAAGGAGAAAGCAGCAGCCAGGAAAGCTACAGCTTTTAATGTGAACACAAATGGTGGCCTCCGAAGAGGCTCCCTTGGCTCATCAGCTCCCTTCCCCTTGATAGATGCTCTTCCCAGTAAGCATCAGACAGACAGCATTCTTGAGGACAAAGCCCTCCTCATCAGGGAAAATGATCACAGAATCACAGAATGTCAGGGATTGGAAGGGACCTTGAAAGATCATCTAGTCCAATCCTCCTGCCGGAGCAGGAACACCTAGAGCACATCACAGAGGAACATGTCCAGGCAAGTTTTGAATGATGCAATTTAGCCTCAAATCCATTTCAGGGTTGAACAAGAACCATCTGGGATTACCCACTGGAATTCTACTCACAGATAAGCTGTGGAGAAGCTGCCCCGTGGACGAGTTCCACACTTTGAGGAGGAAATTGTTGACTGCAGTGATGACAGTGGCATCGTATCTATCCCAGGCCACCATAGTGACCTTCAGCTTAGTCACTTTGTCCTCCCCAGAGGCTACGCTGTTTCTAAAGAAATTAACAATTTAAAGAAGAAATAAATCAGGAACTACATATGGAAACATTTAACAGAGCTAACTCGGTAGGAACTCCGGGAGAGCACAGCTGCCATCGCTGTGGCTACCGGCTGATGCAGGATGGCAAATACAGATACAGAAAGCATGGGACTAAGATTTACAGAGCTTTATTTCCTTAAAAAGGACAACTTGCTCTTTTGTTTCTCTCCTACTATGATTTTTTTCTTTCAAGCTACTCGCTTCTATTATGTTTTTTCCCCACAAGGCATTTTTCTCACCAGCGATCAATGAGTAAACTCTACCACGAGCAAAAACTTGCCAGATACATCCAAATCGTACTTTTGACAGCTAATTTATTAAAAATGTAACAGTACGAAATATAGAGAATTCTGCAAAGCCAAATGCCTAATGGATTTCTCCATCTCCACCTTCTGCTGCTGTGCACACCCAGTCACAAGGCCACTTTCCAAAATCTCTTGAGCATCTCGAAGAGAAGAACTCAAAACCCTAAAGGAACCCGAGAACCGAAATGGTCCTACCTCAGGTCTTGCCTGAAGAGCTTAAGGACAAATACAACGCCAAGAAACATTCAGGATATATATTACCACTAATATATAGAACCACTAATGACCTGAAGAGATTGACTATGGCAGTTCTTTTGGATTAAAGGACGTAGGTCAGCATACGATGAGGGAGGTTACAGAGTCACAGAGTCACAGAATATCAGGGATTGGAAGGGACCTCGAAAGATCATCTAGTCCAATCCTGAATACATCTGTTACCACTAGCTACCAGTAGATAGAATATTACATCAATACTTAATCCAAATAATCTTCTTCTTCAAATAAAAGGTAAATGCAAGTAACTTCCAGGAGAAGCACTCTTCAGTTCTTATGGGAGGAAGTGCTAAGGGCAAAACCTCTTTTCATAAAAGAGTTCTCAAAGGTAAAACTGTGACCCTCTTTCTGGTAGCCTCAGAAAAAAGATTCCGGTTCATCAATGCATGAATATGCTTAAAAAGTCTTCCCTATGTCTAATTTCAGCTGCTCTGAATCAGAAATGCTTCTTTCAGGTTTCTTTTCAGGTTCTAACATCTCTTTCTGTGAGAGGAATTCTCTTTGACATCGTTACTCCACATGTAAAATACTAAATATTCCCCAACCACTAGAGTAGGGAGCAACCAACAGACTGATATCTTCTTTTAGGGGCTGTGTAACTTAACAGATAGAGGCAGGGCATGTTCACTACACAAAAAACACACGCTGAAATTCACTCAAAATGGAAGTAAAATAAACAGCTTTCAACAGGATGGAAGATTTTGGGTTGCATGTAAATGTTGCTGTGAGGTGTGTGCTGTTCTGGTTTGGTTTACCCTGTCATCTTAGTAGCCATATCCAGGACTACACTTTTCCAGTCTTGCTGCTGATAGTGCCATATTCTTGCTGTTCCATCTCTGCTTCCGCTGACAAATCTTAAGCTATGGGAAAAAGAAAATAATAATAAGAAAAATAATTAAATTCTGAATAAGTCACCGCTGCTCTTGGTCTAATACCCACAAGCCCACCATAGGATCTTGTTCTCTCACTATTCAGCAGCTTTGCTATGGAGTTTTCCACCCTCAGCCACAGTGTGGGCAGGCTAAATCCTGTGGGGAGAATATTTAGGAGCTTGGCTGAGGAGGGTTATTCACCTCAGGAAAGGTCACTAGGAGCACTCAACTTGCCATTATTCTGCAATACACATCCGTGTCCACACTCTGTGTATACAGGTACACAAGTGTATCTATACTTGGAAGTGTATACTCATGTCTATATACTTGTCTTACTCTATATATGCCCACACAGAGGCGTGTTTAACAGCTCATAAACTATCCCTGAACTCCTGCCACAGGGAACAGGCAGCTAGAAAATGCTGGAAAGCCAAGAGCACACCCGTTCACACCAGCACAGAAGCTAGAACCTATTTAATCCTTTTTTCAACACTTTTTTTACATTGCTTGTGCCCCTCTGATGTAGGGAATGTAATGAAGAGAGAGTGAGGTTGCAATTTTCATATCAGATGTTGTAGGGTACAAAAGAGTCTCTGTCCCACAGCATTAATTACATTTGGTTACAGCTAGCAGATGGCCTTGGAGTGACTTCAGGGTCATAATTCATACAAGCTGCACATTCCCTTTTTAATGACATCAGCAAATCTCTCGTGCAGTTCTTTGCAGCAGCAAAGAAAAAGGAACTGCGTGCCAGGAGTCTAGCATAAATTACAATACATTAAGTCAGGGAGAGGGTGAAGACAGAGAAGGGAAATACCCGAGTTGAAGACAAGTAGGTAGCCCTGCCTGCAAAGTTGAACGTGAGCATTTTCATTTTTAAACTCCTCCTTATTTAAAAATACTCAAGCATCCAGCAAAATGCACTGATCTACATTATACCACTTTGGTTGGAATTGTCACGAGAACCATTTCTGTAAAGAATTTTTTAAAAGCTCCTGGAATGATACATCTTCCCAGGATGGCAAATGCCTTTAAAGGTACACTCCCTTTATATACAGAATGACGTGTAAAAAGGCAACCCCATGCAATGCTATTTCAGTAAGTGGTTGTGTCCCCTCTTCAGTTTCCCTGAAGTTTTTAATCATGATGCTTGTGAGATTTAGTTTATTTTTATTTTTACTTTTTCAGATTAAAATAAAATGGAAGCTATCACTTTTCTATTAAAAGCATCGCTGTAGCATAAAATTCTCAGTGACCTTGTGACCTAATACCCCCACTGAGACCTGTGCTCTCACATCCATTGGAAGGCACTGCTAGTCCAATCACACCAGTACATTCCCACATCATTTTGCAGGACAAAGATCTCCGAGTACAGGTGCAGTTCCACTGGCACAGCTATGGTTTTGCTTGGAAGGCTCCTGCTTGCACACACCCCATAAACCTTCTGCCAAGCAGAATATGGAATAAGAGCAAAAGCTGGCATAAAAGCGTTTACACTAAGGTGTTGGTTACTGATCAAAGCTTCTCACACCACTCCTGCACCCCAATATTTAACTTGATATTAGAATCATAGAATTGTCTGGGTTGGAAGGGGCCTTTCAGATCATCGAGTCCAACCATCAACCCAACACTGACACCACCACTAAACCGTATCGCTAAGCAACCGCTCTAGCTGCTCTAGTTCCTGAACTATTTTAGTTAAGAAAAAATAAGACAGAAAAGTAACTGAGGAAGCAAATCTCTGATCCAGCTATAAACACTGAGAATACTCCAATGTTATTGCCATCTTACCAGCTAAGAGCACCTGGTAAGAGAGGGCTCCTTTAATGAAGGTCAGCCTAGAGCTCCTTGCAGACTTGTCTGACCATCTGTCCCTGTGTAAAACTTCTAACTTTTGCTCAGAACCACATTTATTCTAACGCTCTTACTCCAGAAGTAACCTCTTCTGCACTTACCAAGGCTACCTGTGAAGTTAAGACACTCTTACACAGAGAGGATATAAGATATAAGGGTATCAGCTTCCAACTTGTGGTTTAAAAGCACAGACAAAGCAAAAGCATAGCTACAGAATGTTTTTGTTGTTACAGCAGAGGACAGCAGGTCCAAGCTCATGGGCATGACGCACGTCTTGCAACATACTTTAAATAATTTGTCTAAGATTAATCCGAGCCCACGTGCTCTGGAATTGCACCAAATTTTCTCTGAGATGCCCTTTGGAAAATTAAATACCATACTTCTCCTGACAGAATGCCAGGCCAGCCACTCACCTGTCACCATTGTTACAGAACTGGACTGCAACCACTTTGTCCTAAATAGGAGGGAGGAAAAAAAAAATGTAGTAAGTGCTTTGTAAGTTGAAACACTCATCCATAAGGATCGTAACGATGAGCTTCTATTCAGCAAATTGCAGGTTCCCATGCATTTCCTGTAACACACCGAATTCCAGGAATGGAAGAGTCACATTTGAAGTGAAAACTTCCCCAGCCACACTGTGTTAGACACTGAAACAGAAAACTTGGAGGTGACAGTTTCGTGTTACTCCAGGAGTAGCCCAGAAAGATTTCCCCCTTGGTCTCCCTGATGTTTCAGACATTCAGGAGGAAGAAGCTGCAGCACCTCTACTCCTGCCTGAGCACCCCTCCCCGCAGTCCCGCGGGACATCCCACCCCGGGGTAAGTTCTGCCGGGGAAACAGCTCATTTTCCACATTCCAGAGTCTGCAGGAATAAGGTATCCCTGGAGCTCACAAGGCCAGGGCAGGTACAGCACTCCAGGAGACGGAGGAAAGAATGATTCAACCAAATAAATGATCACGGCAGGTTTCCAATTTGTAATCTAACATCAAAATATTTCATTAAAAAAAGAATTAAATAAAGAAAAATTACAAACCTTGGCTTTATGTTCACTTGTAAGTTGTTGAGAAACAAATACTAAGTTTTAAATACGTTTCTCCCCTTTTATTATTCTGCTGAGCACTTGTGTGGGCCACCAGCACTCGCTAGCTTTATTCCCACCGATGCTCCTGATAACCAAGTCTCCAATTTGGGTTCTTTTTCAGGGGCAGGCTGACAGCAGTCTGTGCTATTAAGAGCAGACTTTCCAGAACTGAAGGAATTTCCCTTTATTCCAAACCTGAACTGATGAATATAGAAAACTCGTTCTATTTTTTCTCTTTTCTGAGCAAAATACTTGTTAGATTTGTTGGCGTGGAGCTCTGAGACTTTAATGTGAGACCCAGGGCTCCCACCAAAGCTCAGAGAATCCATTTAGAGCTCAGCCTTAATCTGTAAAATATTGCTGAGCAGGGTGGGGGGGCTATTAGGGTTCAAAGATAAAAGCTCCAAACTCCTTGACAAGTGACAGCCCCATCAGTGTTGCTATAAACCTGCTGTTTGGATGTATTGTTTACCATGCACAAAATTTCACAAGGAAAATGGCATCATGCATAAAAACTGCCTTAATTCCTCATTCCAACATGCACTTTCTTCAAGAACATGCAGAAATCACCCAGTCCCTCAGCTTCCAGGGGGAATGAAATAAATAAAGCACATTTTACAAACATCTCCTGCCCCAGAGGAATTTAAAAATAGACATACCACAAATTTCCAGGCATTTAAATACCACAGTGTCGAGAGGCAACTAAAGACAGAAACTAAGTCCACCAGGATGTACAAAACCCAAGTTCCTGAAGTGAGGCAAAGTGGGGAACACAAAGCTTTGCTTTGGGATTCGTCTCTTACCGTATGAGACTCTAATTCAGCCATTTTCTCTGGAGATTCCGAGCCCAAATAATAAATTCTTATCACGTGGTCAGTACTACCTGTCGCAATGAACATGCCACCTAAGAGAGACAGAGTTTGCTGTGAGAAGAAGAGCCATCCAAGGAACAACTTATTTTAATTACTGTCAAAGCAGCAAGCTGCGGTTTTAGACCAAAAAAACTTGACATATATCCTGAATGCAGATATCCTCTCTGACTTTGACCTGTGTTTTCACAGACCACATCAGCTTTCACCTAACTATGAGCTCTACAATATTTTCCAGCTGCAAATCTTTCGGCCCCAAGGAAGAGAATATGGCAAGTTACAACATTCAGCCAACAAACTCTTCTGCTTTCCCTCAGAAATTACCACAGGGCTCTCCCTCAGCCTGCGCAGAAAATGAGATGGGCAACAGTTTCATACCCTCACTGGGGAATAGCAAAGGGAATATTTAAGCACCTTTTCAGTCTCTGTTTGAAGCCCCTCAGAGAAATTAGTGCTGGATGGGGAGTCAGTGATTAAGCTATTTTCTTGCAATGTTGGGTTTTTTTTCTATTGCACAAAAAGGGCACTATTGTGTGGTTAACTGCATCAAAATGGTTTTAGTAACTTCAGGATTCCTGGTTGTAATAAAGGAATTTGGGCAAGGCCCACACTGCTCTAGAACATCTCCTGATTCAGATAAAAAGAAAATCAAGGCGAAACTATGCCATTTTGCTTATAACAATCATTATTTTTGAGAACTCAAAGCTGCAAAGGGCGTCAGTCAAGCTACTGTTTTCAAACACATTTATCTGATCCTCCTAGAATTTAGCCAAATTTGGAAGAGAAGCAAAAGTGCCACCTCTGACCAGAGGCGCCTGGCTGACATTTCAAGAACATTTCACTCAAAAACTTTCTCAAGATAAAACGTTAAAAGGATGCTACAAAGGAAAAGGTGAGAGAGAACAGACTGAAAGCATAGTCCTTCTTGGAAGTGCCAAGGCATTTTAGCTTAAATTATAGAAAATTAAAAAAACAACAGAAAAATCAGCTTGAGGCACATGTTTACCGTGGAAATTTTCAAACAATTGCAACCCAGCAGTACTTTAATTACCTGAAAAAGGGTTTAATACAAATATTATTCAAAAAGTAAAAGCCTTGTCACCCAAGGAGTGAGAGTTCATGAAATACTTTCAGCCAGGCTATCACGCATACGTACCTGAACTGAAAGACGAACAAGATATCTGAACCCCAGGCCTGGATCTCTCTGCAAACTTTACAGGGCGATCCCTACATGCAACAACACAACATCTTTATTTTTCATCATTTTTCACTTCATTTTTCGTTTTTCAGTGGCAACGGTGCACTGCAGCGCAGCAGGTAAAGTCAATATGCTCACCCTAAATGCCTTCATTTCAGAATTCACACCTGAATTTGCAGGAACTGGTATTTCATTTTAGTAATATTCCTCTTTAGTAAGATGACAATCATTTTATAAAGTGAAAAGACTGTTTAACTCTTCCAATTCAAATCTCTTTAAAGCAGAACCCAGCAAGCCGTTCGTCTAATAGCATTTACTCCCTATCAAGTATGGGTTTGATGCCATCTACATCTGCGTGTTCTTCTGATTAAAAGCAAACAAATCCTTCTGGCCTGGACATTTTGCATAAGGATTTAGTCCTAAACAGGAAAAAAAAATGGAACTTTTTCCTCAATACTGGCTTGCAAAGCACAAACCCCCGAAATAACAGCCCTGATCTCTGCCTCCCCTCTGGGTTGTAATGCCATGAGACTCCCCAACACACCCAAGGAAGCGCTCCCCACCCCGGCAAGGCGCTCAGGCACGGCCTCCTTTAGTTAAGATAATTATAATTATCTAAACAGGCTTACTTAAATTTCATGGTGTTAGCGTGCCACTGCCAGAAACAGATTGTTCCGTCAGCACCAGTAGAAGTGAGGTATCGTGTTGTTCCTTTCCTTGCTGGAGAGAACTAAAAATAAAGTTGTAACAGTTAAACCAGCTATTTTATTTCTCCCTTTACACGCCAGAAACTTGTAAATAGACGTTGACAAGAATCTTTTTCATGAAGATATTAGTTTTCTCCCCAGGAGCATAGGGCACAGCATCAGGGATAATCACAGAATCTGCTCTTCTATAAAAATAAAGCCAAGGAATGGGAAAACACCCACATTTTGACTAGCAAGTCTTTGTTTCTACCACCCAAAAGCTGGCAAATAGGAGAACTGGAACAAGCCTCGACCTTCTAAATGGGGCAAGACGAGGAAACACTTCTTTCTAGGACAGACCTGGATCAAACGTGGTAACAAAGACAAAATATCTGCACCCAAGCAGAAGAAAGAACAGCAGCACAGCGGGACCCCCATTCCTTCCCTCTCCAAGGGCTAGGAAAGCTTTTCATCCTGAAGTCTCACACTTCAGTCTCATAACTTTAATCCTCTGGCTACCTGGTATTTGATACAGGGATCAACTGCTGCTTCCTCAAAAAGCCACGACTGATTGGGATTATATTCGAAATTACCAACAGCTTGTGAGGGCTGCATATAAACATAAACAAGTGACACACAAAACACAAAGCCAGGTTGTAAACTATGTCTCCAAAACGGCCACCTTAAAGTCACTAACATGGGATTAAATTGGAAGTGTATTTAAGGGGGGTGAAGTGAGACTCCCAGGGACCACTGGGATGTCGGGGAAGGCTGTGAGGAATCCGAACCTACTGTCCCCACTCATTCCCCCTGTCTGTGTGCATAACCTGCCAAATTGCAGGGATTGTCTTTTTTGATCCTGGAATTTTGTTTTGTTGGAGGTTTCTGCCTGGCTGTCGTGGGTGGGTTTTTGGTGGGTTTTTTGTTTGTAAAGCAAATAAACTGCAAATTACGAGGCGTTACCGGCTGTGCCGCTACTAGTGCTGAGCGCTGGCAGGGCAGGCATGTTTTTCCTGCTCCACTATCACTCACTGGGCAAGAAGAAATGTGGGATAAGGGGTTTTTATCTGGCAGCACTCCTCTGAAAAATAAATGTTCTCTATGAACAAAGGTCTGTCGGTTCA
Organism: Jacana jacana; assembly: GCA_013400555.1. Taxonomy (NCBI): domain Eukaryota; kingdom Metazoa; phylum Chordata; class Aves; order Charadriiformes; family Jacanidae; genus Jacana; species Jacana jacana. The sequence continues at coordinate 347,520 of VZTM01019461.1, forward strand.
GTCACTGTGCAAGGACGAGCAGCAAAGATACCAGCCACTTCTCCTTGGTTCCGCTACTTGATCTGATGCTCTCCACAGCCACTCATTTGCTTAATTCTAAGGAAGCAGCAACGGGACCACAGAGTTAAAGGGAACTGGAAAAAAGCAGGATCATCCAAGTTTGCTGATCACATGGAACTGGGAGGAGGGGCTGACACGCCAGAAGGCCGTGCTGCCATCCAGTGAGACCTGGACAGGCTGGAGAGTTGGGCAGGGAGAAATTTAATGAAATAGAACAAGGGCAAGTGTAGAGTCTGGCATCTGGGCAAGAACAACCCCAGGTACCAGGCTGGGAAACGACCTGTTGNGTGAGTGTCAGGATGATGGAGCCAGGCTCTTCTCAGTGACATCCAATGATAGGACAAGGGGCAATGGGTGCAAGCTGGAACACAGGATATTCCAGTTAAATATGAGGAAAAACTTCTTCAGGGTGAGGGTGAGGGAACACTGGCAGGGGCTGCCCAGGGAGGGTGTGGAGTCTCCTCTGGAGACATTCCAAACCCGCCTGGACGGGTTCCTGTGTGACCTGCTCTGGGTGTTCCTGCTCCAACAGGGGGATTGGACTGGATGACCTTCCAGGGTCCCTTCCAATCCCTGAGATTCTGTGATCCCTTCAGGCAGCAATCAGCCACAGCACAGGAGTGAGTTTGCCAGGATACAACACCCTCGGGTTGGGGCAAATCTACGCTGCCAGAGACGACAAGATACGCTTTATCCCCCATCCCTAACCCACATCTCTCAGTGCCACGTTAATCCAAGCATTTAGGGAAGAAGAAAACAAAAAACCAGTATTATCCTCTACCTGTATGGAAGTAATGGAAGCTGAATGGCCCTGCAGCACTGCGACTGGGGCACAGGTTCGAAGACACCACACTCGGACGACTTTATCGCAGCTGCCCGCAGCCAGCAGCGTGTTCTCGTAGTTAACAGCCATGTCAGAGATTTCAGCCGAGTGTCCTCGCAAGGTGGAGAGCAGGCGCCCATCATCTGTAGCCCAGATTTTGACCAAACAATCATCTGACCCCTAATGCCACACAAAAATTTCCAAAGATTATATAAAATAATAGGTTCCACGTACACAATACACAGGCACGCCGCAGGCAAACAGGTATCTAAGCCAGCACGGCTCAGAGCCTGCCAGAGGAACAACAGAGGTGGGATTCCGCAGGGGCACAACTACCTGAGTTTGGGGATCATCTTGCTGGGTCAAAGATCTGGGTATTTATAAAATAGAAGCCACTGCCTTATGTTTCACACTAAGACACGATTACCACTGCTAACATAACTCCTCTCAGTTCTTACAGCACAGTAAAAATTACAGTAAATTTAAGAAGATGAAAGTGTTTCGTCGCACACCACCAACAGTCGCCTTTATCTGCGTGAGCCAGATCAAACCAGGGGGAAAACCAAAGCAGTCAGAAGACTTAAGCCCTAAGGAAAAAGAGCACTTGAGCACCTGGGGATCTCAGAGGCACTACCACGCTCCCAGAGCCAGAAGGTAGAAAACTGAAGCCCAAGGTTCAAGTTCTGTTAACAGAAGAAAGTTGGGCGACTCGAAGACAGAACCCCCACAACATCATGTGCAACCAAAATACTCCATCGGTGAGATCTCGGGTCAGGACAGGACACAAATTCAAAAGCATATCCAACACAGATCACTGCTAAATACTTCTACTGCTCATACTTAGTCATACTCAATCCCAATATTTCAAGACAGTTCACAGACCTTTTCACTATTCAGATATTACAGAGAACACTAATACCCTGGCTATGGTTGTCACTACAGATTCAGGAATGTAACATTATAAAACTAACTATGGTATCAACACCATCTGACTTGAAATTACATTTTATTGACTGCAGGCAAGTTTGAAGACAATTCACTTCCAATTCTTGAATATAACTGCAGGTTGAGAAATATTTCTTCATCATGTAAACAAAAGCTGAAAGGAGCTCACAATCACCCAGAGTAATTATTGGAACAACATCTCTATCTGACTAATTCCTACGGAGGGGAGGAGCTACAAAGAACACAAATACAACAATTAAACTGCCAGGTAATCTGGTTCTAAACACCTACTGGTAAGAGACAAGGGCAAAGACAAGAGAGGGATTAACAGTTAAAGGACTCATTAATTATTTGAATGTTAATTTTTAAATATGCACGGCACAAAGCAAGGGCAGCATCCCAGACACGTACCTTGACATAATCTGGAGAAAAACTTAGTGAATATATTATTACAAGATAATTATTATTTAAGTACAGTTACTATATGAAGATACTGCAAGTTCCAGAAAGAAAATGTGGCAGAGAAGTGTATCACAGATGAAGCAATGAGGTCATCTATTCACCACTCACCAAAGTTCACCTAACTGAACCCTAAGGAAAGGATTGCCCACATTTCCAACGTCACCCAAAGGTAAAACATAGGGGTTTTTAAAAAACAAGTGTTAAGATTTAACCCAGCAAGCAGCAGGCAGATTAATTCCAAATCCCAGAATACCACAGGTGCCCCTCAGCAATAAAGGTGATAAAGAAAGAAGAACAGGGCGGTGTTTCAAGTGAGAATTGCAAGCTCCGGCCCGGAACAACCCCGCTGTAAGGTTCCCTGTGAGGAAGCAAACAGCTGATTAAGTTTCAGTCTGCCAGAGCCATGAGCAAATTTAAAATGCCAAGTCAAGTGCAGAGTGAAAATTAGCATAGAAAGAGATAATTTTTTTTCCCCATATATTTCAATATTTTTCTTGCCTTCTCTTCTGGAAGCCACGTCTGCATCTCAATCAGGGACTAAGAGGCTGTTGCGGGACTTGGGGAAGAAAGAAATCAAACCAAGCGAATCCATCGTTCAGGAAAAGCACAATTTTTAAACTTACTGTAAAAATTCTTCTTCCACTGCGATCAAAGGCTATACAATAAACAGATGATAGATGTCCCAGAATCCTCTTATGCATCTTCATGTGTTGGTAGGTGGACGTTGGGAACAAGTGGCTGAAACGTCCACATCCAGTTAATTGCCTGGCAGAAATTATGTTTACTGGGAGAGAAAAACAAAACAAAAAGAAAACTAAGACATGAATTTTGTCCAGAACTCAAAGTAAATACATATTAAATGTATTTTTTCACAGGTGGTGGGGACTCCACCACCTCTCTGGGCAGCCAGTGGCATGGGCTGCCCAGGGAGGTGGTGGAGTCCCCATCCCTGACTGTGTTTCAGAGTAGATTGGATGTGGTGTTGAGGGATCTGGTGCAGGGGAGAACTTGTAGAGTAGGGCTGATGGTTGGACTTGATGATCCCAAGGGTCGCTTCCAACCTATATAATTCTATGATTCTAAATCAAACATCATGTTTGGTAACAGCTTTATTATTAAAATCCATTCATCTGAGCCTCTTCCACCTTTTCAGAACGTTCTGTACAGTCTTGGAAACAGAAAGCCCACTCCTGATGGAGCCTTTCAATACCTTCTGCACCAAACACTGCACCTGCTTTCTTATCTAAAAATTAAAGCAAAATAAAGAGTTCCCAGCACAACTAGAAGTTATTCCAAGTGATCAATTCATGAACGGGCAACGGATACACTTATTCTATAAGGATTATGGGACACTTGGTATTAGTAACAGACAGTTTCCTTGTGACAATTACACGTTGATTTTGGGGTTATAACAACAGGGTCTTTTTTCTTCTTCTTTTTTTGTGATACAAATCTTCCTTTGGAATGAGTTCCAGATCATAAGTCACAGTCAAGGGTTTTCCCACCTGTTCCCCACAAAACCTCTCTCATTCTAAGCAGCAGCAGCAACACCATTGCATTTCTATGACAAGGTCATTGAAGAAGAAGAAATACGTGGCACTGAGGGGGGAAAGCCCCAGTGAAAAGAATGGCAGGCACAAGAGAAAACTGCAACAACAACAAAATTCTTTCACACTGCTTAAACCTCAGTGTCCTGGCGAGAACAGCCCCAAATCAGATTGCACAAAAACATCCAGAAAAGCACTGTGGGAGGTTTCACTGAGGGTCACGATGACGCGTTCCACTAGAATAGAATCATAGAATCATAGAATCATTTAGGTTGGCAGAGACCCCTGGGATCATCAAGTCCAACCATCAGCCCTACTCTACAAGTTCTCCCCTACACTAGATCCCTCAACACCACATCTAATCTGCTCTTAAACACAGTCAGGGATGGGGACTCCACCCCCTCCCTGGGCAGCCCATTCCAGGCTCTGACCACTCTTGCTGGGAAAAACTTTTTCCTCATGTCCAGCCTAACCCTACCCTGCTGCAGCTTGCAGCCATTCCCTCTTGTCCTGTCGCTCATTGCCCGTGAGAAGAGACCAGCACCAATATCTCTACAGTGCCCTTTCAAGCAGTTGTAGAGAGTGATGAGGTCTCCCCTCAGCCTCCTCTTCCTCAGACTAAACAACCCCAAAAAGCCAAGAAAAGGCCATAAGAGGCACGAACGTGCCTTTGCTGGGACATGCCACCAAAGGAAGATCATTATGACCATAGAATACAGGAAGATCCTAATTCTAATCTTTGATTCGGTGCCTCATGTGAGATCGGTTTGGCTATTTAATTTCACCGACCCAAAATTATCCCACTCGGACTTTTGATTTCAGAGTTTTGAGCGGTTTTTCCAACGGCACCTCAAGATCTCCCGTGGCTCTACTGGTGGGGCTTCACCAAGTCCTTGTGATAGCAGCTCCCAGGAGCAGCCCCTTATCTTGTCCCGTGCACATTGAAGCAGGCAGGGCTTCACAGAAGGGATATGAAGCTCTTTAGGGCCTTTCAATCCTTCAGTTTAAAAGCAGAGTGAAAACAACTTGACCCGTTTTTTCTTAATTGTATCATCCTGTCATTGCCTACCTACACCCAAAAAAAAAGGTTGTGGAATATATTTTTTAAAATCTACAAAGTCAAACAGCAGCCTTTTGAAGGGCTACTAACCCTTACACTTCTGTACATTTATAAGATTGAAGCATTTATACACAAGCAGAGAGATAAATGGGCAAAGAATAGAAATTGTTTCCAGATTTGCAAAAAAGGTGGGTTTTTTTTCCTCAGTTTTACGCTCTGAAGTTTGGATTATTTTTAACCACTCTGTGATTGAACTGAACACTACTGAACACAGTCTCAGCAACAGAAACACTACATACTAGAGGGAAAAAAAAAAAACCCAAACAAAAAGAACCAACAAAAGAAGTTGCCCAAAAGGTGCAGATGCTTGCAAAAGCCATCAGGCTCCCACCAGGACCTTTTCTTCAGTCAGTATTTGGTTTTCGTGTAAAAATACATATTTTCAGCAGTACTAAAAAAGTAAAACAGACTAAATCAAATTTATCTACCATCTACCTACTATTCAATTGATACCTGATACTACACAGGAACTGTTAAATGCAAAATGTCTCCCTTTAGTGAAGTAAAAATGAAATCTTTAACCCTTTTCCCCCACCTCTTACAGGAGGGCGCAGGGATCCTGTAGCAACAAAGCTGGGCACTGGTACTGTCAGGTTTGCCTAGGCCTTATTTTATTTACTATTTTAATTTGCCAGGCTAAAAGCCATGCTCTTAAACATATTCCACCTCCCTTTCCCCTCCACTGTGGACAAAGTTATGCCAACACAGAGCCGTAGTCACTTAGCCATATGGTAATTCCACTGTGCCTTTCTGTGTTTAGAATAGAATAGAATAGAATCATAGAATAGAATCATATAGGTTGGAAGAGACCCTGGGGATCATCAAGTCCAACCATCAGCCCTACTCTACAAGTTCTCCCCTACACCAGATCCCTCAACACCACATCCAATCTATTCTTTAACACAGTCAGGAACGTTTAACTCATTTAAATACATAATAACAGCGTGTCTGCCTTTAAATAGTCTCAAATGGCTTTGAAGTTTGTTTTTTTTTAACCACACCATGAACCATGTGAATCAAAAAAGGTGTGCTGGCGTTTCAGAAATACTTCCAATAACCACGATGCCTTCCGTGTACCCCAGCATTCCCCTCCAGTTCTGAAGCCCCACCGCTGCCCGTCCCTGCCAGCCACACCAAGGAGGCACTAAAAGGTGTAACGAGCAGTCAGGAGCCATGAACTCACAAGACCTTTCACGGGGCACTCGGCACCTAACTTTTCCAGTCCATTCCCAGGCCTGCCCCCAGCTCAGGTGATCACATCAGAGGATGTGCAAGTGATTTCCCTGTTTTTGGTTCCCTGCCTCTGTTTCCCTGTATGCACAACGGGGACACGACTCCTCAGTCTCCCCGGGATGATTAACAAATAAAAGTGCTGCAGTCAGGAGTTTCAGAGAAATGCAGAACCACTGCTGTGCCATAAGGAGCACCATCTTTATCAAAGCAACAGCATCTGGGAACAAAAAGTAGCAAGTATTCAGTATTATGTGATCCCGACTACTCGGGGTACACCAGAAACATATGTCAACAACACACAAAGCTGTGACCCAGATCCTTGTCTTCCCACATTACATAGAAACCATGGCTGCCTTCAGAGGAACTGCAAAGTTAACCCCCCCACACACACACACAGCAAACCAAATATCCCCAGTTCCAGTTCTCTTGTTTTTTTGGTAGAAGATTAATACACAATATCTAAATCAGGAATTACCCACACATGACAAAAAGCCCCGTGAAGTTTGCTTTCTTCAGTACAATGGAGTTATTGTACTCATAAAGCCTAAAAGAATTTAAAAACCTCAGATTCCCACACAGAGAATTAGGAACATAGTAGCCCTAAAAACTTTTAGCAACCTACCTAATTATCCACTGTACTGCATGCCATACTGGGCACAACAGCTGCCAAGTCTACCCCCTCACTATTTCTTGCCAGCAAAAAATACCCAAAACCTTTCAAAACTGTATACTGATGTTATTTCACACTAAAAAACGTGCATATCTAGTCTTCCTGTTCAGAAAAGTAAGGTAGTTTGGTCCACAAGTGGGAAGATGAAGTTCCTCACTTCCAGCTGCTGCAAGGACCGTCACCTCGGTGCAGAGATGTCCCTGATGCTGCCATGGGAGGTGGCCTTTCTCACGGACCGTGGTCCTTGAAGGTCACACCTTCAGGAAAATTAGTGCAAGTACAGGCACAGTTGCAGAGGGGACTCACCTTCACCTCACAGCAGTAATTCTTAAATCACGATCCATTCAAATAGAGACAACACCACAAATGTAAAAAGCCCTTGCACTAAAACTCACCCAGGAAGGGTACAGCCAAAAACCCAGCAACAAGAACCCATCAGGGAAAACAAAATTTAAAAAACAATCAGCAGACATGGTAAATTTCAAAGCAAAAGTCACAACTTCAGAAGGAATTTTAAACATTTCATGGTGGGCAAAGTCCTGCTGCAGCAGTTCTCAAGCTGCTTGAACTCTTCCCCTCCCGATAAACCCTGGCCTTGCTGCATTTACTGCAAGCAAAACATAGAAACCAGAAGACTGGTACAAAGGTTTGTTTTAAAAACAGTTTCTCTAGTTTTAGGGGTGATGACATCATGCTATTTTACCTTTTAAAAATCAGGACTACAACTTTTCTAAGGGGGGGCTAACATTTCAGAGAGCCAGGACAGGCGGTGAATAAGCTGTGACCTCGTCATAAAGCCCGAAGACCGGGTACCGCTCGCCCCATGTGGAAGAAACACAAGCCTGGGTTTAATAAGAACACTGGGAAATAGACACAGTTGGCTCACCCACGGGAAATAGCTTCTCAGAGAGTTGCATGTGTGGCCGCAAAGACCAGTTAAACCCAGTAAAAGCACCAAAGAGAACTCAGCGTTCCAGCTGCTGACCTCACCGAACCCCTTTAGAGCAGAGAAAGATCATTGATTTTCTGACGCCGTTCGAGCACCGCTGTTTGGCAGCCCCAAGGTAGCTGGATCACCTTGACCCCTGCTCCAGCATGGGGATTGGACTAGATGATCTTTCCAGGTCCCTTCCAATCCCTGAGATTCTGTGATTCTGTGACTGTAAGATCCCATACAGCTCAACTGCTTGGTCATCGAGACCGGGCTACAAACTCTCTGGGTCCAAATTTTGTCTCACTTGGCCTACCAACAGTTACCCACATGCAGGTTTTCATGCTCAGGATAAAACAGTGCTAGTAATCCACTCAAGAGGGAAAACAATCTGCTTTCTAATCTGCTCTGTGTTGCCTGCAAAAATAAAATTAAAAAGTGGTATTCAAGGATCAAAGTAGTATTCAAAAGCAGGTTTATCAGAGGTGAATAAATCCCTTTGCTGAGGTACTGTATGACCAATCTTTCCACTTCCTGACTGGAAGAGCACAAAGGGACTTGTAAACTTATCACTACTCCAAAACCTGCAAAGAACCCATCTAAAAGACCATCCTCTCCATATTCCCCGTGTTCTCCTGTCAGCAGCAGAAACCCACGACAGCATTGTCCCTTCCTCTCCTCCCCCAGATCACCACAGACCTCCAAGACACCCAAACACCACATTCCTGAGAACAACTTCAATGGGTCAGGACTTTCTCGGGGACTCCCCCAGTCAGAAGATGGCTGGGAAAGGGCAACCCTGATTTCTCACTCCGGTTCCACTGTGCAGGACCTTTTCTTTTGGGATACAGACCATAAGGCCCCATATCCCAACCCCATCCAGAGCAAACCACGGCAGCTACCGACTCTTCCAGCTGGGAGGGCAACCACAAACATTCACATTCTCACAGCAGAAAAGCACACTGATGGTGGCAAACTTAAGTCTTTATCACAGGAAGGGACATGATCTAAGACTTACCTGTCTACACAGGCAATTACACAATCATTTCATCTCACTCAGGAGCACACATTATTATGGGCGTTTATTCCTTCAGCCCAACTACTTCAGCAAGTAATTCCAGAAAACTCAATCTGACTAACATGGGAATTCATAATTAGGCTGAACTATTAAAGAGGCTGGGCATGCTACTTCAGCTGGGATTTTTAAAACAAGACAAACACACCCAGAGCAGCATCTGTGGCTCTCACTACTCACCCAAAAAGCACCCATTTCGAGCAAATATGAACAGGATTTTGTGACTTCCACTTCAGGATCCATAATGGGAAATCCCAAAAATGAAACTCCTGCCTCCTGTACAGTGTAAGTACAGTCAACTTCTTATTTTAGTCTTTATTCATGTTTTCCTCCCTAACTAGTAGGTTATCTACCTACACCATCGTATTCTTCCATGAATCAATATTTATAAAAATTAATTCTGGGCTGTAACAAACCCTCTCCCATGTAACACCTTTGTGTTTCTTAAAAAATTCGTAAGAAAACACCAAAACCAACAAATCATTTGTTCTCCAAGTCACTAAACAGTCGCTAAGCAAGCAGTGCAGACCTCTGTCATAAAAACAGGACAAACGCTGTGGTAGGACCTGCTGGTGTGGTTCATTAACAATAACTATGGATTCCAAAACCACACAGTCTGATTTGCCTCTTATGAAAGAACTGATCCAGGAGCCCTCACAGAAATAGAGGAGAAACAGAAGTTGAATGGGCACAGTGAATCTGTCATCTGGCCTATGAGCAGTTGGGCTGATGGATTGCTAACACAAACGAAACTGCAGAACCAGCCTTAAAAGAATAAATACACAGATATGTACATAAGTAGCCATGCTAATGTATGGAAATAGCTTTCTTTTTTAATGTCTGCAGTAGGACTCATACATTATCTGACAAAAGCAGGAAAAGTACTAATGCAATATTCCCTATCCACTAGTTCCAGGCAAATACCCATTTCTTTTTCCCACAGAAAGCCCATAATTAACTCTGCTATTCCATCACACGGCTGCCACACCACCACAGACCCTATGCAAAGCATGCTATCAATTTCAACCACAAACAGCCCAGACATTGTCACTTTTGTGTCTGACAAAGATTAATCTTTAGTAATGAGAGAGAAAGTGCAGCGAGGGCAGAGTGCCCTCATCACCCCCACGACATGTATGTGAGCGCGTCTCCCAACAAAGCAGGAGTAGCCCATGTATTTGCACAAACAGACATAAACACAAATAAAATACCCTGATAAGAAAACAAATCATGAGCAACAGGCTGCAAGAATCAAATTTCTTCGCTATAAAAGCGGTTAATAACAGTTCAGGCTGTACGAAGGGAAAGACTTCTCAGTTTAGGCAAAGCAGAGAAGCTCTTCGATGACACGTAAGCTGAATGCTTACACATATCTGGGTCTTATACAGGTTCTTTATCGAACTGTGTGGACAACTGAAACCAAAATAATACAAATGTCAATTTGGTGACGATTTCCTGTTTGGAGAAGGGTGTTGCAAGCGGTCTGTTTTCTGTCAATCAAACTACAAATGTATTATTGTGTCCAAAAAGTTCGCTGGGAGCCAGGCGCTTTGTTCTGGCAGAGATAACTGCACAGAAAGATGCTCTGCACGCTCCTGAGACCATGTTCTTCTAAGCACCAGTTCTTCTAAGCACAGGTACATATTCCATAGGTGTATCGCTAAAGAAAATACTCAAGCACATTGCCATCCGAACAGGAAGGTGACACACACAGCTTTTCAAGGTGTCCACAACGCTTTAATGTGTGTGTACACATGGCAGAAGCCAGAACGAAACAAAAAGGGTTTATTTCTACGGTCAGTGAGAAACCTTCTTTAGGCAATTCATGGTGACATGTCAAAAAAAGCCATTAATGCAAACCCACAGTAGTTTTTCCCTCACTAAGAGTAACTTTCAGCTGAAACAGTAACAAAAATGCAGAGACCTGGGGGAAAAAAAAAAAAGAAAAAAAAGCAACCAAAAAAAATACCTTATGTACGTTTCAAAACTCACCCACATTTGGTGGTTTCCCATAATTTACAGGCAGTTCGGGAGGGCGCCCTCTGTGAAGAGCTGCAAAGGCAGATCCTTTCCATAGCGTGTGTCTGAAGTCTGTACCGGCGAGATGAAAAGCAGGTTAGTGGAACAATTAGCCAAACAGGGTCCAATTGACCTAGTCTTCTTAGATTCAAAGGGCATCAAGCATCACTCCCAGCTTCCCAAAATAAGATTTGCCTTCTGAAATCACCCATCAGAGACCCGACACTTAAAGATCACTACTCTGATTTCTAGTTCCCAGGCAATATGACTGTACACGGTGTCGACTCGGGTTTGCTTCGTTCAGGCGAGCAGGGAGTCTGAATTGATGGAAAGAAGAAGAGAATGTAAAAAGTGGGTGCACTCTGTGTTGAGGCAGCACTGAATTTTCATGTGTTTTTAGTCCTTCTGCAATCCCAACACCTACAGGACCTCTCATGAGCTCTACATTTTGAGAATAAACACACACACACACACATTTGGTCTCTGAAAGTGGGAGAAGTGAGATATTTTTTATATATATATATATAAAAATCTGTTTTCCTGCAACTGGTGGCAACATGCCCTCCTTTCAGAATCTCCTCTGCACCCCACAGCACCTCCACCCCCCCAAAAAACATTGTTTTTAAAATGGAGGCTATTTTCTTTAAAGCCTCTCCAACTATCTGCTGCCAACTGGCCTCAGAGAGCCTTCTCTCCAGAACAATAGTGATTTTTCTGAGACTGTTCAGAGCGCCTCAGAAATTAGACCTGGACTTCTTCCATTTCTGGCCATCTGGAAAGAGAGAAATGAGCCTCCACGGTGAAAAAAGGTCTGAAACAGAAGGATAGTGCCACAGATTGGTGGATCTGTGTATCACCCTTCAGATCTCTGAATGTAAGCACATGAGTTTAGGTGACTCAGACTCCCGAGAGCACCTTCTGATTAAAACCTAAACCTTAACACAGAGTATTAAAGCAATACATACTAAAACCAGCACCAGCAGTTTCTGAAATAGATCAAAATAGTTATAAATACTAATGGAAACTTCATACTGATAAACAACTAAGTGGAGCAGAAAGCCACATGTGTCAGCTTTGAAAAAGGTAGGGGTGTTTCAAAGTGGTGAGTGTGTTACACACCAAAATGGCACAGTGTCACAGCAGCTTTTTCTGGAGGGAAAAAAAAAACCACCATAAATCTAGGAAAAATCTCTTTGCAATCAATTTATCACACAGCCTAGGAAGCACTACATCTTTCAGGGATTCATTTAGCCTCTGGTCCCTAATTCCCCTAAGAAGCCTGTTTCCCAGCACAAAAATGTTTGTTTCCTCTTGACGTTTTGTTGCTGTTTTCTTCTAAGATGCAAACTGAATGTGACATGAAGGGATGTTTCTCTGCAGGCCTCCCTGCAAAATTCTCCACCCAATTACTGAAAAGCAGTGGCAAAGTAAGGCTCAGCCCCAAAACTCTGCATTAAGGAAACACGTTTCCAAACAGCGCGTCCCCCTGGGTGATATCCAGTGGATCAGCAGAACGTTACACTCCTCCCTGGCATCACTGGGATTCCACTGGATGCAGCAAATTAAGTGCTCAAATGCCACAGGAACAGGAAGGTCCTGCTCTCCCATCCCTCTTCCTCCTCCTCTTCCAGAATGCTGCTCCTGCTGCCTATGTCCCCTCCAGCACAGGAGCTAATTTAATTCACTACAACAGCGATAACAACAAATTTGGCAACATTTTTAGCTCTCTGAATCAGCATGTCACAGGAGCAAATAAACTCTGGCTCCCAACAGGGCAGAGTGGCAGGGGCACGGAGTGAGGAGGGAAGGGAGGAACCGCTCTTCTCAATAGCAGATGGTTCTCAGATCTCTTTAGTTATAACACAGAACTCTGCTCTCAGGATCATTATCTCAGGCAGAGTGGTCTTCCAAAACGTGATGTTCTGGTCACAAAAGGAATGGAGGCTTTCATTCAAATCAACCTTAAGCAAGGACAAGCAGGAATGACCACTGAAGAACTGATCTCGCCTTCTCCCACCCTCCAAATGCTGCCCCAAACGCCATCCTGCCCTCCAAGCTCACACACCTGTCTGCACAGCCAGGGAATTGAATAATGGAACAAACCAGCCTGAAAAATAGCCCAGCAAAATATATAGACTGCTGGGTTATTTTAGCCACAGGCACCTACATCTGTATGTGGAAAAAATAGCTATTTTTCAGATGGATCCAATCTCTAAGCTGGTTCATTTACACAAACACCAGTCCAGCATGCTGGGGAAGGGAAGGTAGAAGAAGCAAACAACAAGATGAGGCAACTGTAGGCAAGAGCTGCTTAAGATGGCACATTCAACACAAGAAACATACATGTAAGAGGGCCAGCAACAACTGCATTTTAGCAAGGCTGCAACAAGAGAGCTGACAAGCACAGGAAATAAACCAGGGCTGGTGCAAACACACACAGATACCACAGTAGGAATCGAAACAAAAGAGGGGTTTTGAACAGTAAAATAAAATTCAGTCCTGCATAAATGGATAATCTTACCTTTTGCTGCCCTTAAGAGAGACTGGCGCCCGACACCTAGCAGAGTCTGCACACCCAGGACACTCTGTGGGATTTCCTTGTCTAAAAGGGGTCCGAGTCTCTCACAGATCCTAAGAAGATAATCCGGAGGGATGTGTGCATTGACAGCCACCTAAACATATAAATAATGCAGTTTGAAAATTGCTTTGTTCTTGCTTCTACTGCTATTTCTTTCTTTCTTTGGTTCATATTCAAGTGTTAAAGTTACATCAGTAAGTCTAAAACCCCCGAAAATCCCCTCAAAATTAATTATGCCAAAGATGCCTTTTAAAGTGACATGTAGCGTTGGAAAAGTCACAGCAGGAATTCCTGGTGGCAGGAGCCACAGTTGTAATTTAGGATATCCCTTAATAGCAAACAAAAATCCCCGAAACTCAGAGGTCCCCATGCAGTACTCTAATCAAACAAAGCATTGCCTGAGGACTTTTTTAAGCCTTTTTTTACCCTTCCATTCATTCTTTTCACATTTCTTGTTTAGCTGAAACACCCTCGGCCAGACACAAGCATTACTGGAAGAAGCACATGTGGTAAAGCCTAAAAAACCTACACATTATCCTAAAAGCAGTACCCAGGTATCTGTACAATTCATATGGTTAGGCTCCTACTGTGTCACGTTGAGAAAACATCCTCTTTTCCCCTTTAGACAGCGATTGTTTTATATGAAGATACAATAGTTTTTCCAACAGTCCGTTCAAACAGCAAATAAATTGTGCTTCCTTATCCAGAATGTCCTGCACTCACACAACTTCTACTACATTTACCAGCTGGCAGCAAAAACTCAACATCAGAGCTCATTTAGCTCCTCCAGCCCAGGGAATACAGCGACATTAAAGACCAACATAACAGCTCACTCTGCTCTTAAGCACCTGGGATCGACGATGGAAAAGATAGTTGTACTCAAACCCCTAACAGCTTCTGTATCTGTTGCAATACTATGAAGAGATTGTCATAAGCCAGTTTTTCCTTTCACCAAGCCACAAACTAGTGCCAAATAAGACTAAAGCTGACCCAAAAGGGCCAGAATATAAAGCAGTAATAGCAGGCGTGTACCTACATACACCCCTCTCTCCTACACGTGTCCAGTCACAGGCCAATGCTGGTGACAGGGCTGTGAGCGCTCACCAACCACCCAGTTCCTTCCCAGTGGAGTGGGACAAGTTTTTGTTTAGCAGCAGTGATCCAGAATGATTCCCCAGTTGGGCCAAAGCATAACGAAGCTCCCCTCTGCACCAGCTCCGGTGCTCAGCCACCGCAGAAGGAGCCGTTTCAGCTCTCCTGGCTGGGAACGCTCCGCCGAGACAAGGAGGAGAAGGTTTTCTGCCAGGTTTAGCAAAGCTGACTGTGATACAGAAACACTCTGGAGCTGGTGGAAAGCATGGAAGGGAACCACAATCTTTCAACAGCAAAGCACCATCAGATAGGCGCAGACCTCAGGGATATGCCCAGCTCCTGCCCGGGCACACTGGAGGGAGCGGCACGCACTGGGAAGGAGGAAAAGGTAAGTACTTCACTCACAACAGCTGCCAAAACGTTGGTCACTGAACTATGTCATCAAACAGATTATTACAACCTGGCGTTGGGAAATGGTTCGTTCCAATTTGGCAACAGCAGTGGTGCTACAGGGCCCGGCGCAGTGAGTCATGTGCTGTAGAACGTGCTCACCTGCAGCACACCAGCAGCACCAGCACCAGCCCACAACTCAGACTTTAAACCCTCTCCCCAAAAAAGGAAAGGCTTTTCTAACAATACATGCTAGTTACCATTTAACTAAACCCAACTGGAACTCTTCTAAAGATTGGGAAGATGATGAGGGTGATACTTTAAAGGGTGGGTGTCAGGAGGATGAGGCCAGGTCTTGGTCAGTGGTGCCCAGGGAGAGGACAAGAGGAAATGGGCATAAACTGGAACATAAGAAGTTCCNCCACACCCCGCCTGGACACGTTCCTGTGGATGTCCATCCTGTTCTGGCTGGACCTGCTCTGGCAGGGGGGTTGGACTGGGTGATCTCCAGAGGTTCATTCCAACCCCATGTCATTCTGTGATTCTGCAAACGGAAACTCTTACAGAAAAGAGAGGCTGTTCCACACACCCTTTTGGTCGCTGCATGTTAAAGACATGGCTCCATCCTTTGGACAGAAAGGCAAGAATTGTACCTCTGTAGGAAAGATAAACCTTCTGACTGCATTAACAGGACCCCATTCCATGGGTCTGCATACTGTGAGCATCAAGGAATGACCCCAGGAATGCTCTCTGGCTCTCTCCAGCCATCCTTACTTTTTTATCTTCCCCTAAAAATATCCCAGAGTTCCAAAATGGTAATGGTACCTCCCCAGTTGAGCATCCAGTGAAGTTCAGTGTAGATTCAGCCACAAGTTTTATAAAGAATAGGGAGCAAACATCAACACACATGCTGACCAGCCAACATCCAAAGATGAAAGCTGGAGGGGCCAGAATCATGGAGCACTTGGTTGTTGTCTGCTCATGCCTGGTGGGAATCTGCCTGGGCCTTCCAGGACACTGGACATCTGCTCGATCGCTGCCCAAACCAGGAAAGCTGGCAAATCCACCAGGGAGCCAGAGTTAAACTGGCACACGGGAGCTGCTGAGGCATCTGGAGTTTAGTGCACCATTTTATAAGGCTAAACTTTTCTAAGTGCTATTTAATGTGGAGCATGTTGCACAGACCAGCCACGTATCAAACTGCCCACACACTCTCTTAACCCGCTCTCCTCACCAGAGTCACCCCCTGTGATCAGGACCGTGCCACACATATTGGTACTACAGAAGAAAGGCCGTAGGACACTTCTTTCCCGGCACACGTTCATGTTTCTGCAAGCCAGCACTGCCCAAATAAATGGCTCTTAATCTGAATATTATCACTGTTGTTATTACCAAACAGCCACACAGGCAAGAAGCAATAGCAGCAAATTCTCCTGGATATATTTTTTCCCTAATAACTTCCAGATAAAACACTTAAACCACAGCCCAGAGCAAAACAAGTGATTCTATTTTCAGGTTCCCAAAAGGACTTGAAACAAAAATCCTTCCTTTCACCTCTGCATGAAACAGCTGTAAATGGATTTTAAGTATCTTTCCAAAACATGAACTTGCAAACATACAGCTGAGAAAAAACAAAGGCTCCCAAATCAGAATTTCATTAAAAGAAGGAAGGAAAAAGGCAGAGCTTAGCATCAGTTACAGCCACGCTTCTTAGTGTGTGCTAGTCCAAACCCCATACAGCAATACCAAATAATGGCAAGGACATTATCACCTCATCAAACATATTAGAAAATATTCTTTAAATATTTTAGAAAACAGTTAGAAAATTGGAAAAAAAAAGTTAGAGAGGAGTCATACAGGCCAAAACCATGCTTAACCAGAGCTTTTAAAAGAGCACGTTAAAATAATGCAGAAGAGCTGCAAACGTGCTGAGTGAGAGCACGTTCCACACCCTGGGATAAACTATACAAAGAAAAACGTTCTGTTGCCTCAAGATGTGAAAGACCCTAGAAGGGTTAAATTGTGAGAGCACAAGGAATGCCACGGTGCCAGGGAAGAATTCGCTGAGACAGTAACCACACAGGTCCTGTGGATCTGAAAACTTCCAGGAATTGGGTAGAGTAATTCTGTCCTTTTAAAAAACTTTACGTCAACAGCCATGGGAGAATGCAAGAGAGTCACGACTGCTTGGGCCAGTATGCAAATAAGCTGCTGCAGCCATAAGCAGCTGCAAATAAAGAACTATTAGGGAAGTCACACCAGGGCTAGGAGAACTTCATACCCCTAAACCTGTTTGTGGTTCTGATGTTGGAAGCATTACCAGGGATTCTCGGAAGTACTGAGCAGAAGGTCCTCACCGCAGAGCTAAGAGGACAGGCAAGAAGGTTGTTGATCCATGAACCAAGCAACCAAAGTCCCCTGGTACGACTGCTGACAATTTCCCCTCCGAGGAAGGTTTCAATAAAGAGGAAACAAAGACACAAACAAAGCCTCTTTGTGATTACTGCTTCTAACAAGATGCCTGGCTTCCCGGGGATCAGAACCAGATAGCTCCGAAACACCTCTTTTGGGAAGCCTGGTGAAACTTCGCTTCAAAGAGCAGAATAAATCTGACAGGAGAGCTGCATAATGGAAGCAACACAGACCTTGGGAGGCTCATTTGGACCCAGTCCCCTGGGCAGGCTGTTGTGCATCAGCAGTAGATTCCTAACCTCTAGGTAGTCGTACGGCACTTCTCTCGTTTGCCATAATAACAATCAATTAAGAATCAATTGGCAATTGTATCCAAAAGCAGGCAGAGGAGACCAAGAGGACCAAGGCAAGCAGGGAATTACTCAAGACCTCAAATAGGGCATCTCAGCAAAAGGAAGCTCAGACACTGGATTTGCACAAGGTGTCAACAGTGTGCAAATACACATGAATTTAAAAAGCCGTTATCCACTTGGTTTCCCCAGAGAGAATGGGCTGCAACTACCCTGCCACCCGGTGACATTTTCCTGAGGTGAAAAAACCCTAACATCTCTTCTCAGCTAATGCTGGGATTGGCAATATCTATAAATAACAGCACCTCAGACTCGGAGCGAGTTTTAAATCAATGCAGATGGACAAGGCAGAAACTCAAAGCCAAATCCCATAAGCTGTTCCATACCGGCACTGCTGTTCACGGATGCAAATTCTCTCACTGTCCAACAATAGCTGACTTTCTGTTTTTCCTGAAATTATGCACATCTTCAGCACAAAGACAAGACCAAAACGGGCTGAGTCAGAAGAGACAGCCCATCAAAAAAATTCTCGAGAAACCAGACCAGACCCAGTTGCCTTTATCAGGAATAAACAAAGATCATTTCAACTGGTGACTGCTGTGATCATCTGAGAGTCGGTTCAAGCTTGTCTCGGCTGTACAAGAGCTGGTTCCACACTGAACTGCTACACTTCAACTAAAATAGGTGTACTAATTGCTTGCAAGCTTGACATACCTCAGGCCTTCATGAGGACCCTTCCCTTCACAAACACATTTCATGTCTCAAGCCCACCAGCAGCCGATAACAAAGTAAAAACCACCTTGGAGTACACCTGGAGGATTACCTGGACAGGCAGCCATATGTTGCACATAAAAAGTACTCCAATGTGGAAATAAGCAGAAAAGACAAAGGGAACACAAACACACAAAGCTAGTATTCTCTGCCCACTTTTGCTCAGTAGGTACAATTCTTATTAGTGTGCAGTAAATGACTCTTCTGCCTTGTGGTACCTGATATTTAAAGTAAAAGCCCAAGTTTGAATAAAAAAAGAAGAGGAAATCTCAACTGACAGTTTTCAGATCTCAACTACAAGCCTGAGTGAAGTGGGAGTAAATATTCCCCAGGTAAAAGTTACCTGCTAGGTGATTTGGTTGTTACATCTTTATTGTTTCCAAAAGCCCCAAGAGCAACACTGACATACTCGATGTCAAGATTATCCCTGTTTGTTCTGAAAAATACCAACACTAACCTGAACAGTCAAACTGAGAATGGAAAACAAAGGTGAAACACCAGCAGTTAAAAGAATAAACACTTTGTCAGATTTTCCACAGCAGACTATCTGCCAAACAAGCCAAAAATCAGACTTGTCTGGGTTTGTAAACTCTCACCGGGTTGGGTTATCTGGGGCCTGTCTGACCAGCGTAGTCACAACAGCAAGCAGACGTTGTGACTGAATTTGATTTTGTCTGGAAGCCTTCAAGAAGAAGAAATGGGTAGAAAAAGCACAATCGCCAGTTGCTAGCATCCATAACTTATTTTTGGTTCATTATGTGACTGAGATAATTAAAATGAAGGGCAGAGTTATCTACGTTCTTCACAACCCTGGCTAAACATTACATTCAGACATCTAGCTAGCCCTGAAGTCAAGTACTGCAGGTTAATCTACAATCATACGCAGCCCAAGGTTCAAATTCCAAATACATCAGACCCTAAGCAACGAGGGGAAAAAGGCCTTTCTTCAACATCCTCAACTTGAGGATGTTCAGCTTCAGCTTGAGAATTAGGAGAGACAAGCTCGGTTCATCCTACCTAGTATCAACCTGTCTCGCTCTAACGATTCATTCATAGCCCTCTTCCTTACTGTAAATCACATTAAACAGTTAAATAATACTAGATTAAAAAGCAATCTAAAAGGATTGGTTATGGTTGATTAGTTTAAGAGAAAAAAAAAATCTTATACTTAATTTTGCTAATTCTATACAGCAAGACACAATTTCCCTTTAATTCCAAGCCTCACTCTACAACGGTTGCCTGTTTCTGGACTATTAAAGAAAAGGACATGGCTTCACCAATACCATCTAATACACAAAAGGCTTCTTTTTTTTGAATGAAAGGAAAAACTGTACACATTAACATAACTGATGAAGCAAAACCAGTATGTCTGAAATCAGCTGCCACTGCTCACATTCCTCTCGGGTACCGGCTGCAATCACAAGCTGAACCTGAAACAGCCTACAGTTAGATTTCAGGTTCTCTAGGATGGCTGTACAGCTTTAAAACGTATTGAATGCAGTACTCACTCCGTGCCTGCTCACTCAAATACACAGTCCCAGAATTATCCACAAGAGGTATGATGAAGCAGAACGTTCATCTTAAATTCTTCATACGCTTCGGAAAGGGGAAGCCAGCAGGTACAAACGTATCGTTTGGAGACGAGGAGCCCTCCCTTCCGCATCTGAGCTCCTACAATATCGCTGAAGTGGAAAACTAACTCTTAAGCAAGCTACAAAGCAGTCTGGGCAACAGTCACGCCAAAAATCCCCCATCACCGTTGCGCTGCGGGAGGTGGGAAAGGCAGGGACGTACGTTCAGCTCCTTCCAGGTGAGGAGACAGTGACACCCACACGTGACGCGGTGCCATCGGGATTATAAAAGCTATTAGTAAAGTTTACAACATTTCAACTGCCAAGTGCCGTATCAGCGGCGTACGTTATTACCCGCAGCTCCTAGAGACGAGAACAAGGCCATTGGCAAATCCCAACAAATCAGAAGGGCTTCTCGGTTCTGCTGATGTTCAGGCAGACCCCGGGAGCACAGCGGGCATCGCCGGGGGCGAGGGGACAGCGGGCACCCCCTGGCACCCAGCCCCTTGGCAGCACGGAGGGAACCTGACCTTTCCCAATGACAGATAACCGCACGGCATACACCTAGCGCAAGCAGCCGCTCCACAGATTTTTATGGGCCATTGATAGTTTCAACGCTACATTTTCCTCTCTTTTTTTTTTTTAAATTTTTCTCTTTAAATTTTAAAGCAGGCCCAGCCGCCCCGGTGAGGAGCAGGGTTTCAAGCCCAGGCAGCCGCCGCAGGCCAGGAAACCCTCAACCAGACCAGCAGCTCTGCCTGGCGACGGGCCCGCCGGCACGTCGACATCTAATCCCCCACCGCTCCGCCTTGCCCCGGCCGCCGCG
>VZTM01019461.1:369684-384724 GCA_013400555.1 Jacana jacana
GAAGCGCCTGGCCGGAAAGGGAGGGGCAGTGACGCAGCGAGGTGGTGCTGATGCCTCGGGCGACACTTCCGGCCGGCGGGTTTGGTGAGGAGGTGGCTGGGCCGCGCCCGGGCCTTGCGCCATCACCTCCGCCGGGACGGGATGGGAAGGACCCGTCTGCCGTCTCTGCCGGGTAATGGTCAGGAAATGTAGACCCGGATAACAAGTGTGGGTTTTTTTGAAAAAAAAATCAAAGCAAAACATTTCAAAAACGTAGGGATTCGGGAATGTTTAATTTCATGTCGGGCGGGGAGGCCAGCGACAAGCGGGGAGGCCGCGGGTGGGAAGGTGGAGCCGGAGGACTGAGGGGTGGCTTCCCTTAAGAAAGGTCTCCCTGTGGGCAGTGCTCTGAGCAGGCACCGTTGGGATCGAGGCCAGGCTGGGCGGGCCTTTGAGCGACCTGCTCTGGTGGGAGGTGTCCCTGCCCTTGGGAGGGGCGTGGAACTGGATGGTGTTTAAGGTTCCTTCAGACCCAAACCGTTCTATGATTCTAGGTGTGGAGCAGCTTTGTGGTCACGCAGAGCAGGCACAGAAAAATAGATTTCTTTGGCTGTGTTCATCGACGTGTTTAATGCACTGTAAACATGGACAGGGGTGCTCATTGGGCTATGGATAACCTCACCTTTGGCAGCTTGAGAAGCGCCTGGGTGTTTCGAGAAGCTGTTTGTGTATCTGATCTGACATGAAGTGGGCTGTTTTTCACCCTGGCCTGGCTTCAGCACGTACAGTTGGCAACACACCCCAAGGGGTACGGTCCTGCCAAGGGCACAGGATGGAGGGCATCGGGTGGCCTGAGGAGCCAAATGAAGATTGTGTGCTCTCAGTGTCCGGGAAATTAAAATATGATTGATGCGGTGCCTGTTCCCTTCAAAGGGAAAAGGGTTTGGTATCAATCATTCTTCATTAAGAGAAACAAATACTTACTCGTTTCCATGGAAAGCATCTTGTCAAAGCTCCAGAAATTTATTTGGCTTCAGCAATCAGTTGGTGAAAGATATTAAGTGAATTGACAGCGTTCTGTGGTGTAAAATTGTGTTTTGCCACCATAAATACCTGGGATTTGATAAAACTCCCCGAGCTTTGGCAGCATAACAATCATTGTCAAAACTGGAAAATAAAAGGCAGCTCGTCTTCATGCTTTGAGTACTGGGAGCTGAATCACTGTAAATCGATGCTGATGAAACATTAGAAAAAAATGCATTTATGGCATATATTTATAGCATCTGCTCATGACTAGGCTTTCTGTGAAGTGCTGTTTCAGGGTTCTTCCTGCTGTTACCGTCAGGATGCACTTCCTTCCTGCTGGCAGCCTGTTCTTAGGATGGTTCAGGGTACCTGACCAGGTGCCAGTAGCTCCTTGAAGGAGTCAGATGCTTGACATTCGGCTTAATTCACCTCTATTTGCCTTAATACACCTGTGGAAATTGGGTGGGTTTTTTGTGCCAGGAGCTTGGATTAGCTGGGTGGTGCGCAGACCTTTTTTCTTCTTCATCTTCTAAAGTTCCTGAGCTGCCAGTGAGAGTTTAAATGCATAAAAAGACAATTGTTCACCATGGTAGCTCTTGGAATCTTTTTTAAGGCAGGTTTGTCGATAAACTCACCACGAGGTGCCACCTCAGCTGCAAACCTCCGTTCTAATGGCTTCCCAGTAGTAACGAGCCTCCCACCTTTCCGGGATTACACCGGAGCCTCTGAAGTTTCCCAGGTGTTTCCTGTGAGAGATCAGAGTGTAAAACTCTAGTCCTCAAAATAAATTACCAGCTAAGCAAAGAGTGTGCTGGTGTTCTCTGTCTGTAGAGGAAATCTTTCTCCCACCTGTCTTCAGAACCGAGAATTGCAAGCTCATCTTCGTATGCGTGCCAGGAATGCAAAGAGGAAAAAAACCATGGATGGTGTTTTATCCTGCGCCCTGGAACGACGCGTCGGTGTTTCTGAGCTAAATAGAATCCTGTATCATGAGAAAACACAGCACCATAAATACTGTATAGCACCAGGGCCTGGTGTGTTCTGGTGCTAACAGTTACCTAATAGAGTTCTCTATGAATACGCTGTGTTTCCTCACCACTTTTTTTTCCAAAGAGGAACTTTTTGGTGGTCTTAGTGAACCCTCTACTTCTAGTTTGCTTTTATTTGAGCTTGGAGGAGCAAGCAACAAGCAAACTTGCCCCACTGCAACAGGCTGGATTATTCTTTTGGGGCCTATCTGGAGCCACTGGGAGTTTATGCAGGAAACAGGCTCTCACATTGAAAGCCCAGGATAGAAAACCCTCCCTGAACAAGCTCATCTGTGTCTCCCTCCTGTCCTTCCCACACTGCCCAGGCTGGAAGCCTCGCTACGTGCTCTTTGCCCATGTGCTTGTAAGTATGCGACCTCGCAGCTCCAGGCTTTCTTGGTTTTCCAGTAGAAATATTCCAAAACTGCCTGAACTAGTCTGGCTATTGCAGGGCTTTTTATACCATGAAGATTTCCATAAATCTTCCTTGATCCAATTCAATATTTTTTTTTTCCCCCTTGTCTTACCCACTATAAACCTGAGGAAAGATAATCGCTCTCTTCCATTTTGCAACACTGCCATTTATTCTTTCCTCATGGGGCACGTCTTCCAGACCTGTTTCAGTCCCTCCTGATTTCCTCTTGATTTCCTTTTCCAGTTATTCTGAGTTTTTGGTGAAATGCAGAATCCAAACATGATAGTGCTGCAGGGGGGAGATCTAATCAGTCTTACCTTCAAAGATTTTTTTTGCATACCTCACGAATATTATGGTACTGTTTTTAAATTTGAGCATAACTTGTGTTCTCTTCGTCATCCCAGGTCTTTTTGATTTCTCCATCCTGTATTTTTAGGCTAAAAAATTCTAAATAAATAGTGACTCTTGCACTGGGCTTGACTGAATCCCAGAGAAGGGGAAGGTAGGCCCTTTCACTTGTATTCTAACTCCATCCTCTCAACACGTTTCTGTCACCTGAGTTTGATGTCATCTTCTTAAAAATACACTCTGTCCCATCACACAAGTCATCACTGGAGGTACTGAGTAGCACCAGGGCGAGTGTTGGTTCCGAGTAGCACCAGGGCAAGTGTTGGTTCCTTTGGAGCTCGCTTGATNGATGGTGAACTATTGATAGCAGTTCTATGGAAAATTTCCTGACAGCCTCCCTGTCCACCCTCCTCGTGGCTGGGGCGGATCCGGGCATCAACAAGCGAGGAGGAGGGCGTTAGTTGTTTGTTCTCTGCCTGTTGCCCAGCACAGGTATGCAGGGTACAGCGCCCTGCCTCTGGGTCGAGTACAAACAGAGCATTAGTCATGCCCCAAGCAGCCGTTGTGTAACTCTCCCCTTGGCCAGGCTCCGTCCCTGCTCTTGTTTTACTGCTCCGTGGTGACTCCCAAGCCCCTTCCCGTGCTGCTGGTTCCCTGGCACCCTCTTCTTCTTAACCTTTTCCCAGCTGCTTTATTATTCCCAAAGGCTGCTCTAAGGGATGTGATCGATACCCCTCCCCACTTCTCCCAGTTTTCTCCCCTTAAGAACTCGTCCTAATGCCCATCCTCCAGCATAGCTTTCCTTCCCTGGGAGCTCCGTGTCCCCAGGACGCTGCAGCCACACGTGGATGTTGCAGCTCCATGACTCATCTCTTTCTGGATCCTCTGCAACCAAGAAGGGGCGTGCTGGGGGATGATAGTAAATCTCCCAGTGAAAGCAAGATTTTATGGTTGCACTTATTCATCTTTCTCCAAAGGAGAAGTCTATTATGTAAATGCCAACAGCAGCAGCGGCACCGAGGAGTGGAGAACACCCTAAGTGGCATGGTCATCTTTGCTAAGATTGCAACAGAGGCATTCACAGGCAAGAAATGATTTAAGGAGGAAAGAAGTTTCTTTCTATACTTCTCTTAAAAAAATAAATAAATATTAAAAAATGAAAGCCTTTACAGGATTTTAGGAGGAGAAACCTGGCAATGAATCCAAGCTAATGCACTGTCCCGCAGAGCGGAACCCATCCCATTCTGCCGTGGCCAAAATTGTCAGAGCTTGCAGATTACCTGCCACCAGATTATCAGGAACCTGCCCAAGCTGGAGAAGGGCTGAGAGGGCGGATAACAAGTGCTGACCAAGTGTCTCAGAGAATATTGCTCTGAACCAGACCTTGCTGAGGTGATAGAGCTGGGTCACGGGTGAGGCTGATTGGTGAGATTTTCATTTCAGGCCTGTATATGCATTTTTCATACCTCTGTAGGCTCACTTAATTCTACCTTTCTACCTTCTTACTGATATCTCCTGATACTGGTAAGTCCCTGGCTCCCCAGCACAGCACCTCTCTGTGTGGGTGTTACTCCAAGCAAAAACCCATGGGGGAAAAAAGCCCTTGGAAAAAGTGCCTCCTTCTTCTGCCATTGCACCATTAACCCACCCAAACCACTTAGAAGTAAATGTGATTCACCTGAACCACTTTATCCCTCTGAAAAGCCCCTTTTTGACAACTCTTGCCATTAATATTCAAATACTCATCACCTCCACCCATTTGGTATTGTAGCAATAATAACAATAAGCCATTTTTCATGCTTTGGCCTCTTTCTGATGCACCCAGCGCTGCCCAATTCTTGCGCTCGGGGCAATTTTCATACCTGGGTGATTGCCAGCCTGTCCCTCCTCTGCAAAATGCTCTGTCACATCCTGTCACTGTTGTTGAGAGTAAATACAAGTCAGCAGAGTTTACCCCTCTTTAATTTGACTACAAAATTAAATGCACTTCCCCATCCTCGGCTTGTAGCACCAGGGAAATGTGTCTCTCTCCTGTTTAATTTATTATTACACTGTCCTGATAGTTCAGATTCTGACTTCTGCTTTCACAAAGTGTGAAAACGGGATTGTGGTTTTTCCCAAACAGAAATGTACAGCTGCAAAGCAAGAAAAAAAAACAAACCCAAACCCACACCTGTAAGTTTAGAGCAGAATCGTGCAGGTGTGCTGGGTTGTACCTTGCTTGAACCTCTCCTTTCCCGAAAATGCAGATGAGAATCTGCCCAGCTGAATCCCTTTGGGTTTAAGCACTAGAGCAAGTTAAGCACTATCAGCTTTTTCTTCTGAGTAGCTTCCATGCGTGTTTCTATGTCCGTCCTGCTCATCTCGGGCCTTTGGTGTGCTAATGGTTGCAGAAATCAAATTCAAGGCTTTAACTGCTAAAAAAATAAGTGCTTTTTAGAAGGAACTTAGGAATTAGTGCCTTGTACTCTGCAGCTGTAAGCAAATACTGGTATTGAAAAGCCAGGAATTTAAGATGAATTACCTGGATGATGAATTACCTGGAAATTTAAGATGAATTTACCTGGAATTTAAGATGATCTCTACCTGCAGCAACCTCAAAATGAAATCTTGGTACCCTCAGTTATTTATTCTTAAAAAACAACAACAACCTAGGTGCAAAATAATTAGCAATAATTGCAGTCCTGGGTTTTGCTTCAGCGCAGAGGTTCTGCTTGCACATCAGCATCCTGTCTCCAGGGCCAAATCTCCGGTTTCCACTCCTTCATACGGCTTTCTCCCTCGATAAGAGCTGTTAGATAATAATTGAAGAGCTGGTAGATATTATACAAGATCTGCTCTAGGTTGGGGGGTGGGGTTTTTTTTGCTATTTTTAAAAAATTAATATTTAATTTCCCTGCTGCATCCTAGCAGTCTTTCCTCTAGATGGTGCCCGATACCCAAGAGCTGGGTGTAACACTATCCCACGCGAAAGGCTATTGAGAAATACTCCGGGTGCCACTCGCCTTTGTTTCTAAATTCTATTTTACACTAATCCCTCTAAGTTGATAGATTACTTGTTCTGCATGATGTAAATGCGGTGTCTCACCCTCTTGAGAACGTTGGAATCCGTTGGCTAGAGCCTAAAATGCCACCTGCGGGGAATGGGGTTGTCTGTTACTCCCTGGACCGATCCATATCTCCTATTTCTTATGGCAGCCATTAGCTGTTGGTCGGCTCGACGGTATGTACGTCGCTGCTGCCACGGGGGGAAATCCTTATTTGCCTGGTTTTCAGATGAATTCCTTCTCTCTGAATATCATGTTAACGTTTGTCCCTGTCTCTGTTTTACACAGCTATGAGAAATTCCAAATATGGATGAAATGCACATGAAAACGGGCAGCAGGGAGTGCTCTGTGTACCTGTGTGTTCGTAGCTCTGTGAGCAGAAGGACCAGGTAAATAACATTGATATTCCAGGATATATTCAGCCCTGCTGAGTTTCAGCATTATACCTGAAAGCACTTGTAACCCCATGAGTTTTAGAAGCAGGAAAATTGCTATTAGTCCTAAGTGACAAGGTGGGGTTTGCTGTTGTTGGAATTACAAGTGTGGTCAGCTACATTCCTGTCTAAGGGCCTGATTCTGACTCTTTGTCCCCAGGACCACCCCCCCCCTATTTGGGGGTCAAGCCCCCATCCCCAGCCTTTCCCAGTGTCTGAACACAGCCCTTCTCCTGCGATGGCTATGGCTGCTGCCAGGCAAGGGGGGTCACAACACACACAGGGGCTCTCACCCCAGAAATACCACCTCATATTTCCTGCTGGGGCTCATTCAGCAACTTCAAATCTAGCTAGTTTTTTGTTTGGTTTGTTGTTTTGTTTTGTTTTGTTTTTTTAAATAATCCTTTGGTGTTTGGTTTTGTGATCTGGGAGGGCCCCATCCTTCATGTTTGACTTCTGGAAGCCGTGCAGCCTGGGCACACAGTGTCTGGCTGGAAATTCATCTCCTCTCTCCCTGCATAGCTGGACATGCAAATATTACTGCAGCTCCCTCAGCTAATTGTAGCATTTACCTGGAATTATGTCCCTGTGTATCCCATACCCTTTCTCTGTTAAGTTGTGAAGATTTTTAATATGTTTTAATGCTGTTTGTCAGTTCTACAAAAATACTAGCTATTTTTTTGTGATGGAGCTCACAGTGTTCCCAAGAGTTTTCAGAAGTACTGCTTTTCTTTTAAATAAATATAAATCTGAAACTGGTTTGAGGTATTTTTTATATATTTATTGATATCCATAGCATGTAGACATTGTAAATGAGCTTGTTAATAGTTTTTAAATGCAGCCTTGTAAAACATAGAAATTAAATATGAATTACTGCATGCGGTGATGGATGAGAAAACTGTCTTGTCTAAGTTTGCCCACAAGAGTGTGAGTTTAAAACAGACTTTCTAAGTCACTAAGGAGACTAATGCTCTGGTTTGATAATGAGGAGAATGGAATGGGCCTCGTGAATCACGTAGTAGCACCAAGGTGACAAAACCAAAACCAAATCGAGGAGCAGCCACCCCCCTTTATGTTCTTTATGTGCCTCTGTCATAGTCTCTTTCAGGCATCGCTTCCAAATAAGAAAGCCCTACTCTGTTTAACCCCACACAATGATTTTTGCAGCCCGCTGCTCCCTCTTCCTCCATCTCTTCTGGGAAGAGAAGGCCTGGAACACGTGGGCACACCACGGGCTTGAGCAGTGCCATAACAACCCCTGTTTTCATTTGTTCTCTGCGTCCTCCCTAATAATTCCTCACGGTCTGTTTGCCTTCCGACTGCCTCTGAGTGCTCCACGGCAACGCCAGCGCCGCCGTGCCAAGGCCTCCTCCGCCAGGGATCGTAGGCCGGAGCGATCGTAGGCCGGAGCGATCATAGGCCGGAGCCTGTTCCTGCGTGGCCAGAGCCATTCGCATGATTTTGCATCCACCCAAGCTGAGTTTCCCTTTTCAGTCTAGCCCTTAAATCTCAGGCCTGATTTAGCCACGGGGTCCCAAACCAGGGTTAAGTACTCTGACAGTTCCATCTGTGAGCACTTCTCTGCAGCTCTCAAAATGCTGTCCCATAGAGGAGTTTTGTTCTGGTTCCTTCTATTTTTTCAGCTTAAAGCCTCTTCTAGTGATCTTCAGTTTGAGATGACTTCTCCATCTTCTCCCTCATAAAGAAACCTCCATAAATTCCTCTGTAGTAAATGGTGACCCAGTATTTCAGTTAGTTCTCCCCAGATTTCCATGATTCATTGGACATAGACATTCTCCTGTAGCCTTCCAGCTTCTTATCTTCGGAAAAAGTCTTTCCTCTGATATCCTCAGGTGTTCCACTTTCAGAATCTCCCTTTTTTTTAAATTATGTTTTGGTCTTAAGTTATTAGGGCTTGAGCTCAAGCTAGAGTAAGTTTTTTCCATCATCCCTATTTGGAGTTGACTTACATTCTTGGAAACCCCCTTAAAGCTTTTCTTGATAGAAGGACTAATTTAATTTAATCTCTGGTGAAGTGTTTTTCAACACCTGCAAGTACTTGCCCTTTTGGCTGTCCCTTTTACTTCTTATACATCAATAAAAGAGCTTTTCTTCAGAGTTTGCAAAGTCCCTGAGCTCTGGGTGGCTGAGTGCAAGGCCCCTATCTGCTGGAAAATAACAGGCAGGGCCAGTAAACGTGGGGTGAATATGTGAAGCCAGATGAGAAGGAGAGAATCCTGTTATCGGCCTTTATTTTCCCAAGGTGTTTCATTCTTATGGCTGGATTCTGAGATAAGAGGGGAAGGCAATGGCACAGACTGTGGAGGTGAAAGAAGCATCTCCTGTTTCTTCTTCACGTTCACCATTAAGACTAAAGGATCCTGCCATTTTCCTGATGAGGATCCTCTTCTCTCCAGGTGTTTTCTGATGTCTCTCTGGATCCCTTTCTCTTTCCTGTTCCTGTGGCAGTCTAGTAGATCTCAGTCTCATAATTTTGGGTGTGTTTTTTTTCCTTTCTTTGCTCCTTTCTCCTTTTTGGGTGACTTAGTTTGGTACCAGTAACATCTTTCAGACCTTGACCTTTCTTCCAAGCCCTTCTTCCCATCTTTGTTGCTGCTGCCTGTTGACTGTACAGGCCCCCGTGCCCTGGTACTTGGGCTCTTTGTCTTTGCTGTGACTCTTTCCCAGATGCTTCTGGAATGGCTGAGGAACATTTCCTTGGGAGATACAGTGCATCCTTAAATGGGACACCAATAAATCCCATTGAGAGCGACGCTAACCTCTTGTCACAGGATTTTATTCACTGAATGTGTCAGGTTTGGGCAAATATCAGAGAAGTGCTGGAAGCTGAGCAGCAGCACAGGAGTTCAAGGAGAACAGAGGCTCATGAGAGGCTCTAATACAAGAGAAAAACAAACTCTTGCTGGAACTTTTTTCCTTCTGCAGCACTTTTATCCCATCTGCCCCGAGGGCAAACAGCATCTGGGGAGCGAGGAGGACCCACCCTGCTGCATCAGCACCGTCCCAGGGGAATGCAGGCATCCCCGGGCTGGGGATTTTGCTTTGTTCCCTGCAGCCCCACCCGTCTCCTCACCCAAAAAATGAGATTTTTCCATCAACTGCAAACGTCTCCTCCTCGTGGTTTTAATATTAATTTTAGCAATTGGCACCCAAACCCTGAGCTGCCTTGTCCAAGGCTGGGTAGGGCAGCCCTGAGGTCCTGCTGCCTCTCAGGTGAGAAGAGTTTTGGTGTTTTGGTGTGTCAATACGGATTTAATGAACAGGCTGCCCCGGCACTGGGAACCATTTCCCTCGAAGAGCTGCAGAATAAATGATGGGACGTTTTCCAGGGCAATGCTGCAACCACCCAAAATGCCACTATAAAATTCAGAGGCGTGAGCCAGAGTGACTGCATTAAGCAAGGCTTAGGGGGATTATCGAATTAAATTGGTTGCCCCTTCCACCCTTCCCCCAGCCGAAGACATTGGAAATCTCAATACAAAAAAAAAAGGGTGTTAAAACAACACAATGGGCTCCGCTAAAACCTATAAAACCCAAGAAACTCATTGTTAAGGCTGTTGCTTTATTCCGGGCTGCTATTGTCTTCGGGCGCGGCGCTGATTTTCCGCGGGTTCTCTGTCGGGGAGCGGCAGAGCCCCAGGTGATCTCGGCAAGCGCGGAAACCGCCGCGGCTGGAACGCTGCTGGCCATGGCTCTGCCTCCCCGATTCCCCCGGCCAAAGAGGAAAGGCGGCTCAGCCTCCCACAGCGCAGGAGCGCAGCCTCCGCCACCCGAACCCTTCTGCCTGGCTCTTCCCGGCTCCCTCCGTTTCCCGGGGACAGCGGCGTCGCCAGCAGCCGGCTGGTCCAGGGGAGAGTTTGTGCAATGAAAGCTTTGCTTTAATCCCTGCCGGATTTATCCAGAGGCATCAATCCCTGGGAAGGCTTACGTGGCTCTCAGGTCTTCTACGCGCACGTAGCCTCCAGTTGTTCATCTGGAAACGGTTTGCTCAAAAGGTTACCAAAAAAACACACACACCCCCCAAAAAAAAGCAGCCTTTAAAACTGCTGCCCTGAGTGTGCAGTGGAACAAGTGCCCGGGCTCTTGGTCATATACATGGTCTGGCACCCACGTCGTAGCTTTTGGGCTTTCTGATGGTTGGGCTGGGTGATCCCAAGGGTGATCCTCTCCGTGGTAGGGTCTGCCTGCTTTAATTGCATGAATTATAGCAGACAAAAAAAAAGCCCAACCCAAACCATTTCCAATTTAAATATTTTAATATCACGGGGTATCTTAATATCTTAATTATACAATTTGAATATTTCATATATAAATATATAAAA
Organism: Jacana jacana; assembly: GCA_013400555.1. Lineage (NCBI taxonomy): Eukaryota > Metazoa > Chordata > Aves > Charadriiformes > Jacanidae > Jacana > Jacana jacana. The sequence continues at coordinate 380,305 of VZTM01019461.1, forward strand.
TCAAATAGTAATTCCCAGTACATTAGAGCCTGTTTCACCCCAACGACCACAGAAATATTTCCTTACCAGGGAATCCCTTTCCTTTGCATTTTTCTTAACTTCCTTACAGACCCTGGTATTTAAAGTCTTTATTTTAGTACGGTTCTGGCACGGTGATAAAATAGATTGGTTAGGCTCGGAGCAAAGAGCTGAGACAGACTGGGCAGGCTGGAGCTGGAGTCTGAAGGTATTTTGCAGCACGGTGGGAAGGGGCTGGGGACGCTGACCGCTTGTGACAAGTCTAGCCTGGAAGAAAACCAAAAAAGGTAGCAGTTCAAAAACCTGAATAATATTACTATGGCAACAAAATAACTCACCTTAAAATAAAAAGCACACGGGGAAGCAACCTTACATCTTCAGGGAACAGAACAAGACAGATCTTTGGGGTTTATATGTTTTTTTCAGCTTCCTGAACTCCTGACTTATTACCAGGTGCTGATATTAAAAACATAATCATTTGATTTCTGTCAGCAACGAAATGCAACTGAACACAACCGAATCCCCAGTGCTATGGGAAACTCCCCAAAGGATGCCACTGGTGCTACAGATGGGGTTGGTTTCTAACCCCCCCCTTGATGCCTGAGCTGCCCCGTGACAGGGGGGGTCCCACCTGGGCTGGGGTCCACGGTGGAGCAGGGCTGGGGCCGAGACAGGAGGGAGGCATTGCCTTCAGATGAGCGTGGTTCTGGGAGATGGTTCACAGCCTGAGGTCGCTGCTCCACAATTACCAGGAACAGCATGTTGTTCTGGGCTGAAATACAGCCAGAAGGAGAGCAAACCCACTAATGATCCCTGCAGGCCTTTTTACCTTTCTTCTCCTCCCAGGCTGGGGTAGAAGCTCCCCTTGCTTGCTAATGTGGGCAGTTTTGCAATTAAGATGAACAGAAGGAAATCTCTTTTTTTTTTTTTTTCTTTTTTCTTCTTTTTTTTTTTCTTGGACAAGAGTGTATCATCTGAGCACTTTCCTTGTTGCCTTGGGAAGAGAACAATCCTTTGCCCATGGGGAAGGATAGTACCCACTTCCATCTAGTTGCTCTGTTATGTTCTTTTTGCTCTTCCCCTCACCTGAGGTTTTAAGGAGGATCCGGAGCAGGTGACAGTGTCACAGCAGGAGGGGAAGGCTCTCTCCTGCACAGGAATTGAGTGGGGAATGGCCTCTGATCCCTAAACCCAAAAAGGGGATGATTATACAGAATCACAGAATCTCAGGGATTGGAAGGGACCTTGAAAGCTCCTCCAGTCCAACCCCCTGCCAGAGCAGGAACACCCAGAGCAGGTCACTCAGGAACGCCTCCAGGCCAGTTTTGAATGTCTCCAGAGGAGACTCCACAACCTCCCTGGGCAGCCCAAATTGCTCTCCTGGCTTCGCTGATGGAACTGCAGGAAGAGACCCAGGACCAAGCAGTGGGTTCTCCCCAGCTGTCCCCACTGAAGGTTCTTCCCTTTGATGAACATCTCTGTGGTGGATGCTGCCCAGGTCCATCAGGCACCACACCTGACTTGGCTCCCAGGGCAAGGCTGGCAGCTCAGCTCTGCCTCAATTTTCTAGGTCTTTTCTTATTTCTTTGATTCTTTGTTGTGTTTTTAATAACCTGGTGCCCATCAAGGGCAGTATTTTATCAGGGGGGGGAAGCAATCAGCAACTTACACTTCCAATGCATTTCATACCCAGTTCTTCATAGCGTGATGCCAGCTCCATTTCCACGTTTAGCCTTAAATTGTGCTTGAAATTTGGAGTTAGATCCCCTTTGTATAACAAATGGCCTTAGTGCGGTGGTGCCAATCAGCCTGCCTGCCCCCCCCCCCCTTTTTTTTGAGGGGGGGAAAAGGGAGGATGTATTTTTCAGGGAAAGAAAGGGCCCACTCATCTGACATAATTTACCCAGATTCCCTACTCCAGTGACTGAAATGAATCGGGCTATTAAAGCCATCATTAGGAGCAGATGTGGGCTGCTTTGGGGACAGCGAGGAGCTGCCGCTGGCTCCCCCCATCTGCCATCCCACACTCGGCCCCGGCTCTCGGTGCTGCTGCCCACGAGCTCTGCCTTTATTCTCTTTTATTAAAAAAAAAAAACCAAGAGCACAAAACCAACCCAAAACACAGACAAGCCCATTAAAGACAGACCTTAATATGCATTTGCTGTGGAGCAGGAAAACCCTATAGCTGCTGACAGGGAAAAGTTACTCTGACAGATGTGAGATCCAAAGTAGTAATATCTGAAGCTCAACATAACGAGCAGGGACTAATTATTGCTAAATGTTTTTTTTCAGGGAACATCATATTAATCTCTTTTGTACCTCCCCAAATGCCGTTTCCATGTTTATTCCCTCCACGTTTGTTTTGCCATCGTTTCCACATTAAAGAGGAGCAACAGGTGAAAAATTCAGTGGTTTATCTGGGAATGCCAAAACTCTCCCAGGCTTTTTTTTTTTACAGGGATGGGACCCCAGTGGTTCAGCCACGGTGCTGCTGGTGAAACGTTCCCAAGTTTTCTTGGAATGGGCTGCCCAGGGAAGGGGTAGAGGCACCATCCCCGGAGATATTTAAAAGTCATGTTGACAGAGAGCTTAGAGACAGGGTTTAGGGATGGTGTTTATCAGAGTTTGGTCGATGGTTGGACTGGATGATCTGAAAGGTCCCTTCCAACCCAGCCAATTCCATGGCTATGGATATATAATCTATAATCCTGGCTGCTTCTTAAGTGGAGCAACTAACTCTGTGTTGGGAAAACTGTGATGCTAAGTGTGCTGAGCCGAGCTGGGGCAGCTCCGTGGCGAGTCAAACCCTGGCAGCAAACAGGAGTTGTCCCGTCAGGCCTCTCTCCTGCTTGTCAGGGGCAAAGAGCATTTATGGGATAAAGCACAAGGCCACGGGAAAGCCCAGCAAAGCCTGTCTCTGCCCTGCAACAAGCCTTGACTAATCCACTGAAGGGGAAAAATAAAGTGAAAAAGAAATGAAAATGGTGCAGCGTTTCAGCGAGGATGCGGGGATCTGGCGCCGGTTGCGTTTGAGGTCGCCCGGACGATACGCTGCAGGAGGTGGATGTTGTTCTGAAAACCAGACTGATCCCCAGGGACCTCAATAATGATTCAGATGGAGAGATGTCCCTGGTGCTCCGGCGGGTGATGGGAGATCCGGAGCTATTTTAAGCCGAGCAAGAAGGCAGCCGGCATTATGCAAAAGCCAGCCATTCTCTGTGTGCTGGGGACAGAGCATCCGACTGGAAATGCATAAATAAGTGCTGAAGGCTCTGCAGAGCCACGATTTTTCCCATTTGCTTGGCAAGGTTCAGCCCGTTCATAAAATCCAAGGAAACCCCGGCAGGAATTGCCGGCGGCCACGGCCGCGTAAGAGAGTCTGGACTTTGGGTTTTTGCAGCGATGAGCTGCCTCAAAACCAAATCCCTTCGAAATAATAAAGTGCTTCCTCCGTGCTCTGCCGCTTCCCTCAGCTCCTCCCAGGGGAGAATAAGGAAAATCCTACCGTCACCTCTCCCTCCCCCAAAAGCCATCGCTCTTCCTCGCTTTCCTGTCCCCCTCCCGAGGCAAATCCAGCTCCTTTGACAGAGTTTGCTGCCATCCTTCTCCTTCTCTGGTCCCCCTCCACCAGACCAGCCCTGGCATTGGGAGCCAAATTGTGAGCTCCCTCCAGTTCTGGATTTTAAGCTGTATTTGGGGGGGGAAATATCAATGTCAGACTCTTGTTTTTATTTGCTTCCTGAGCTTTGGGTATACACCATTGCCAGAGTCTCAGCTGAAAGCAAAAGGACTATAAACACCTTTCTCTTTTTCAAATGGAACCAAAAATCCTTACTCGAGAACCTCCCTGAGCTTTGGCAGGTGGTACTGAACCGAGGATGGATGGAGCCCCTCTGCTGTGAGGACAGACTGGGAGAGCTGGGGGGGTCAGCCTGGAGAAGAGAAGGTTCCGGGGAGACCTTAGAGCCCCTTTCAGTCCCTAAAGGGGGCTTATAAGGAGGATGGGGACAAACTTTTCAGCAGGTCCTGTTGCAACTGGGCAAGGGGTACTGGCTTTAAACTTTAGACTTTATTATCAGTAAGTTTGCAGATGACACCAAGTTGGGTGGGAGTGTTGATCTGCTTGAGGGCAGGGATGCTCTACAGAGGGACTTGGATAGACTGGATGGATGGGCCAATGTTAATGGCATGGCCTTCAACGAGGCCAAGTGCCAGGTCCTGCCCTTGGGCCACACCAACCCCATGGATGGCTACAGGCTTGGGGCAGTGTGGCTGGAGCTGCCTGACAGAAAAGGACCTGGGGGTGCTGGTTGACGGGCGGCTGAACATGAGCCAGCAGTGTGCCCAGGTGGCCAAGAAGGCCAAGGGCATCCTGGCTTGCATAAAGAATAGTGTGACCAGC
>VZTM01019461.1:384778-406467 GCA_013400555.1 Jacana jacana
GGAATGGGCTGCCCAGGGAGGTGGTGGAGTCCCCATCCCTGACTGTGTTTCAGAGTAGATTGGATGTGGTGTTGAGGGATCTGGTGTAGGGGAGAACTTGTAGAGTAGGGCTGATGGTTGGACTTGATGATCCCAAGGGTCTCTTCCAACCTGAATGATTCTATGATTCTAAAAGAGGGAAAATTTAAGGAAGGATATTTCTACAATGAGGGTGGTGAAATGCTGGCCCAGAAAGGTGGTGGTTGCCCCATCCATGGAAACATTCAAGGTCAGTTTAGACGGGGCTTTGAGCAACCTGGTCTCACTGAAGATGTCCCTGGGGTTGGTCTAAGCGACCTTTAAAGGTCTCTTATAACCCAAACTATTTATGGTTCTATAAACCAGGGGGCAAGGCAGCAGCCAGGCCCTTTGGAGCACTAATGACCTTTCTGAGGAGGACCATCACCTCCCCACTGCCACCCACCCCAGCCACCCTCCTCACCCACCCCATGTCCTCGGGGCTGCTCAGAGACCCAGCTCCATCCAGGGACATGCAGACCCATCCAGGAGATGCCCCACAGCCTGGGACACAAGGATGCTGCGGGTGCTGACGGGTGGTGAGGGGAAGGAAGGTGGGAGCTGCTGGGGTGTGGGTGCTCAGGGGGGACGAGCAGAGCTGAGATCAGATCCTCCCCTCACCACCAGCTGGAGGGGGACATGTGTGATGGAGATGCTGCTCTCCGGCTCCACGCTTGGCTCCCAGCAAAATGTGAGCTGGGGGCTAGGGGAAACCGGGCAAGGGACCCCCAGCCCCAGGCTGGAGCCACCAGCTAGTCCTTCTCAGCGGGAGAGAGGACCTGCAGCCATTGAGTGGATTTTTCGAGGTGCAGTCTCAGAGCAGCGGTGATGCCCAGTGACACACAGCTGTGGAGTTATGGGTTCTTCCTAGAGTACTCTTCATTTACGGTGAAGGAAGAGCTGAAAGTCTTTGTTCACAGCACCCCCTGTGCATTTCGCTCCCCACATCTCGCTCTGCGAGAGCTTTGTGCCCATCTCGACAGCAAGGACAAAATCATCTACTTCCCAGTGCTTCTTTCCGAGCAACCCAAGGAAAGTGGATCAGGACAAACGAGGTTATCTGGCTTGACAAAATGCTCCACAACAACCGAGGAGGAGGACGGAACAGGCACAGCTCTCACATTGGGCTGGTTCGAGTCTCACAGAATCCCAGAATCTCAGGGATTGGAAGGGACCTTGAAAGCTCATCCAGTCCCATCCCCCTNGTTCCCTGTCCTTCTGGAACTGAGGGGCCCAGAACTGGACACAATATTCCAGATGGGGTCTCAGCAGGGCAGAGTAGAGGGGGAGGAGAACCTCTCTCCACCTACTGACCACCCCCCTTCTAATACACCCCAGGATGCTGTTGGCCTTCTTGGCCATGAGGGCACAGTGCTGGCTCATGGGCATCCTGCTGCCCACCATGACCCCCAGTAGGTGCCACCCAGTAGGTCTGTTGACTAGTTAGGTGCCGTGGCAGTGCTGAATAATGGCAGATGTCACATTTTAAGGCCATTGGCACGCGGTCTGGCCGCTGCCTCTCTCCTTTCCGTGGGTATTTCCCTGCGACCCCACGTTTCATTTCATCTTTATGCTGGCTGTGGTGGTTTGGAGAGCAAGGAGGAGGAGCTGGTGTGGTTTCCCTGTTCCCTGGCAGCAAAGGAGGGCAGAGCTGGACGAAGATGATTCCCAGCATCCGGATCCGGATGGGGCTCCCTGCGACGCTGGGGCAGCCCCTGCTCTGGCATGCTGTCCCCCGCAGGCACCCGAGAGGAAAAGTAGTCACTTGCCTTACCTCTGGGTTTAATTACTCTCTGCTCCAGAGCTAATTAGGAGCAGGGTCCGTCCGGAGGTCGGGGACGGAGCCCTCCCTCCCGCTCGGTGCCATCTGCCATTGCCATGACACTGGCTTTGCTGTTCACGCCTGGCTGGGCCCGCTGGATGCGCAGGGTAATGGGGCTCTTCCCCCCCGCTCCCTCCCCTCAGCTCTTTGGAAAGGCAAGAAAATAATAACAAAACAAATAAAAAACCCACCAAAAAAAAAAAAAGGTTCAAACTGCTGTGCGCTGCCCTTTTCCTTTCTGGGTTTTTGGGGTTTTTTTTCCAGCCTTTTAGCATACAGTTTTCCAGCAATTGGAAAGAAAATTGCCCTGAAAGAGAGAAACAAAAAATCTGTCTTATTTTTTAAAGCCCCCCCCCGGCCCCGCGTCACACAAGCAGCTGCAGAGAATTTCTCTTCCAAACAGATGATGTCAGGGGCTTTGTCAGCCAATGCTGTAATGAATAAAAACCTGCACCCTAAAACCATCCAAGCTTTTGATGAAACTCCTCAGGTTCCTGGTGCCGGCGGTCACCAGAATGAGCTGGAGCGGGAGGTTTTGTCATGCAGATCTTGAGTGAAGGAGCTGGAGAGTCCAGGGCTGCAACTGGGCAATAACCAAAACCAGTAACTGGCCTCGTGGTGGGAGAAGAGAGACGGCACTGGGGGAGATGCTGAAGCAGAAGCAGTGGCTGCAGGGGCACCCACCGAGGGGGTGCCCAGCCCGTGGGGGTAGTTGGGTGCTGGGACATCCACCAGGGCTTTTGGCGTCCACCAGGGAATCCCTCTTTGTTCCAAAACTGTCATGTACAACCACATTTTTATATATATATGTATATTTAATGTATTACATATCAGAAATGTTACATATATCTAGAGAAGTTATTAATACAATCAATCCTGTACATAACGAGTCCCGCTGCTGCTGTACCCCTGGGCACATCCTTGTTCTCCCAGGGACATCCCGGGACGCTGAGGGCAGCAGACTTGGCACTGGATGTCCTGGCTCAGGCGGGGTCCCCAGCTGGGGAGGGGACGGGTGCCACCCACAGGGAGCGAGGCCAGCACCCATTGAGTCCCCGCAGGAGATAAGGGACAGGGCTGGGAGCCCGCGTGGCTGGGGGGAAATTTGCTCTTCCTGTTGGAAATTGATGTTCCTGTTGGGATGAGCCGAGGCCAAGCAGGGGACACGGAAACATCATGTTCTGCCACGTGGGAGGGGGAATTGAAAAGAGGATTTATCCTTTTTCCCTGACAAAAATGGTGGATGGAAAATCATTGAGCCCCAAAGCCAGCCAGTCCCCAGGGCGAGGTGTGGGCGCTGCACAGCTCCTCCAGACCCCCAGGAACAGGAGCACCCCTCCGGCCGTGCTCACACACAGCCAGGGGAGCTCCCAACTTGTGCAGAGCCCCGGATTAAAGCCATGGAGGGTAGCGCTGAAGCACATCTATAAAGGAATTTAAAGCTATGGCTGGAGCTTTCTATGGATAAAAGGCCAACCCACGGGACACCGGGGGTCTGTGACCCACGCGAGGCTCTCCAGGCTGAGGACGTGGCTCCATCCCCGCCATAAGCCCTGCTGCAAAGCCAGAGCCATTGGAAAGGAGGTGTGTTGGCCCCGTAGGTTACAACCACTCACCCTAACCAGCACGTGCTCTAACTGGGGACCTTCTGCAGCTCACACTCCTCACCTGATGTCCTGCGACGGCTCGAAGCCAGCTCAGGCTGCTGGCCGTCCAAAGATGCATTTGGGTTGTGTTTAAGATCTCCATAGCCCACCCCTGGGCTGTAAACCATATCTGGAGCACTTACCATCCACTCCAGAAAACAGCTCTAATGAAAGATGAGCAATATCCTCTTCTTTGAATGATTCCCACCCTGTTTCATGTCAGATGAATTTCCCATGACGTGAGGCAGCAGGGCTGAACGTTCAAGAGACCTTTCTACAACACCCATTTTTTTCATGTTTTTCTTTCAGCCCCTGGATGGGTCACTCTTCTTCCAATTAAACCAGTTTCTCTTATGTAAATCCTAGAAGGTAAATGTGAGGTTCACTCAGCAGATCTGCATCAGTGAGTGCTGCAATGGCTGTGTTATAATGGCATGTCCCCCAGCCCAGGACCCCCACAGGGATGGCAGAGGGTATGGTCCTACCAAAGTTTAACCAGCCAGGTCAAGGTCCACGGGGCAGGACCAGGTTTCTGCTGTTGGTTCCAGCTTCCCATTGACTGAGAAGTTCAAGGAAGAAATGAAAAGACAGGATATCTATTTATGAGGCGTGGACCATATGAGAGCTATTAGATTCCAATCCAAAAAGGCAGCAGAGCTGAACCTCCACACTGGAAGCAGAGCGGGTAGATGTAGGGTGATGCTGTATGATGCTGCCTAAATTTCAACTTACAGAAAGTTATGGGTGCTGTTTCCCACCTGGTACAGGAGGTGAAGCCCCGAAGGAGGAGCGGGCACCAGGAGGGCTTCGCTGTGCTTTAACTTCAGTATCCCCCATGGATGATCCAGCTGGCCTGGTTTCCCAGAGTTCTCATTCCCAACAGTAACTACCACCGTTTATCCAGCACATTAAGTTTATACAAAGATTTAGAAAATTAAATCCTCACCTTATTAATCCTGATGGAGAAGCTTCTGCTGACTGCAACAAGGCAACCGCCTCATCTTCATACCCACCTGGCTTTCTACAAACTGCTCGCTCTTTCCCCCCAAGCTCACGTACTTTCTAAAGTAGGGTGTGCTAAATGAAAAAAGAGGACTTGCTTGCTTCTTAGCCACCACAGGATGGGCACAAGCCACCATCTCCATCACCAGACCAGCAGAAAGGTGTGGGCATCCCACCAGGTACCCGTTAGCCAGCGCCTGCAGGTTCTGCTGCATCCCAAGGGAAAGGGGGCTGGTTGCCCCAGACTCGGCCTTTGGTCCCCAATGGTGGGGACCAGAGGATGGGGACATGCAGACCCCAAGTTTCCACACCAAAGAGGCTGCAGGGCAGGAAGAGAGAAGCATCCACCACCCCAAAGAACCAGGGTATGAGCTCCTGCTCACAGTGATGTCAACCCCCACCCCCCAACCAGCTGATGAACCTCAAACTCGCAGGGTCCTCCCTGATTATCAAGTTTTCTTGCCGTGCTGTTACACAAGAATACTCAGACATGACCACCACCTAGAGGCTAGAGCACTAAATGAAGCTAGAGAGATTTACAGTCAAAATGGGCCAAAAACCAGGTTGGAAATATTTCACGAACCCAAATCGAGCAACAGTGAGAGCTGGGTCTCTGGACTACCTTCCTCCAAGGCAGTTGTGGCCCCCAGCTCAGTGTCAGCCTACACAACAGCAGGGCCCAGCAGACATGCCACCCTGCAGGGATGTGTTTATGGAGGGAATTTTGCAAAGCGTGGAAGACTGGTGGGTCCTTTTCCTCTCTCACTCCCTCCCCTGCACCAGGGAGGAGGGAGGAACCTCAAGGAGGAAGCTCAAGGAAGGAGGAACCTGTGATGCAGCTCCCATGGAAGATGGCTCCTGGGCACACTTTTGCACGGGGAGGGGGTGGTGGACACAGAGACTGCAGTCCTCAGCCTTGGCTGCTGAGAAACCAAGGTCCAGCAGAAAGGGGCTTGGCAGGGACATGGTAGGTGAAGTCAGCGTCTGTCCCCACCAACGGCCAGAGACATGGCCAGTTTGACAACAGGCAAGTTTTTTTCTGCACTTGATGAGCCAGGAGAGCAGCCAGGGTGGCTCAGGCCAAAGGTGGGCACAAGCCCATGTCCCTTGGCCTCCATCTCCAGCCGGAGGGGACGGGAAGGGCAGAGCCAGGGGGTGGCTCCAGGTCCTCTCCCGCCCTCCTGCAGCTTGTGACTTTGGCTGGTCCTGCCCCAGGGACAGGTCCCTGTGTTTGACAGCCCCACTGAGTCCTCTTCCGAGAACTTGTCTCATCTCTTACTAATGATTTTGGGGGGGAATCCGTTTGGGCAACGAGTTCCCCGGCTTAATTACACGTGGCGTGAAATACGTTCGTTTTGCATCTGCCTCTGGGTAATTTCACTTGGTGCCTCCTTTGTCTGCTTTGTCCTCCAACACAAGAGCCATCGACCCCTGGTGGCTTCCTCTGAGCCACCCCCCTGGGTCTATACATCCCCCTCCTCCTTTTCTCTCCCTCCCGTCCCTCCCGTCAATTCTTTGCAAGACATTTAGGGTAATTCATTTAATTGTTGTCGATGTAACGTGCTAAAACTCTCCTTTACCCTCCAACGGTTAATTACGCTTGTTAATTATTTTAATTACTCCCAGGGTAATGGTCCAGGTACAGAGGAGGAACCCACTGGGCTACAGAGGCAGAAACACGGAGCAGAGAAGTCGGTGTTTACTCCGAAGAGCTGTGTCGATACAGAGCGGTGTAGCAGGGTAGAAGCACCGGGTGGTGAAACCGGAGCAGGGAAAGCTTGGCCTAGATTTGCAAATTCCTGGGTTTTGCAGCAGGGAGAGATTGACAGGAGGCAGCCTCGGGGGAAGGCAGATCCATCCCGGAGGATTTCCCCCGGGGGCCGGGTCCTTGAGGCTCCGGCCTCTCCCTCCTCCTTGGCAGAGACGATGCCCTCCCTGCAAGTGGGGAAGCGGGACTCGGCCACGCGGTTACGGCCGGCACCTCTGCGACGGGGGGACACGCTGCTGGGGAAGAAGAAACCCAATGGAGGCAACTTTCAGCCTGGCTGGAAGGCTGAGGGAGGGCTGGCTCAGGGCCCACGGCCTCCCTCTACCTACATGAGGACGTGCGCCGAGGCGGGAACGGCGACCCCCTTATCAGTAAAACCAACAAAAAACCCAGAAAGCAAAAATGAAAAAGGACCCCTCGTAGCCGGGGTGAAACCCAAGAGTTGCCACAATCCAAACCTTCTCTGCAGTTTCTTTTATCTTACCGGAGGGAACAAACAAACAAACAGGAGAGAAGCGGGAAGCTCGGAGGCCGGGATGGCGCACATCTGGTTTTAGCTCCCGAGGAACCTCCTTCCACCCCCTCCCCGAGTTGTTAAACAAACAAAAAGCCCAGGGATTTCTCTGGATTTCGGCTCTTGGATAACCCCTGGGGCAGCTCCCTCTGCCAATCCCTGCCTTCCACCACCCCCCTTCCTGCCCGAGGAAAGCAAGGCACCAAGGAGAACCCCAAACCCGTGCCCTGGCACTGCAACCCGGGGACACCAACCCCGGGAGGGACAGGCAGTTCATGCCTCACCACCGGGAGGCAGCTCCAACACGGGAGGATCCTTTAGGAATGGCACCCTGGGAGCGCCTGCCCCTCTCTGGGACACGTCGGCTCTGAGGTGCTTCTGATCCGAGGGGGACCCCCAACCCCATCCCTGCTGCCGGGGAGCCCGGCCGAGGAGCACAACGAAGCTGGGCTCTCCCAGGGAGAGCTGCATTCCCCAGTTCCAGGCAGACAAACCTGCTTTAAATCTTGACCGCTCTATTTTTAGGTTTCAATCACGGCGTTTTTGCCTGTGTTATTTATGCTTCCTCCTTTTCTTGCTTTTTTTTTTCCCCCCCCTTAAGAACGTCTGGAAATGCTTAAGCCGTGTCTAGTTGTATTAACGTGCCTTTGAGAGCTTTGTGGTGCCACTCTGACTTCTACTATTTTAAAGGCAGAGCCTTCTAATTTGGGATTTTTATTCCTTTTAGGTCTCACAGGCCCCCACTGCCTTTCGCTGCTTTCGGGTGTTGGGTCAATCCCAAGTCCAGGCTGATGCACGTGGGCATCACCGACACGCTTCTGTTTTGAGCAGCTCCCTCGCCGGCGTCGGGAGGAAGGTGGTGTTTCATCCCTCCGAGATCCTCTCCCGCCCGCCCCTCGCTGTCCCCTTCCAGCAGCGTTGCCAGAGGTGGCCAAATCAGGCGGATGAAGGATGCGTGGGCAGCAGGGTGGTCCCCTCTCCATCCCCTCCTCTTGTAGCCCCAAACCCAATCCTAATCCCGCTCCTTCAAGAGCAGGGGTCAGCGGCCAACGCGACACCGGTGGCTGGTGTCACCCACCTCCGCGCTCCCTTGTGACCAGCTGCCCTCTCTTTTGGGCAGGAGGAGAGCCTCTGGCCAGAAGCCACGTTAACATTGTTCTCTCCTCGAAAGCCAAGGCGGTGGTGGGGCCTGAGGGGCGTTCTGGGCTCTCTGGAGCCCGTCCAGGGCATCGGCTCTCAGAGCCGGGGCTCCCACGCCGGCTGCGTGGGGAAGGAACATCACCACCGGGACAATTAGAAAGAAGAACCATCCGTTTCTGTTCAGGGGATTCAATTTTCTTTCCACTTCATCAGATTAACACCAGTGTAACTCCATTAACTACCAGGGAAGTTCTCTTCTTCTGAAAATCAGGCCCATCGGATTTGCTGGCTTTTGAGGGCAGCGGAGGTGGATGTAGGATGCACCTACAGAAGCCTGTCTTCTACGTGGTGTGGGTGGGGTGGGCTTTTTTCTTTCCTCCATTTTAACCACAGAATTTACCCTTTTTTCTTCTTATTATTATTTTTTTTGTTAATCCCAAGGACCTTGTTGTGAGCTGCATTTCCCACTTGCTGGTGGCAGCCATGGCTTTCTCTCTCCCGTTCCTCGCCCCCCCGCGGTGCTGCTCCAGCACACTGCTGAGGGTGGACACCAGGAAGAACTCTGGAGCTGCTTCCTCTCATTTCACCCCTCACTCTCCCAGCCAGTGTTTTTCAGAGCCTTCCATTGCTCTGACTAAGCATTAAGCAAACGCTCGCCCGAGTTCTGTTGAAGATCCTCCAAGAACAGGCATTATTGCGAGGAATGGGAAGTCTCAATACATTCTCTGGAACTTGAAGGGCGCCCAGAAGTCACCTCAGCCCCAAGCTGCACTGGGAGCCTGCACCAAAACCTCTACCATGAGCTATATGAATGCATCAAACCCGGCAAAAATGGCAAAACACCACTTTGCCCAACGATTGCTACTGAACAAAATCATGAGGATGAACCCCTGGAGGAACACAACGGGTGGGAAGTGGGAACTTGGTCCCTCTGGTGTTGTCCTAAAATGGGGTCACTGGTGACTGTCACCTCCCTGTATTAACCTTGATTCCATAGCTGTTCGCAATTGGGGTTTCTATCCGGACCTGGTTCCCACCTCACCCACTGTCCTCTCCACACCACAGCACCTTCCAGGCCTGGCACTGGTCAGCCAGATGCCCAGCAGGACGTACCCAGACTGTGCTCACCTTGACACACGGGTTTTCTTTGCCTTGGAAAGATTTCAGGATTTTGGGGCTCCTGCTTAGCAAGTAGCAGCAGCGCAGCCCTCACAGCCTGCGGGTCACAACGTGCACCACGTTTGTCAAGCTACCTCACACAGCAGCAAGTACCTAAACCAGTAGGACCAGCAACGTTGCCTCCTTTCACCAAGTTCTGCTGCAAAAGCCAAGCCAACAGTTGCACTTGCCTCTTGCCCAACACCTGACAAGCTGTATCATAGAATCATTCAGGTTGGAAGAGACCCTTGGGATCATCAAGTCCAACCATCAGCCCTACTCTACAAGTTCTCCCCTACACCAGATCCCTCAACACCACATCCAATCTACTCTGAAACACAGTCAGGGATGGGGACTCCACCACCTCCCTGGGCAGCCCATTCCACTGACTGACCACTCTCTCTGGGAAAAACTTTTTCCTAATGTCCAGCCTAACCCTCCCCTGCTGCAGCTTGCAGCCATTCCCTCTCCTTCTATCGCTCATTGCCCGTGAGACCAGCACCAACCTCTCTACAATGGCCTTTCAAGCAGTTGTAGAGAGGGATGAGGTCTCCCCTCAGCCTCCTCTTCCTCAAACTAAACAATCCCAACTCCCTCAATCCATCCTCATAAGCCTTATTCTCCAGGCCTCTCACCAGCTCCGTGTCCCTCCTCTGCACTCGCTCCAGCACCTCGATATCTCTCTTGTGCTGAGGTGCCCAGAACTGGACACCAGACTCAAGGTGTGGCCTCACCAGTGCTGAGCACAGGGGGACAATCACCTCCCTGCTTCTGCTGGTAAATGGGCATCTCCCTGCTGCAGGTTCTCACCAACCTCACTTTAAATCTCTTCCCTCAGCTACAAACCATCGTTTTGCCACCGGAGAAGCAGCACTGTCTTTAGGCTCATGAATCTGTCCACCTCACATCTCCTAGGGTCCATAATTGTTGTCATTGGTGGTGGGAATCAAGCTCTCACTGTTAATATTGGCTGTTGAGCAATTTGATGAGTCTCTCCTCCTCAGCCTCAGAACAGGCAAACACATGCTTGTACCTCGAGCACGGCTGAAGAGCCGTCTGAGGAGCCAGGTGGATTCTCCACATACAATTATCTGGGTTGGAAGGGACCCTTCAGGTTATCCAGTCCAACCATCAACCCAACTCTGATAAAAACCATCACTAAACCATGTCTCCAAGCACTTGGTCAACCCGGCTTTTACATCCCTCCAGGGATGGTGCCTCAACCCCTTCCCTGGGCAGCCCAGGCCAAGGCTTCAGGACCTTTTCTGTGGAAAAATGTTTCCTGATCTCCAACCTGAACCTCCCCTGGTGCAACTTGAGGCCATTTCCTCTTGTCCCATCACCTGTGACTTGGGAGAAGAGGTCAGTTCCCCCTGGCTACACCCTCCTTTCAGGGAGTTGCAGAGAGCCAGAAGGTCTCCTCTCAACCTCCTTTTCTTCAGGCTGGATAATCCCAGCTCCCTCAGCTGCTCCTCACAAGACTTGTTCTCCAGACCCCTCACCAGCTCCATTGCCTTCTCGGGCCCCGCTCCAGCCCCTCAATGGCTTTTTTTGTGGTGAGGGGCCCAAACCCAGACACAGCCCTCGAGGTGGGGCCTCACCAGTGCCCAGTACAGGGGGATGATCAGCTCCCGCGTCCTACTCCCCACACTACATCTGCCAACTACATCTGGAAGTGAGAAGATGGGTCCAACTAACCCAAGTGACTGCTCAACGAAGAGTTTTCTGCCTTCAAAACCTTTGTTTTTTGGACAACCCTGAACTTAGCAAAGCCTGGGAGCTGAGGTGGAGCTCGCCTTTGATTCAGCATCCAGACCACAGGACCAAGCAAGGAGGAGAAGGTGGCAGAAGGCAGGAAATTCCTTCACTCAACACCCCGTTGCTGAGACAAGTTCTGAATTTGAGCAAGGAGGTTCCTCTGCAAAGTTCTTGAGCAATTTTGTTTCTGTACTTATTCGAAACAGGAACCAGATTATAACAATAGTTATAGAATTAAGAAGGACTCTTGCCCTGGCACCAGAAGAGGAAGAAATAAACAAAACCAAACGCTCAATTGTGTGTTGCTGGTACAGGACCTCGGCGCTGGAAGGGAGAAACTCCACTCCTCACAGAGAGTGACCCCAGTGAGCATTCAGCGGGCTGAGTGGGCTCTGGACTATGGATGAGCCCTTGGCTAGGAGGAGAATACCAACCATACTCATAGTCTCTGCTGTTATTTAAGTAACAATGTCTGAAACACTCAGTGCCAAGAGGCTACAGCCAAAGGGAAGTGGTTCAGTGGTACCAAGGTTTGGAGCTCACCTTCCTTGCAGGGGGGGGGTTGCTGTTTCAAACCACTGGGGCTGCGGGGGAATATGAAAGCGTACAACATCTCAGTCCAATGCCCATTCTCTCCCTGCAGCAGTACAGGCCTATTGGCATTTCTCACCCATTTCAAGCAGCATTCAGTTGAGACCCCCAAAATTATTACCCCAAGTGTCCAAAGCACATCGCTGTGCTCACTGGTCACCCTTTAGTACCCAAAAGCAGGCTAAATCCAGTCAGTGATCTACATGTAGAAGCGTCAGGATGGTACCTGAACTACTGCTGGATCCTCTTCCATGGGGACATTCCAAACTCACCCCAGGGTTTTCAGACACCAGGACGTGTGTCCCGGAGAAAACAATCCCAGGATGCAAAGCTGTCAGCAACACGTGCAGCGTAGCGCTGGCACACTGCGGTTAGCACAGTCCTGGCAAAAGCCCACAGAAAGAGCCAGAGGTCCAGGAAATAACGTTAAAAAACTGCCAGCAGCGTGGAAAAGGCCCACATCTCATGACAGTTCCACCTGGCAGGGGCTCCCAGCTACCTCTCCCCATCACTTTTCACTGCAGGAGAGATTACAGTTAGTCCAAAACTCCCTGTGTCTGGGCTGCGTTGGGTTAAGGGAATATATTCCCGAGGAGGGGGTCCCAAAATACCCTCTCCCCTTCACCCCTGGGGAAGCTCAACCTGGGGTAACCCTCACGCTTCTACAGAGCAGCTCTACAGGATGACAGGGATAAAAATCTTCAGTGCTTTAAGCCTTGAAAATTAAAGACCATCGAGTGACCAGTGCCCCAGTACTGATCCCAAAGCCTCTCATACATGATACCAGCATGCACTGAGATGCCCAGTTCGAGTTTGGATAGGAGATAGAACATGCAGGCTCCTGGAATTTCACATTTCTGGGCTGCAAAACAACATCATGCAAAAGATAAAGGTTTCTGCATTGCAGACATTTTTCTTCCTATTAAATACATAATGTATTTGGTCATCAACGTGTAGAGACTTTATCTAAAAGGAGGCTTTAAGAGGAAAACGTGAGGTGTCCTTGAAAAAGAGCATAAAATAGCTCTAGCAACAAAAATAAGGCTCAGGAAAAGCAATACCCAACGCCCCACTCGACCCCTGCTCTAGAGGAGCTGGCACGTCCCAGTGTAACCAAGCCTGCCTTGATGGGAAAGCACTGCTGGACCCACACGTGTCACCCTGCCAGGAGAAGCTCTGTGAGGCCAAGAAAACGTTCCGTGAGTAACACATGCTTAAAGGAAGAAACAAACTATGAACTATAAACCATAGTTACAGAACTATGTACTTTAACCAGGGCTCCGAAGGCTCCTACAGCAGAGAAGGGTTTGGTGCTAGGAAGGGTTGGATGCAAACGAGGCAGCCTCAAAAGCTGCTGCATTTCTGCAAGGAAAGAAGCCACGTCTAAATCCTAATTAATCAAAGAAAACCAGCTGATTCCCTTCAGACTCGATGACACCTATAGTGCTTAAGGCAACACCAAGTATTTCCCCGTTACTCGAGTAAGGACTGGAGTCACCCTTCAGCTGAAAGCGCTGGTGGAGGGTCCTAGCAGAGGCCAACCAGCACATCTACCCTGTAGTGACAGGACAAGGGGGTAATGCTTTATGGTAGAAGAGGGGAGACTTAGATTAGATACCACAAAGAACTTCTTTGCTGTGAGGGTGGCGAGAGCCTGGCCCAGGTTGCCCAGAGAAGCTGTGGCTACCCCATCCCTGGAGGGGTTCAAGGCCAGGCTGGATGGGGCTTGGAGCAACCTGGGCTGGTGGGAGGTGTCCCTGCCCAGGGCAGGGGGTAGGAACTGGATGATCTTTAAGGTCCCTTCCAACTCTAACCATTCTGTGATTCTACACTTCCCCTGAAATCAGCTAGTCCCACTTGGGCCACCGAGAGCCTGGCCCAGAAAGTCATTTTTGTTTGCCCAACTGAAAAGACAACGGGGGGGCTCAAGCCCTCATCGTGCTACAGCCCAAAGCCTTCTGGCTGCAGAGGGTCTCCCGGCCTGAAGCCCTGCACTGCTCTCTCTCTGGCTCCTCTGCAACTCCAGACCTTTCCAGCAGCACAAGCAACAAACCACAATCAGCTTTTGAGGAGTCTTTTTTATTAAGATAAATCCAGCAAAATTCCTAACAGTGGGTACATACAACCGACCTGCCCTTTTAAAAGAAATGCTTGTCTTTCATTTAAAAACATGATTACACTTTTTTTTTATTATTTATTTATTTTTCAAAACTGACAAAATAAAATTACATTTGGGAAACAACAGATTTCCAGCTCTTAGGTTTTTCATGAAAATAGCTCACCTTCTTTATAAAAGCAACCCACAGAACCACTGGAATGTTTTAACACGGTTATCTGTTTTGAGACCTCCCCACTTTAAGAAACCATACAACACATACGAGGGAAAAATTAAAATCTGGAGTCTGTAAGCATGACTTACACAAAAAGGGACACACTGACAGAAGTCAAAAGCTACCACCACTTATTCTTTCCATGTACCATACAAACTATTACAATCACAAAATTTAAAAACAATGATTCTTTTTTGTTTGTTTTGTTTTGTTTTGTTTTGTTTTGTTAAGGGATTTAATTCCCAAGTAACCGAGATGAAGATGTTCCATAATTAAATTCATGCTAAAAAAACCTGCATTTATAAAATAGTTGATAAAAATATTCCTCTCTGTTAACAATACAGCATGGAGGTACGGATACCAAATGATGGAGATATAGGGCAGGGTTAACATTACTCGGACTTGGCTTCCTTATCATCAGATGCTTCAGCAGCTGGTGCCTATAAAAGTGTTTGGGAAGAATAGAAATATTATTCGTAATGCTAGTCAGATTCCATTCTAACAAGCATCAAAGAGAGACCGGTTGGTTAGCACACACAGGGACAACATTTTGGGCAGAGAAGACAAGGATGCTGGGCTACCGCAGAAAACACCAACACAGCAAACTGGGTGTGGGCTGATCAGCCCAACCACTAACACCTGGATGAGCGGTAATTGAGAATCCAGGTGGTTTTGGAACGTTAAGTGCCTCCAAAGAGGCAGGAGTTTATGAAGTATTTTAGATTAGGAGCAATGACATGGCAGGGAAAGTTGAAGTCCTCCTCTCCGCCGGTCACAGGCAAGGGTCAGGATTGTACTTTAACCTAAACCACATCAAACTGCCATACAAGTCCACACTTCGGGGAAATTGGTTCTCACCTGCTTTCCATACAAATGCCTGCCATTACTTTTTAAGTCAAGACATCAAAATTGCAAAGCTCCCATCAAAGATCCTTTGAGCTACATTAGGCCCGTATTTTTTAGCAGAGAAGCTCCTGAATTAGTTTTAAGAATGAAAGAACAAACGACCCATTGACTGGATAACGATACTCAACACATGCAGAGAGGTCCCTGGAAATCAAAAGCAACAGAGAGCTGGTCTGTGCAGACAGGGGTAAAGGGAGCCCATAGCAAACGTTGCACTTCTACCACCAGCCAGAGACCTGCTAGAAAAAGGCCACCAGGAGCCGACCAAAGCTCGTAGCTCCTGCCCTAGCGAATGGCAGCTCTTAGGAAAGTAGCTGAGACAGCAAGAACCTGTAAGAAAGAGGCTTGCAGACCAAGAGACAAGACCGAGTTTCTGTTGCAGATCTCGTTGGATTGTTCTGAGGCAAGAAGAATTGTTTTAAAGAATTGTGTCAAACTTAAAACCAGATTTCTGGCTCAGCACCAACCCGTGCTGAGCAGAAGAGGCAACCCAGCAGTCCAGAGAGGATACGCAAAGTCAGCTCAGGGCTGGATAACAATCTTACTGAGCTCTATTGTTCCCCAAATATTCTGCATTGCTCCTGTGCCAACCCTGAGAGGGACACAACGATAGCACAGACCACCTGTGGAAGGGCTCTAGCACATAGCAGGAGTAAGTTTGAAGGAGAAGACTACTCTTTCAGGCTCTCCCCAGGAGCTGCCCTGTGCAGGATGGCAGTGAAACACACCACCTTCTGACAAGGAGGCCCAATCGTTAGTTCCTGCAGATGTATTACCACTACATCTGGCTTTATTCCCACCATTACTGTAGCTAAAGTACCTCATTAGTTTTGGTATCTCCGTTTTCAGAGTGGTTTTCTTCTTTAGCATCCTCTTGTTTAGTTTCATCTTTGCCTTTGGCTCCTTTCTTCCCTTTTGTTGCTGCCTTTTTGTCCTCCTTCTTATCGTTTGCTGCCTTTTCTTTCTGTTAAGAGAACAGGCCGTGATACGGTGAACATGGGTCTCCCCCTCGCCCATCTGCGTACGCAGAGTCTCAGCCACCCCCGGCGGCCCGGCCCCGCTCCCGCACAGGCTCACGCTCCCCACTGACTGAGAGGAGATGAAAGTTTCTAAGGAGAAGTGCTCTCCTCCTATTCCGTCCTGAATGTGCTACTGGGAAGCACATAGTCTAAAAGCAGCCGTGGCCGGGGTTGAAAGAATTCTGATTTTAAATAGGCATTCAATTAAATTAGCTAAAAAATGTTGGGAGTTGAACTGGCCTGTATTTCTGCTGTGCTGCTGAAAGGCATGCCACAGAACAAAAAGAACATCTACAACTAGTGGAAATACCAGAATCACTTCAGATGTGCTATTGATGCCTAGTTAGAAAACTGTAACAAAGCTGTAGTCAAAGGACTTTGCCCCCTCCCTGCCAGAAATATTCCTTACTATAATAAACCGTTTGTGTGACAGACGAGTTGGGGGCTCCACAGCATCCCTTCAACCACAGCGAGAACTCTGCATTTATTATTTAAAGCGCAGTGTCTTGTACACGGACTGGGCTAAACCAAAACACAACTCGATGCCCCAACTTCTGTAGCAATAGTTTCCTCGATGCCAAGGTCGGATCCTGACCCCAATACAGTAAAAAAAAAAGACTCTCACGGGTTTCAGTGCTGAGGCTCTGCCTCTTGCTGCCAACAAGTCACTGCACTAAGCCAAGTGGCTCAGTTCCTCGCTTGATTAAGCTACTTTCAGCAAAGGAACCATAAATACCTGCAAAATCACTACTGACAGGTAAATGAAGATAAACAGGTAATTACTGAGTACACCTCTTTCTCTCTCTCCCCTCAGAAGATGAGGTTGTCTCGGTGACTAGAAGTTACAAAAAGGTACTTTCTTATTCCAACACCTGGCTTATTCGCACACAAAATTCATTCGCATTAAGGACGAGCCACTCAGCACAAGGGGCAAAGGCACCCGATTCTTCAATGATACTGATGATCAAAAATTCACCAAAATTAACACCAAGTCCTAGAATAACACACAAAAATTTAAGACAGGAGGTCAGCAGCACTCCAACAGGTGAGGGCCTCTTTCATCTCCAAACCTGACCTTCCTGAGGGATTTCAGCCCTCCTGGGAAGCTCTGCCACAATAGGGTGTTAGGAGTTCCCTTCTCCTGGGCTGTGCCCACTCTCAAGGAGCCTCTCATCCTCTCTGGTTCTCATCCTCTCTGGGAACTCGTGGTGGCTCTTTGCGAGAGAAGAGTCACCAGAGGATGAACGAGTTTGCCTCCACTCACTCTTTTCCTCCCTATTGGCTGGACAGTCTTCCAACTTGCAAGAGTTTGGCCACAAGATTTAGAACGCTGATACCACCAGGGCACTGGTTTGCTCTCTGTCACTTAGAGACCCTTCATCAGAGCTTGGACACACACCTTAGTCCACTGCGATGGGTTCCTCCAGCAGCACCAGTACGCTCCAAACTCCCGAGGGCAGGTGTGTCAGTCACTTACTCTCCTCCAGAGTAAGCCATAAAGGACTTTTCAAGACTTGGGGTTGTTTAAAGGAGGGTTATCTTTTCCCTTACCCCATAAAAAAAACCCAAACCCAAAACCCCAGAAGAATTAACAGAGCTGAAACTAATTCTGTGTACCCGCTCTCTGCTGGTAAACCTCCTCTTAAGAAAGGATTTGAGAAGAATCCATAGAAACTGCCTTCCATGGCAGCAGCGTGACCGGAGAGCGAGTGTCCCGCAGCATGCAGCTGCAGGAGGAACCCAGGATCTCTGCTCTGCTCTGCAGGATCCATGGCTTCTGGGGACAATCAAACAGATACTCCAGAAGGCATCAAGCCTCCTTCCACAACTGAGTGTGTCCAGGAAAAAAATACCTGAGGAGATAGTGTTGTTTTGCACTTTTTTCCTCAGCTCTATGCTTTTCAGTAAAGGTAACCTTAAAAGGTGAAGTCTGTTCTGACACACCAAAAAGGCATTTCAAGAACCTGATGGCTGCCAAGGTAAGCACAGCTGGGGGAAACAACAATTAAAGGTGCCTGCACAATTCACCAAATTGTGCCTTCACACAATTATTGGTCCAGTATTAGAAGCTCTAGAAAAACCAACAACGCAACTCAAGCATCCCAGCTTCAACCAGCACCTTAGAAGCAAGGGGACCAGTGCTTTCCCAGTCCAACTGGGAGCAATGTGAGGGGCAATGACCAAGGCACCAGTCCCAGAGGAACTAAATGATGCCAGGAGACCACTTCTGCACTAAAATCCCAAACTTAAGTTTTGACAATCGCAGCCTCAACCTTTGCATGTGTATTTTCACAACTTCTAGGATTCTGTTAACGCAGCTTCTGTGTATAAACCCTGAGATGTTTCCAGAAAAATAAAAAAGGCAAACTTTAAAAACCAAGAAAATACCAACAACACACACTGTGTGCAACTGCACCAACCTCTGCGTGAGCCATCAGAGAGCCTGACCCCAGGGCTTTTAGACCCCCGAGCCAGCTCTCTGCCACTTGGGCTGGAAGAGCAACCACCAGTGGTAGGTTCTCCTCTTCCCAGGGGACCAGCCACCAGAGGGAGATGCGACCCAGAGCATGCCACACCACAGGAATGCCGGGTTCTTGGGGTTCCCCTGCCACTCCAGAATGGGATCTAGAAATCCAGCTGCACAACCAAGACACAGATGTGAAAAGCTTGTTCTGCTCATGGCTGCGACTGCAGAGTTGAGACAGAGGGTCCCCAGAACAACATACGGGGTTCTCCTTCTTGCCCATTTTTCAGGATCTCTCTGCCATTCCATACAGCAGGACTTGTAGGCAGAATAGTTCTCATCATCTGGGAGTCCCCTGTGCCCTATGCAATTGCAAAGCCTTTTAAGTGTACAGAAAAGGGTTCCTGGCCTTCACCTCCTTCCATAACTAAGCATCTCTCTTCCACCTGTGCTTTACCCATCTCACCATCCCAAACCATAATGTTTGATGGGAACAGGTTAAAAAAGAACACTAAAGTTTTGCTGTCAGGTGGTTTCCATTTCCAGCTGCAAAATTCTCCTACAATCTCAGGTATTTACAGATAGATCTAAAAAAAGCACTGCAGACTGTGGCTGTTGAGAAGGTCTGTGACGGGAAGGGGGTATAAAGAAATACCCCACGGACTGCAGAACTGTCCCCTTTTAAATTTCAAACTCTTGCTCCAAAGCAGAAAGGAGTTTTAAATTGCTTTTTCATTGTACTGTCAGATATGCCAACATTTTTAATATCTCTCAGAATATCCACTCTAAGGGAACAGGTATGTAGAACATTATCTGCAGTGATGAAAATCTGATAAACTGATAACTAACTGAAAAGCACGCCTTTGAATGAAAACTTAGGAAGAAACTGTAATTAAAACCACGATTTTCACAGACTTCTCTAATTGAGTCTCTGATCTTGATTCAAGGCATCATTTTCCCAACAATGCATTACATGAAACTTCAGAACAGCCTTGCAAGGCAATCACTAAAGCCCAACCACAACTCATTTAAAACCCGTTCAGTTTACCCCGCTCCTTCAGTAAGAACCGGATGAAGTTATCTTTACATCTTTCACGTCCTTTTTAACTCAGGTAACTCAATCTTCAATCTTTAAAGAAAATATGAAATGCCAAAACAGGTAGTTGTGGATGGTTCCCTCCCCCTCCATAAACACTTTGAGAAAGAGAAGTGTAACTTTAGTTGAAGAGATCTCGAGCACTTACCTTAGGTGCTGCCTTTTTGGGCTTTGGCTCCGGTTTGGGCGGAGCAGGTTTCTGTTCAAAACATACAGGAGAAACAGTCAGAGAAACGCTGTACATGTTTTAGCAGCCTGTTGAGAATTTCTGAAAACTGCACAAAGAATAGAATCATAGAATCATAGAATCATTTAGGTTGGAAGAGACCCCTGGGATCATCAAGTCCAACCATCAGCCCTACTCTACAAGTTCTCCCCTACACTAGATCCCTCAACACCACATCTAATCTGCTCTTAAACACAGTCAGGGAGGGTGACTCCACCACCTCCCTGGGCAGCCCATTCCACTGACTGACCACTCTCTCCGTGAAAAATTTTTTCCTAATGTCTAGCCTAACCCTACCCTGCTGCAGCTTGCAGCCATTCCCTCTTGTCCTGTCGCTCATTGCCTGTGAGAAGAGACCAGCACCAATATCTCTACAGTGCCCTTTCAAGCAGTTAATAGTTAATATTCAAGCAGAATAGTTTAGAGTGATCTGCTCCATCCTGTAGCATAAAGGAGTAAATGTCACAGACAGGATCGGCATCTTTCATTATCCAAACCGTTATCTTTCCTTATTCCTCATGCCCGTTACAGGGGTTATGGTGCAGGAGCTGGTGGTAGAACCAAGTGGATCATTACAACATCTGGGTGTTACTCTCTGCTGTGACAGCAAGTGTGTCTCAAAAAATGAAAGGTGTTAACACTTGGACATAACTCTGTATGCACATTTGAGCTTCCACTAAAATTAAGGTCTTTCCTTTTTAAATAGCAACCGTTTATCCACTTGGTCTTTCCAAGATGGCTTAAAAAAGGCCCGGGAGTACTTAGCGCCTGTAGAAAAGGATGTGTTTTAGAAAAGCCTGCTTAAGGCTGTGACTTTGGGCTGAACTCTACCACTGGACAGAGATTTACACCCTCTAGGTCTCAGTCTACCCAACAGCTGGGCCCACAAAATCAATGGGCAAATTACAAGTATAAGGAAAGAGCAGGTAATTTATAGAGCTATGAGCAGGGTTTTGTACAGAGAAGAGCTACAGAGAACAAATGCATCTTGAAATCAATATTCCATGACTCTGGACACTCACGTGTCCAGACTGAATGTTAACTAACACACATGTTGTGTCTCATGTGAAATGTCTGGAAGTACCTTTAATGTGTTGATACTCAAGGACTGGAAATATAGAATAGGGAATCTACTTTAAGTATCACTTGCTTTTGACAATATTGGCAGATAAAAACCCCACAGTTTCTCTGTAACTGTCCCCCCAGAAATTAGCATCTGTGTGATGTAATATTAAAGGAGCAAATAAAGATACTTACAGCGGATAGTCTAGCTGACCTTCTCTTTGGCTGCGTAAAGAAAGATGTGTCACTAAAAATTCAGAGAACATACAAAGCAGTGCTTTCTCAGAACTGCAGCCCAGAATAACACAGCACATCATAAAGCCCCGTACAAATTCTAGGATTTATGAAATTACAGGCATGATCATAGAATTGGAAAATGGTTCGTGTTGGAAGGGACCGTAAAGATCACCCAGTTCCAACACCTCCCACCAGACCAGGTTGCTCCAAGCCCCATCCAACATGGTCTTGAACACTCATCGGGCAGCCACAGCTTCTCTGGGCAACCTGGGCCAGGGTCTCACCACCCTCACACCAAAGAATTTCTTTCTAGTATCAAATCTAAATCTCCCCTCTCAGTTCAAAACCATGCCCTCTCATCCTCTGGCTCCCCTCCCTGATCAAGAGTCCCTCCCCATCTCTCCTGGAGCCCCTAAGGTCTCCCTGGGGCCTTCTCTTCTCCAGGTTGAACAAGCCCAGCTCTCTCAGCCTGTCCTCACAGCAGAGGTGATGCTGGCTCTGCTTTCCCCAAACTGCAGCTTTGCTTAGTCCTCACTCTACGCCACCACCCTTTTACCTTTACTGAGGTGGGAAGCGATAAAGTTGGGTCTTTTTACTTTCAGGAGCTGTTCCATTAAGGCTCTGCCACTGAGGTAAAAAGGGGACACTTTGGCAGCGATGGCCTCAGTGGCTGGGACACCCAGCAGCCCACCCAGCAGCAAGAGGCCGAGGGCTGGGCCTGGGCACCCTGAGGGCCTCCTAATTTCTGTGAACCACCACATAAATCCATGGCAGAACCAAAGCAGCAGCAGCAGCTCCTACCTCCTCCTTCGCCTCCCCTTCCGCTGGAGCCTAGAAAGATAAAAAGGGAGAGAAAGAGGTGAGAAAGCGCCGCCATCCGCTGAAGAGATTGG
>VZTM01019461.1:408236-454979 GCA_013400555.1 Jacana jacana
CGTGGCGCGGGGGGCACGGAGCGGGGGCGGCCGCCGCCATTTCCCGCCTTTGCGGTGCCTGTTGGACAGGGCCGGCCCACACACACACACCCCCCGCCCCTGTTACCTCAGCCCGCCGAGGGGCCGCGGCCTTTGTCCGCCCCGGCCCCGCTGGGAAAAGCAGGGGGTGACCGCGGGGTGTAAGTGCCCGTGGGGCCGGGCAAGAGCTGGGCAGGGAGTTTGGGGCCCAGTTTTGGCTCTTTTAAGTTGCTTTTTTGGTCTGTTGGTATCTCGGCCCGAGCGTGCTGAGGTCGGGCCTGGTGCTGGGCCTGTGAGTTGGAGGTAGGCTGTAAGGTGAAGCTGCGGGCTTCTGCAGGGATTAGGGGAAAATTTGCTCTCTGTTTCCATCGCGGCTGCCATTCCCCTCGGCGTTTGCGCCATCAGAGCGGGCAGGGTGTATTGACAGCACCTTCAGGACCCAAGGACTTCGCAACTAAGACTTAAAGCTGCTGCTCTGGAGTGTGATGGTTCCTGCCATCACACTCTAGTCTTTCTAAAAGCTGACAGTAAAGGCAGTTCGGGTTCCTCTGAGATAGCCCGTTTCACCACTCAGCTGTCCTTAAAACTGCAAAGTTTTCTCCAGCATCCAAACTGCACTTTGGTTGAGAATTTAAGCTTTTCTTTGCCCGGTGTCCTGCAGATAAAAAGGACAATTAATAGGAGTTAATAAGCATCAGTTTGCCCTAATGTTTTAGATACCGTATTGTTTCACATAATATTATCATACTTTCCCTTAAACTTCATTTTTCCGGGCTGAACAAGTTCTCACGGGTCTCGGGATCCCATAGGCTTCATCTTCTAAACCTCTGCTCGTTCTTGGGCTGCTCTGGTCTCCTCGACTTGGCGTTTGTCCCTACATCCATATCCAATAATCAGGTTAACGAGGTCAACCTATCGCAGCGTGGCATTGAGTCGCCGTCCCTGGTGGTGGTCAAGAAGCGTCTGGATGAGGTGCTACGAGACATGATGCAGCAGCTGGGTGGGCAGGATTGGTGACAGGAGGACGGTTGGACCAGATCATCTTGTAGGTCCATTCCAACCTTGCGTGTCTGTGATTTCTAGGAGTTTGCAGTGGCATCACCGTGTTGGTTCAGATTCTTCCGATCCCCTGCGATCCCCGCATCCGTTCCAGTGCTGCTCTCTGAGCAGCTCTTCCCCCTGTTCTTGACAAATTCACAGGGACCTTTTGATTTGTCACTTTTTACCTCGCCTGGTTCTCCAAGTGCGTATCATAGAATCCTAGAATCATTTAGGTTGGAAGAGACCCTTGGGATCATCAAGTCCAACCATCAGCCCTACTCTACAAGTTCTCCCCTACACCAGATCCCTCAACACCACATCCAATCGACTCTGAAACACAGTCAGGGATGGGGACTCCACCACCTCCCTGGGCAGCCCATTCCACTGACTGACCACTCTCTCTGGGAAAAACTGTTTCCTCATGTCCAGCCTAACCCTACCCTGCTGCAGCTTGCAGCCATTCCCTCTCCTTCTATCGCTCATTGCCCGTGAGAAGAGACCAGCACCAACCTCTCTACAATGGCCTTTCAAGCAGTTGTAGAGAGGGATGAGGTCTCCCCTCAGCCTCCTCTTCCTCAGACTAAACAACCCCAACTCCCTCAATCCATCCTCATAAGCCTTATTCTCCAGGCCTCTCACCAGCTCCATGTCCCTCCTCTGCACTCGCTCCAGCACCTCGATATCTCTCTTGTGCTGAGGTGCCCAGAACTGGACACCAGACTCAAGGTGTGGCCTCCCCAGTGCTGAGCACAGGGGGACAATCACCTTCCTGCTTCTGCTGGTCACACTATTTTTTATACAAGTCAGGATGCCCTTGGCCTTCTTGGCCACCTGGGCACACTGCTGGCTCATGGTCAGCCGCCCGTTGACCAGCACCCCAATATATGTCGATGGTTTATTACCTTACTGAACTTCGCAGTTAAGCTGAGCTGTTTTCCATCCATGGACCCACCTTCCTCCCCCTTCCTTCTGTCAACTTAAAGCCATCAAATGCCATCTTCTTTTTGTTGTTGTTGTTGATACACAACAGTTATTCAACAATGTCTGCGACTCACCTCCTAAATACCGGGGAGTGCATCTTCCAGGCACAGCCGAGCTTGCTGTGACCACATAACCAAATGCAGTTTAGTCTGTTCTTTCCTGCTGCTACCTGTTGCTGTCACCTTCCTAACAAGTCAGGTTTAGTAACTGGTGGCAATTCACTTTATTTGGAGGCTGAGGCAAAGAAGACACAGCTTTTCTTGTGTGTGTGCCTTCCTTTATTCGTTCCCCTTCTCTGTCAGTAATAAGATTTTCTTCTATTTTGCTGCTACTTTCAGTGTGTCTCAGGAGAACATGCTCATGTATCTTTCTTTGTTCTCTCCTGCCTGTAACTAATTTTGGACCTTTGTCTCTCATTTTGTTCCTACATGCCCGTGCTATTCCATTCTACTAACTCCTAGTTGTCTGCTGGTTTCCACTTTTTGCACAATTCAGAAAGACTGGTTATGTATTTTTAAAGCTGCCGTTGCAGCTCTGTGGTGCTTTTGTTCACCTTTATGTTGGCCTTTAGTGTGTTTCCTGTCTGTCTGCCACACTTGGATGGTTCTATGTTCTATCACTGGGTTTCTTTCTCTCTCATTACCTCTTAATTGTCCCACCTTCAAGTTCTCCAGTATCAGTCATGATTTTAAACAGTGTTTCCAATAATTTTGTCCATCTCCTGAACTAAAGATTGGCTGAAGTGTGTTTCTTGGCCTTCTTTCTTTCAAGACTCTGTGTCCAACAGCAGAAGTTCTTTGTTGCCAACAAGGTTTGTGCTTCAGTGGCTTTTGTCAGTGGCCTTGAGAAGTTTTGCCTGTCTCCCTGCAGAAATTGTTTCACTCTGTCTGTATTCTGCGAGAAGCCTTTGTACAGTTGTGGAAAAGGAGCAGGGGTTTCTTGCAGAGAATGTCAGTACTTTCTCCCAGACAACTTGGATGATGAGCAATTTGGTTGAAATCTTGGATCCGAGCACACGCTGGAAATTAGGCACAGGTTTAAACTTCACTACTGATGTTTGCATGGCATTTGCCCTGCCTTCCTTTTCACCTTTGTGTTTTATCCAACAGTACAACTTTTCTAAAACTGGTCATTAAACCACAAGCCAAGCTTAGTAATCGTTAGTTAGCAGATCGCTTCCCCCTGCATAGAGAGGATAAGCTGCCGCGAGATGCTGTTACACTGGAAGTGTAAAAGGCTGTTACTGTGCAGACCTGTAGAAAATTACAGACCTGTAATCCTGCAGCCTATGGATATTCTAAACACTTCTCCTTCAGGGCAAGTGGAAGGAGCAATTAAATATTCCTTTATGCGACAATAACTGGAAAGAATAGAAGCCCCCTATCAAATCAATGGGGAGGGGCCCACGGCTAATTGAATTTTCTTTTAAATCCCAGAAGCAGCTGGATGTTTTATCTGTGACCAAACCCAAGCAGCAGGTAGAAGAAGCCTGGCTGTGCATGGCTGTGCCATGAAGACCTTCCATCCTTGCTGTCTACCTTTGGTGTTAAAGCAGAGGAGGCCGAGATTCCACCACCAGTATGGATCTGAACCAGACAGGGAGCAGGCTCACTACGACATTTGTCACCCCACAGGTATGGAGCCTGCAGTGGCTTGATTACTATATGATGGCTTTATGATGGGAAGACAAAAAGGATTTGATGATATGTCAGAATGGCACGGATACACCTAATCTGGCACACGGGCTGCCAGGACAAAACTAACCACTTCAACCTTTTTGATAAATTAAGCCTAGGAAAGTAAGTTTATTTTGGATTATTAGTTTGTACCATGTGACTTTTGGGGCACTTCTCAGTCAGTAGAAAAAGGCCTCAACCTGAATTTATGAGACTATATCACCAGACCATGTCAAGAGTAAATCACAGCAACAAACCAGAATTTCATCTTTTTTGTGTGACTGTTTCCATGAGAAAACTTCTTGCTGCTTCTGTAAGCATAGGTATTTGAACCAGGTTATTCAGTACAGAGGTAAAAAAATCCAGTCTGCACACAGAAAAATAGGACTATGTGTCACGTTGGGTTCATCCCCAGCCAGCAGCTAGGGCCACACAGCCACCTGCTCACTCCCCCTTCCTCCCCCAGAAGGGTACGGAGAAGAGGGAGAAATGGAGAGGAAAGAGGAAAAACAAACCTGGTGGGTTGAGATAGTTTAATAGAACAGTAAGAGAAAAGGAAAATAGCCATAATGATACTTAGAATGGTAAAAGAATATACAAGACACGAGTCATTCTCACTGCCAGGTTAATTGGTTGCCCAGCACAACCTGAGCAGTGGTGGCCAATCCCCACCCCCAGCCAACCCCCATTTATATGTCCATGGGACAGAATATTCCATCCCTCTGTCTGTGCTCCTTCCCAGCTTCTCTGGGAAGGTGAATAGTCCTCAACTAGTATAGACATCACTTAGCAACAACTAAACCAATATGTATTACTGACATTCCTTTCATCCCAAATCTAAAACCCCAGCAACTACTAGAAGGAAAATTAACTCTTATCTCACCTGAAACCAGGACACTGCGTCACAACAAAACTAACCCCCACAGCCTGCACTCCAAACAGTCACTCTGAACAGCCCACACTGAACACACAGAGCGATGCTCAAATGTCGAGTAATATTTAGAAAACTGGGAACTTACAAACAACCCAAGTGCCTGGAAAGACATTCATACTGAAACTGTCATGACTCAGTCCAGTTTTTACCCTTAATCTATGCCAAATCAGGCAAGACTGAGCCAACTCAATTTTGGTAGCCCAGTGGCCTGACTCTTGGCTGTTCTGGGCCTATTGACCAGTGACCTCGGAGATCTACATCTCTCCAACATCCTCCGAGGTGCTGTTAACCACATCTCAGATGCTGGATGGTTTTCAAGATGTTTGCCTGTTCACAATATGGATTGCAGTGAAACCTGGAATGGTTATTATTTTGGGACCACGAGGGTGTAATCTGTTGGTGGGTTTAGAATTCTCAGTGAGTCTGGCTGGTCAGCTTCCCTTCAGTAAAACCTTCAGCTTCCTACCTAGTCCCTAGTAGCAAAGGGGATGACTGCAAGCACCAAAGTAACTGCTGACTTTTATTAAACACAAAAGACAGATAAGGAGACATTTCAATCAGCAGCAAGTTTGTCTTATTTCTTACTTCCAGTTTCGGTTCTTTGAAAGAAGATGTAATTTGGAAGAGTGGTCCGAACTAAGATGACTATTAAAATGAAGCCAGAAAAAGCACAGAAGAAAAATTAGTAGTTTCATCAGCTCGTCGGTTGCCAACACTCTCTTAATTTTTGCCTTTTCCTCTGCAATTCTGGCACGGTGTGCGCTGCTGAACAGGTCTCAAAGGCTTGGTAACTGCCCTTATGGTAACAGATCTCTCTCTTTGAAACTCTGAGGTTATAGCAGCGCATGTGAGAAGAGAAAGGGGAGTCTGAAGAGCGGCAGAAGTCGTGTGTGGGTGAAGTGTTGCCAGTTCCTGGCTGTGCATGGAGCACTGCTGGGAGTCCTGTCCCCAAAACTGAGGTATGCCTTTCGTGACAAAGTTGTGCAGTGGCAAGAAATGCAAACGCTGTTCTGGGATGTGTAAATAACATCATCTGCAAAACAAGAACAACTTCCAGGGAGCTACAGGCAGGATTCATCTACCTAAAAGCAGATGCTTACGTTCAACTTAATTGTGTGGACTCCTTGTGTAGTTGGCAAAGAAAAGCAGGCACCTTTGGGGTCTGGTACACTCCATTCTAGGCCAGATGTGCAGTCATAGAATCACAGAGTGACATGAGGTTGGAAGGGACCTCTGGAGACCATCTAGTTCAACCCCCTGCCAGAGCAGATCCACCCAGAGCAGGGTCACCCAGAGCAGGTTGCACAGGAACGTGTCCAAGGCAGGTTTTGAGCATCTCCAGAGACAGAGGCTCCACTGCTTCTCTGGGCAGCCTCTGCCAGGGCTCTGCCACCCTCACAGTGAAGAAGTTCCTCCTCATGTTTAGATGGAACTTCTTGTGTTCCAGGTTATGCCCATTTCCTCTTGTCCTCTCCCTGGGCAGATCCCCCCGCAGCCTACTCTTCTCCAGACTAAAAAGCACCAAGTCCCTCAGCCTTTCCTCATTGGAGAGATGGCTCCAGGCCCCTCATCATCTTGAGGGTCCTCTGCTGTCCCCTCTCCAGCAGTTCCCTGTCCTTATGGAACTGGGGAGCCCAGAACTGGACCCAGTGCTCCAGATGGGGCCTCCCNCCAACACAAGGGTTGTTATTTACAGGTTTGGTGACTTCTCAGCGTAGAAATAAGTGGAAATGTCTAACTACCCTATAGCACAGGATTAGGTCCATCAGCCAACTCAACACCATGAAGACAAGGGAGGTGGTGAGGGCAGAAAACACAGCTGTGATAGGAAACACCCAATGTCTCACTATAGACCACACAGCTGTTGTGCCAGTGGGTGAAGGGTTAGACATTATTAATGACTTTTTACAGTCAGGGAAGCCGTGAAAGGAGAAGCAACTCTTGATTTGGTTGAGGGCAAGGAAGAGGACCCAGCTAATCATTCTTTGAACCAGTGACCACTACGTACTTGAGAGTCACCACTGATCAGAGCAACAAAAGCCAAAGAAATCCCCTGTAGTTCTTAATTTTGGAAAGGGGAACTCTGTAACAGTGAGAAGGCTTCTTGAAAAATGCTGAGAGGGGCAGCTAAAAGAATAAATGGGTTTTATGCAAGACATCACATTGGAAGTTCTGACTTCCAGTATGTAAAACTCTGCTGCCACACTCAGCCTTAGGAGATGGATGATGCCACCAGCTTTTAAAACCCATACCCGGGGAGACTCAGCACCGGAGAGGGCTGTGACCAAGTGACAGGGTTGTGACAGTGAAGTTTTACAAAGCCACGCTACCTCCAGCGCTCTTTTTCTCTTTTAGCAGGTCTTTCCAACAGACATTTGAAGATGCCCGGCACAAGAAGGAGAAGGAAGGGGGAGAACAAGCTTGTGAGCAGACCCTTTGACCAAAGCTGACTTGGTCCTAGGAAATCCCAAGCCCTCAGCGATGGTGAATGCACAGGCTGCCTCCCAGTAAGTAAGAGCCTCTTGTCAAGCAATGCCATGGCAGGGGTCACACAGTGCCATGGCAGGGGTCTTCCCCTTCTTTCAGCTTGCCCTCGGCTCACAGCAAGCAGGAACTGCTGGTTTCTTGCTGGACAGGCTCAGGGAAGGCAGGATTTAGTGTTCAGAGCACAAACATGCTTTCTGTGCAGTCTGGGTCCTGAGTCGGGGGGAACCAGGCACCAGAGAAGGGTGTTGGAAGACTTCTGGATTGTCTTCTGCCTTTCAGGGCAGCCCAGTTGAACAAGCTGGCCTAAAATGGCTTTAAGAGAGTGACTTTTCCTGCTTTTTTGGCTTAAATCCTGATCTCTGTAGTATTCCCTTCCGTGTAGTTCCCTCAGGTACATCAGGAAAGCTAGGTGTACTTCAGGAGCATGCACAGGGCTTGTCAGAGCCAGGGCTGGCTGGTGGCTTGGAGCCAGGGGGATGGAGAGTCAGATGAGCACCAGGAAAAGGAGAGTTTAAGCCCCAAGCGGGGAGTTGTGCATGGCCAGAATGGACAGAGGTCAGCAGAGGGACGGGAAGGTGTTAGGGGCAGGGAACAGTGACACTCCCCACGCTGGCTGAGGTAGCTGAGCCCTGTACCGCTGCTGTGGATGGATGGCTGTGCCAGGAGCTGGAGCAGGGTCTGGGCTCTGGCTGTTGATACCCAGTGAGAGCATTTGTGCTGCTGCAAACAGACTGTTGGAGCAAAAATACAGCACCTCCAGCCCTTGGACTACCTGGCACCGCTGGCTTCAGTTTGGGAGCTTTCTGGGGTTTTTGCTGAAAAGATTTGAAAGGGCTGCCTGGCCTTTGTGTTGGATAAGGCTTGCTGTACCTGCCCGGATCAGTTCCCCCAGGTGGTGGGATGCAACAGGAACAAACCTATAGAGCCAAGCAGCCGGTGTGGAGGACCCACACGACATACATTTGGCCGCTGCTGCAGTGCAGTCTGTGTGTACCTGGAGTCACCCTCCAGCTTGGATTCATCCAAATGCCATCAAACCAGCCTGCTGCAGGGCTGCTCCCGACGCCGGCGCGTCACGGCACGGCTCCTGCCGCTGGGAGATGACTCTGGAAGCGCGCTGCTGGTCCCTTCCACAGCACGGCCGCGGATGTACACCGGGTCCCCAGAGCGGAGTTACTTCAGGCAGCTTCGGCTCAATAGCTGGTGAACTG
The DNA here is from genome assembly GCA_013400555.1 of Jacana jacana. Classification (NCBI taxonomy): domain Eukaryota; kingdom Metazoa; phylum Chordata; class Aves; order Charadriiformes; family Jacanidae; genus Jacana; species Jacana jacana. The sequence continues at coordinate 416,585 of VZTM01019461.1, forward strand.
TCAGAACGTGATTGAACACGTTAAAGTCACCCGTTCTGCCTTTATTTGCCAGCTGAGCATCAAGCCGATCCTGATTCTGGAGCCGTGCTTTGCCGCCCCGGCCTTGACCGTAAGGGTTGGCGACCGCGGGGGGAACCTGCCCGATGCTCCTGCAACGCGCCGGTATCCCCCTGGTCCCCCCAGGTCCCCTCCCCGTCCCGGTCCCCCGCCGCATGCCAGCAGGGGGCGCCCCCCGGCCGGGTGACGCCACCGCTCCGGCGCGCGGAATGGGTGGGTTTCGGTAGGGAACCCCAACTGCCACCAAAGGTGCACATCACTGCTGTCACCACGGAGAAGGTGTCCTCAGCCTTGCTTCCATCCCACACTTGCCTCTAACATTGCTCGTGGAGATGGAGAGGGATGTGTTCGGTCCAGCTGTGGCCGTTGTGTTTTGTGTCGTTCGGGTACACAGCTCTGCTGTGGGATCACGGAATGGTTTGGTTTGGAAGGGACCATTAGGTTCCTCTTCTTCCAGTTCCCCTGCCCTGGGCAGGGACACCTCCCACCAGCCCAGGTTGCTCCAAGCCTCATCCAGCCTGGCCTTGAGCCCCTCCAGGGATGGGGCAACTACAGCTTCCCCGGGCAACCTGGGCCTGGGTCTCACCACCCTCACAGCAAAGAATTTCTTTATAGTATTGCATCTAAATCTCCCTTCTTTCAGTTTAAAATCGTTCCCCCTCATCCTCTGGCTCCCCTCTCTGATCAAGACTCAGTCCCCCATCTCTCCTGGAGCCCCTTTAGGGTCTGGAAGGGGCTCTAAGGTCTCCCTGGAACTTTCTCCAGGCTGAACAACCCCAATTCTCTCAGCCTGTCCTCACAGCAGAGGGGCTCCAGCTCTCGGATCATCTTTGTGGCCTCCTCTGGACCCATTCCAACAGGTCCATGTCCTTCCTGTGCTCAGGGCTCCATAGCTGGACACAGTACTACGGGTGGCGACTTCAGCAGAACAGCATTAGTTCCGTGGCAGAGGTGACTGAGAGATTAAAAGCAGTGTCACCGAGTGCCATGTCCTGTGCCGTGTAGTTTATTGACTTCCTCATGCAATCAACCGCCCTGCGTCTTGCACAACTATAGACGAAAACAAGGAGACCCGGCCTTACTGTTTCCAGACGAGAAGAAGGAGGAGGAGGAGAAGCAGATCTCCTGGACTCCCCCACCCCTTTCCATCAGCACGGTGGAGCAGGGGGGGAGCAGTGTTTCCACCCACCGTCAGGCTGGCCTGGGCTGCAGCAGGACACGGCTCTCGCAGAGCATGGGGCAAGTCACCGTTTGCCTTCTGGTTCCAATGGGTGTCAAGCTGGGATTGGCAATGAAGAAATCTCTGGTTTCTCATTGAGAGCGCTGAGCTGTGATCTCCCACCCGCCGAACGGGTCTTCGTTTGGGGAGACAGGTCCGGATCACCCTCTCCAGCAACAGCACAACCACCACCAGAGAACCAGAGCCAAGTATCTGCAGCTGAATTCTGGATGTGTTCCTCTCCCTGCTTAGAAAGAAGCTGTGGAGCACTTGGAGCACACGTGCTTCCCTGACCTTCCACACAGGAGGGAGTTTGCAGTTGGTTCCCACAATACATTTCATTGCGAGGATTTATTACATTTCTTTCTTTTTCCCTTTTTTTAAAATAGCTCAATTTTCCAGTACACAGGAGCCCCCATCCTTGTCTGCAGTTCAAGAAAAAAAGCAAGTAAATCTTTGCCACTACAAGCAGCATTTTTGTCTGGAATCCCCCAGGTGATTCCGATCCATTGGGCTCCCCCTCGGGGAGCACCCAGGCTCCTGCCAGCGCTGGCGCTTCCACCAACTCCGTGGTGCTGCTTCCTAATGTGTAAAATTATATCTACCCAAATCCCACCGATTCATTTTCCTTCTAGCCAGGGTGACGGAAGAGGCAGCCTGCCAAGACGGCCTGGTACAAAGACAGGCTGCAGCCAGCCCCCAGAGGAATCGGGGAGACCACATAGAATCATAGAATCATTCAGGTTGGAAGAGACCCCTGGGATCATCAAGTCCAACCATCAGCCCTACTCTACAAGTTCTCCCCTACACCAGATCCCTCAACACCACATCCAATCTACTCTGAAACACAGTCAGGGATGGGGACTCCACCACCTCCCTGGGCAGCTGATTCCACTGACTGACCACTCTCTCCGTGAAAAATTTTTTCCTCATGTCCAGCCTAACCCTACCCTGCTGCAGCTTGCAGCCATTCCCTCTCCTTCTATCGCTCATTGCCCGTGAGAAGAGACCAGCATCAACCTCTCTACAGTGCCCTTTCAAGCAGTTGTAGAGAGTGATGAGGTCTCCCCTCAGCCTCCTCTTCCTCAGACTAAACAACCCCAACTCCCTCAATCCATCCTCATAAGCCTTATTCTCCAGGCCTCTCACCAGCTCCATGTCCCTCCTCTGCACTCGCTCCAGCACCTCGATATCTCTCTTGTGCTGAGGTGCCCAGAACTGGACACCAGACTCAAGGTGTGGCCTCACCAGTGCTGAGTACAGGGGGACAATCACCTCCCTACTGCTGCTGGTCACACTATTCTTTATGCAAGCCAGGATGCCCTTGGCCTTCTTGGCCACCTGGGCACACTGCTGGCTCACACCACAGTCCTCCCTGAGCGTTATGGACAGGTTTGTGTTTCGTTTGGCTGCAGGAGAACAGATTTTCCTCTCGGAGGCATAATGTTAATTTGTTAAATTTGTTTGAGGTTTTGGTCTACCTTGAGAAAGGGTAATTAAACACTTCACAACTGTTTAACAGTGAAAAGAAAAATAAACAAAAAATAATACCCTGGGTTTTACAGGAGCGGCCTGGGAATAGAAAACACTCTGCTTTTCTGCCAATAGAGTAGAAAATTTACTATTAGGAGTGAAGAAAACCCGGTCGTTGCAATAATACCCAATTCATGTATTGCTCTTAATAAATCTTCTTTCATGAAGATAAAATGCCTTCTAAAGTGCACTTTTGAGAGCAATGATTATGCCAGGGTTTTTTTTTAGGAGGCAGAAAGACAAGGTGCAGCTCACTCCAGAAGAATTTCAACTCTGAGGAGGTGAAGCAGAGGAGGAGGAGGAGGAGAGCTGGCCAGAGGGCAGGCAGTCAGGCAGCAGAATGACAAGCGAGCCCAAAGTTCAAATAAACCTGTATCTGGCCTGTCCTCCACCTACACATTTTCATTCTTCCCCATGAACTGTGGTTTTCACCTCTGGTGTTCCTTGCCATGAGTCAGATTACAGACCGGCACCCAGCCTGGTGCTCTGAAGGGAATGGGAATTATCCCTGCATTGCTCAAGCTGCTGGGAAGGGGCTGGACAAACACATCTAAAGAAACAGCCCTTGAAGAATTTTAATCTCCCAGATTTAACTTGGTTTGTTTCAAAGAGATTAAAAAGTACGCTGTTTGGTTTTGTTAAATTTTGAAATTCCCCAAACCAGGGAATTTTTATCGTGTACCAGCATCCTAAATAAATTTTGGGTTACTGCATTTTCAAAATGTACATAAATCTCATGACAGTCTCAAAGGTTTGGGTAAGTACCACAAGTAATATCACAATTAGATGTGTCATCTTCAAAGCAGCTCCCTTTCCACTTACTATTTGCAAATGAATAAAACAAACATAGGTGACGACTCAGTATTTCAGTTATAAGTTTTTAATTCAACAGCCTTTTCTAAAAATCCTGTCTGTTGTTTGAAAAAACGTTGGATAATTTGAATCAGGCAGGCTTATTTTGCTTGGAAAAATCATTTCAGAAGTACCTCCCCCCCTGTTTTTGCCAACAGCAGAACAAAACTCTTTCATTCTAGCTTGTAGATGGTAAAATTTCAGCTTGCTATGTTTACACCACAAGTATTTTCCACTTTCTGTGAAGTTCCTATTAGAATCTCTAATGGAATATATACAAGATAATATTTGGAGTACCAGAGGCAAGTGGAAGACAGGTGCTGAATATAAATTTCCCTCAGTAACGTGTCACCGGGACTATAACAATTAAGAATTCTTCCAGGTCTCATCCAGCAGTCCTAATTAATACAAATGATGAAACAGTGTGCCGTGGAATTGCAGTGCATGATGGCTGGCAGTGTCCCTTTGGGCCCCCATATCCTGTACTAACCGAGCAGAGCAAGAAGTCGCTGTGCGTGGCACAGACAAGGGCTGGCGAGGGCAGGGGAGCAGAGGGGCAGCTCAGGAACAGGCAGACCCACAGCAGCGGTGGGTGTTTTTTCTGATGGAAGATAAATTGAAATAATTACGCAAAGGTGAAGAATCATAGAATCACAGAATGGTTTGGGTTAGAAGGAACCATAAAGCCAATCCAGTCCCACCCCCCTGCCCTGGGCAGGGACATCAGACCAGGTTGCTCAAAGCCCCGACCAAGCTGGCCTTGAACCCCTCCAGGGATGGGGCAGCCACAGCTTCTCTGGGCAACCCGGGCCAGGTTCTCACCACCCTCACAGGAAAGGATTTCTTTGATACCTAACCTAAGTCTGCCCTCTTCCAGTTTGATGCCATTACCTCATGTGCTACCACTACATGCCCTTGAAAAATTCCTCCCAATCTCCTCGACCCCCTTTAGGTACTGGAAGGGGCTGTAAGGTCTCCCCAAAGAGGTGGGGGAGAACATTTGTCATTCATCACCATGGCCACTGTGGCCCAAAACCCCAAACCCATGTCCATGCTGAATAGCCCTTGACCAGATGCCCAGTCTGTCTTCTAGCATGGGCCAACACACCTCTTGGACAGTAACTTTCATGCTGGATGGAATATACTTTAAAAGGAAATTCTCAATTCTAATTATCATTACACTGTAACATCTGTCCATCCCAACCTTCTGCCACCCCTTCCCAGTGACAGGCCATGGCAAGGGGAGCTGCCGGGTGGGGTATGGAGGTGCTTCCCGGTGCTCTCGCACCCCCGGCAGGCGGTGGAGGAGATGGCGGGCCTCCAGGGCAGAGGGGAAACCGCGTTCGGGCGGGGAGGGGTCACGGCGGAGCCCCGACACGGCTCGGTCGTTCCCGATCCGTCGCCCATGAGGGGCTGCGACCGCTGCTGCCATGGCGGTCCCGCCATCCCTCACCCCCTGCCCTAAGGCGACGGCCTCCCGAGCCCCCGTCTCGCCTCAGTGGGGCTTCCTGCCGCCATGGCGCGGACGCCCCCTCCCCCGCACCTCTCGCGTGGTTCATCGAGAACTCGCCTCAGCCCCTTTCTTTCTTCCTTTTTTTTTTTTTTAAACCATTTTTCCCTCTTCCGGGCCGGGTGGCGGTGACGGCTGGGCCGGCAAGCCCAGTGAGCACGGCGAGGCGGGGCCAGGCCTCCCCGCCACCGCCTCCTTCCCGCCCTCCCGCCGCCGCCTCAACCCCAGCCCCAGTCCGCGCCTCGCCTGACCGTGCTGTGCCGTGCCGTGCCACACACCCACAGTCTCCCGGCTCCTCATCCCGCCGTTTTCTCTACCAGCATGGTCATCAAGGTCTACATCGCCTCCTCCTCCGGCTCCACTGCGGTAAGGGGTGCTCCGGGAAAGTTATGCCGGGTGGGAGGGCGGCGGTGAGGGGGGGAGNGAGGTGTGTGTGTGCTGCAGCTGCCCGTCCAGAATAAAATGACATTTTTCTCGGTCCCGCAGCTTGTCCCCCCCCAACTCCCGCAACCCGGGCTGGGCTCGGCGGGGCCGAGCGGCTTTCACACCCCTCGTCCTGTGTGAGCGAGGCAAAACCGACCCCGTTCGGGGCTTTTTGTGGTGGTTGTTCCTGGAGTTTATTTCTAAATGGTGTAACCTATCGTGTCAGTGTCCAGTTTCGATGAGTTTGTTTCTCTTACATCGACTCATTAACGGTGGCAGGCGAGTGGTGACTGTCCCAGTAGCTGCCCTTCCAGGCTGTATGGGATGACTGGGTTTTTGCTTCCCACGTCTCCGGTGTGTTGTAGAGAGAGCTCGGTCAGAAGGCTGTATTTTTTCAAAAGGAAAATAAACAAATATTGGGGGTTTTTGCCTGGGCTCAGGTGTAGTGGCAGTGTCCTCAAGATCATCTGGTTTCTGTTTCATCTGTGGGAAAGATGCTCTGACTCAAAAATCAAGGGGATTTTGTCACACCTCAGTATGAATGTGCCGGAGAGCTACAAAGCGCCAGAGATGTAGAAAAGGGCAGCTATTGCAGTTAATGATCAGTGACTTTTTACTGCAAGTTGATAAAGAGACTAAGCTGTGGTGATGTGACGACCTTTCATGTCGCTATTGGGCTGTGTGCTCCAGGTGCGGGTTCCCAAACTTTCAGAGGACAGTGATGTACAGAAGATTAAACACACCCTCACCGAATTCTCCTTCTCCAGTTGAGTGCAATCACTGGTCTGCTGCGTTCAGCAGATAAAATACCACGTTGGTAAGCTTTGCCATTGATGGCTGTGGTGCCATAACCCCTTGTTTAGCTCTAATGACAGAGGCTGAGCCCTGTAGTGGCAATGGCACCAGCGTGGGGACCTTGGGGGTCCCTGCCATCCCTCTCTTCCCACTTGTTCATACCGATGCTGACACCAACGTGCTGATGCTGATTGTGAAAAGCAGATGCTTATCTGATGCCGATCTGGAGAGTGTCTTGACATCGTGAGTAGCTCATTGATAATGAGGGTCCAAAGGGATTTCTCCTGGGTTTATACAGAATGATCATCCTGAAGGAAGGAGTTGGTCATTGGCAAATTGAAAAAGTAATTCTTTCTAATACAGCTGTTAATAGGTTTCAAGTTGACTGATTCAGTTGCTATAGATTTTTATCGGCGACCTCTTACTGGCAGTTATTGATTTCAGTCTGTGTGGTGATATTAAGCTCCAGGGGTGAAGCCACTGATCTCAATCCTGACGATGGTTTCCTGTTTTTAAATTAGGTTTTTAATTATTAGCTTAGTGGTTTCTGCGATGCTGTCTCATCTTTTTTATGGATTGTACACATCACGAGGCTCAATTCTGACTTACTCCCGGCTTTCAGGTTCTTTTGTACATCCTTGACTGTGGAATTTAAATATAGCGTTGGTGTAGCCTGTTTTTGTGGAATTTAGGCATAACATGCACATAATTGCCAGTTTGATGACGTGTGTATATAAATGTATGTACTCATGCCTGTGTCTAAAGCTAGAGCAGCTCAAGTCATCTTGTGGTAATGAGCAGGACTTGCACGTTCTCAGCTTACTGAGTACACCGAGGGTGTTTCTGTTGGCAGGAATCAGCCCAGTACCTCACTGGGTGGCTGTTTTCTTTCTCGTGTAAGCATTTTAATCCGTGTTTCAACCCAGAGTAAGACGGAGAGGCACCTATCCTGAGGGAAATGTGCTCCATGGCAGTGCCTCGTTTTTGTGGGCCTTACGCCGGCGGTGAGACAGGCTTTGCTTGGAGGAGCAGAGGAGCCTTTCCGGGTGCTGAATTTGAAATAACCCACTTAGGGAATGGAAAATCCACATCAGAGGTGGTTGCTGCAGGGAGATGGAACAGAGTCAAAGCTGTTTCCAGCAAAATAACTGAACTGGCCAACGTCAGCCCTGTAAGGGCTCTCACTTCTCCCAAGTCAGCTTTGTGACCGTCAGTGAGGACAGGCGCTGTGTTATTTTGGTTTTTGAAAGGCTAGTTTGCTTGAGTGGAAGCAAACCAGAAATAAGTATAAAATCTTCTCCTTTTTAGAAAACAATTTCCCCCTTTCTGTAAATTGGCGAAGCTTTTTGTGAGACTCCAGAAAGCATCGTCTCCCACTGAAGGGAAAAGGGGTTGAGATTGCTTCACACCTCACAGCCTGGGGCTGTGAGTCTTGGAGGGTGCCCAAATTTTGTGGTCTTTTATTGGCAAAGTCGGACTTTGTTATGCAGTATAATTTTCCACATCACAGTATATAAAATGTTTCCTCAAGGCACTGTTCTCCATATTCAGTAGTATGTATCCGTGAGGAAAGAATGGCGTATGAAGCTCATCTCTAAGCAAAGGCATCTTCCAAGGGATTTCTGATGAAGTTCAATTAATGTTCAGAGTCTGGGCGCTGCAGAAAGTGGGACTGCCCCGCGGTGGGTTTTGTGGCACCAGGAGTTAGTGCTCGGTGTTATCTTTGCTGGGTTTGGCTGCAAAGTCCTGTATTTGTACCCCACCATGGGGTTTGCTTTATAGTCCGAATGGAGAAGGTAAAGGTGACTTTGGTTTGGGGTGGTTCATTGCCCTGGTGCTCACAAGTAGAGATAACTGAATATTCGGGAAGTTGATAATTAAGGACTCCGCCAAAATACGGTGATTGCAGTCTTAGTCTGGCCTCCTATTTGAATTTCACCCCAGAAATCATCATGTAATAGTTCCAGCACCAGTTTCCTGGTGTGTTTGGAAGTCTCTTATGGAAAGTTGGCCTTTCTCTTTGATCTGCCTCGGTGTGGATGCTGTGCTGGTGAGTCGTGGGCTGGGGCGAGGACGCACGGGGGATGGTAATTATGAAGATGAGCTGTAGACGCCAAACGTGGGCATGTGCCTGTGTAGCTTCTGTCCAGGAGTGTTTCTGGGTGACAGGCAGCTGAAGGGAACGGTGTTACTTCAGTGTGAGACAGCATTGGAGGCTACGAATGCAAAACGACAGACGCAAATGCCGCATTCAGGAGCACCCAAGCGTTGACTCGAGCAGGGACCGCGCCGGCTGCGAGCGTCATTTGACTGTAGACTTCTGTGTGAGAGACGGAAGGAGGAGAGGCCAAAGAGTAATTAGGCTCTTGCTCCTGAAAGGAAAAGGATACGAGGAGGAAAGAAGCTGAATTGTGCAGGTCTAGTCTGTGGGTTTTTTCCATTTTTGGTATTTGGGGGGTGGGTTGGGTATGAAATTGCCCCAGCTTTCCTGCACCAGCAGAAACACTTGTGTGCTGTCTTCCTGAGGGCAATTGGATTGCTGGTTTTATTGATCTCATGTGGAAAGGAGCCAGCTGTTTAAATTCTTCTTGGTCATACAAGTGTGCATTTCTTGCCAACAACTGCATCCCTCTTGACTACGGACTTTGTCTGAGGGAGTTGTGTTCATTCATTTGACGTCCCCCTGCAAGCTCCGGGAGCAAGGATGAAACCGTCCCCCTGCAAGCTCCGGGAGCAAGGATGAAACCTGGGAGCTGTGGCTACGGAAGTGAAGTGTCAGCGCTGGAGACAGTGGGCTCAGGTCCCCCATATGCTGCTGCAGGGGCTGTGGAAACTGCTGTATCGAACCCCTGGTGTCCAGACCACTACTCAGAGCCAGGCACTTCATGTTTGTGGTCTACAGCCCATGCTTCCATCGCTCTCAGGCTCTCCCCCTTCGCTTGTTTTGATGTCTGTGTGGGTGGTTTTCCTTCCTCGCCTCCTACAGCGACTGCGGACATGGCAGAAAGAAGAGATGATCTCCAGAACCGGTGTCAGAGTCCCATGTCACACACCAGACTTGCTGCTGTCTAGGGATGGTTTTAGAAAGGAAATTTTTGTTTATTTTTGCATTCACAAAGCTAGGGATGTGGGGGGGTTCGTGTTTTTCTTGTATTGTTTTCTTGCTTGGGAAAGGATCTAGGTCTTCTCCCCACCCACCCACCAGGAAATGAAGTGGCCTGTGGTCTGCAGAGGAAACATTTGCTCCCAATTACTCTTTTCTTTTCCCCCTCATCAGGCTCAAGCACACTTTCTGGTGCTGCTGGGGATGTATAGCCAGTGGCAAGTGCTTTCTAGAGTGTTAGGGGTTGCAAGTGAGGGAGAACAGCTTTGGAGAAGAGCAACTAGAAACAGCTGAGTTGTGTGTAACCGCCAGCTCTTGTCCCTGTCAAGAGCCCTGTCACGACTCAGGGCTCTGGGAGGGCTGGTGAAGCAGCTTCATCCTTCTGAAGCAGTCCCAGTGAAGTAACACATGGAGAGATGGGGATTATACAACAACAACAACAAAGTCTATTTTGCATTTAATTCCCTCTAGGGCCTGTTTTTCCCTCTGCTTATGACAATAAGTGCAAATATTGCCGTCCTAAGGTAGAACGAGTCCAGTCTGCAGGCTTTCTGTGTCCGTGGTGTTTGGCTGCTTTGAGGTTTGCGAGCGGCTGGTGCTTTGCTGGGGGGACACCCCAGTGGGGCAGGGCTGTAGCAGGAGGTGGCCCCATGCTGAGTCTTGCTGGGGACCAGTGGAGCTACACTGGGGTGGTTCTTATAATAACTGTGCTTTGTTCTGCAAGCCACGTTCAAGGTTGCAAATGTGTTGTCAAAGCCCGGATGCGTGTGGTCACATTTGTCATCCTGGAAGCCCCGAGCGGTGGCAGCAGACGTTCCGGATCTGCTGATGAACTTCCTTCAGGCCCAATGGCGCTGCCTGGCACTGCTCTTAATATGAGAAGAAAATAATAATGTGAATCTTTTCTAAGTAGTTTTGTAGTGTGATGCAGGTTTAGGTAAAACCAGATATTCATAGAGTCATTTAGGTTGGAAGAGACCCTTGGGATCATCAGGTCCAACCATCAGCCCTACTCTACAAGTTCTCCCCTACACCAGATCTCTCAATACCACATCTAATCTACTCTGAGACACAGTCAGGGATGGGGACTCTACCCCCTCCCTGGGCAGCCCATTCCAGGCTCTGACCACTCTTGCTGGGAAGAATTCTTTCCTCATGTCCAGCCTAACCCTCCCCTGCTGCAGCTTGCAGCCATTCCCTCTCCTTCTATCGCTCATTGCCCGTGAGAAGAGACCAGCACCAACCTCTCTACAATGCCCTTTCAAGCAGTTGTAGAGAGGGATGAGGTCTCCCCTCAGCCTCCTCTTCTTCAAACTAAACAACCCCAACTCCCTCAATCCATCCTCATAAGCCTTATTCTCCAGGCCTCAGATATTATGGGGAAAATAAGCTGCATCTGCAGTTTTAAAAACAGTCTCACAAGTGTATATGTTTTTTTGTGGTATTTAGATCAGGCAGTTTAGATACTGTGGGTGAGAATTGATTTGTTAGTAGGCTTGGTATTGATTTTTAAACTCCTCTCTTGTGTAAACATAGTATGCATGAAGTACTTTTTTTTGGATACCCAGTGTTAACCAAGCCTGATCTCTCTGGGGAAAATGGTATGATTTGTTCTGAATTAGAGCTCTCAGGGTGGAAGACAAAATACGTAACAGAAATGTAGCGAGGCAGTTAGCTAGGATGCATTCCATCTGCCCTGTGGGCTGTTGGGTTTTTTTAAAGTCGTTGTTCCAAACTCTAGATAAAGTAAAATATTTTTCTTAAAATATTACACTCATTTTTTTTAATAGAGCCAGAGATCAAATTGGCTGCAGTTGTTGCAATAGTTTTATTGTATCAAAATATCAAACATTGTACTGTGCTTCAATAAAACCAGTTTTCTGACAGCGTGAGGAAGATGGGAAATTATACTCCCTGGTTACAGCTGGGAAAAGCTTTTTCTGAGAATTATCTGTAAATTGTACATGCAGGTATGAGAGTGTTTATTTTGAGATGGTGCGTCAGGATTATGTCATTCTCATGCACAGTCTGGGGAGAAAAGGCTGACTTTGGGAAGCTTGTGCTGGCTTTGCTGGAACCCTGAGCCTCAGCACTTCTCGAGACATGGTCCATACAGTGTCATGTCAGCCCTGAGCACTTGTGCTTTCTTAATAAATATTTGCAAAGTCGAGCAAGGAACATTTCCTGTCCTGATGCACTGAAGTTGCACTCAGAAAATTCCTATAGAAGTCAGTGAATTGGCATGTCTGTAACAAGCAGAGGATGCCAAAGCCTAGAGTCTCTGAAAGGTTATTCTTATTCCTCCCAGAAGAGGAGAAACTGGGAGAGAGGAGACAAAGGGAACTAAACAAACATTGATAGACTTCAGCTGTTCAAGCTCAGAACAGATCTAAAATATGTCCCAATCTGATAAAAAGACGAGCTAAGGATGCGTCACTGTAGCCAGAGGGAGAGCTCTGCCTTGTGTAACTGTTCTTCATGCTCCCCAACCCTGGAGCTGCTGCCCTGGAACCTGAGATCCTGGGACTAATCAGCGATCTGGGAACCCAAACCAAACCCACAACTTATATCAATATTACACCAGTCAAGAGTTTTTCTTCTCAAACATGAAAATACAGAGTTAAGGACATTTGTTTAACCCCAGCCGTATTCAGGGGAGACAATCACTTTATGTTGATCAGATATTTAATCAAACCTGAAAGAGTTTTAATGGTAATGATATCCACTACTATTTGTCCCAGCAAAAAGCCTCCATCCAGGAGCATGTCCTTTCCAGGACAGCATCCCCAGCTTACTGTTAAGGCCTGTTTTTTGAAATCCAGAAGGTGGTAAAGTGAGACTGAGGTTTAAGCCACCGGGAGAACATGTGAGGGGTTAACATCACAGTGTGCACTGACTAAAGTAAACGCTGTCTGGATACAGCTAAAGTAGTCTCATAGAATCATAGAATCATGTAGGTTGGAAGAGACCCTTGGGATCATCCAGTCCAACCATCAGCCCTACTCTACAAGTTCTCCCCTACACCAGATCCCTCAACGTCACATCCAATCTACTCTGAAACACAGTCAGGGATGGGGACTCCACCACCTCCCTGGGCAGCCCATTCCACTGACTGACCACTCTTGCTGGGAAGGATTCTTTCCTCATGTCCAGCCTAACCCTACCCTGCTGCAGCTTGCAGCCATTCCCTCTCCTTCTATCGCTCATTGCCCGTGAGAAGAGACCAGCACCAGCCGCTCTACAATGCCCTTTCAAGCAGTTGTAGAGAGGGATGAGGTCTCCCCTCAGCCTCCTCTTCCTCAAACTAAACAATCCCAATCCTGACTTAATACTTCTTGTTGGATTTAGATTCCTCTGTGAGACGTGGATGTTGTGATTGAATTTCTTTGGTTAAGCTACCTGAAGTAGAAGGGTTTTGGGGATCTTTTTCCATATGTGAACGTTGCCTTCCTTTATATTCTAAAGGTACTCATGCGTAAAATTTTAACTATTACTTGTCAAGGGACGTATTGTTTGAACTGCTGCGGTGTCAGAGCGAAGAAAGGAGCCAAAGGCAGCTGTGGTTTAAAAAAGGATCTCAGGGAAGTCTGGAAGCTACAAGCTGCCTTCCTGTGCTGGACAAATTGATGTTATTCTTTGTTAGACTCTTTCCCAGCAGACACGTGGGTAGAGACAGAATGGGGGGAAGAATCAATACACTGTCAGAGAAGAAAGCTGTGTTACCCAGTTACCCAGAGTGGCCACTGAGCGTTTGAATAAGGGTGATCCCTTAATACCAAATCCCTGGACTTTCAGAAAGTTTTGGACAAGCTTTGGTCAGGTTAAAAATTGTGGTGTTTTTTTTTTTCATAAAGAAACTCAGTGGCTGTGGGATGGGAGGGAAGAAGTATTACTGTTCTTTTCTTTTTGGCTTCTATAATTGATTATACACCAGTTATACAAACCAGATAACAGTCAAGACTTTGGAATATATCAGCAGCTTTTGCAAAATGCAGGAGTTAGAAGGAGATCCTTTGGAGATTTGTGCTGTACCCTAAGCAATCTGGAGAAAGAGCGAGGTGACAAGAGCCGGGTGACAGGGCTGTTGGTGAGGTTGCACAGTGTGAGAGCTGCCTGCTGTAACGGTCCCAGGTGGGACAGTGGGACCGTTGTCCTGTGCAAGAGCGAGGTTTAAAGTAACCAATAGTGTTTAGCAGAGAAGTCTTGGAGCTGTACTAGGTAATTCTACGAAAATAGCTTATTAGTGATCCAAAAACACGAACAAGAACTCAGGAATTTTTAGGGTGGGAGAAAGCAAAGTGAAAAACCCAAACATTACCACTGTATAGATCTGTGGCAGGTCTGTGTCTTTTATAGACTGGAATTATCTATAAACAATATAAAAAAGTGAGAACAGATACTAAGCAGGGTGAAGTGATCACTGCAGGACAAACAACCAAATTCTGCACCAGAGAAAGAAAGAGCTGAAAAAGCACGAAAACTGATAAAATTATGTCAGGCATGGGAGAACAACTAGGAAGTGATGCATTTATAACTTCCTAATGCAACAACTGGGGGAGAGCGAGTGAGACTAGCAGGTGGCAGGTTCAGAATAAATGAAGTACTTTGTTTGACAACACGGAGTTTATTGGAGAAACTTGCTGCCAGAGAACGCCGTGCACGGCAAAAATGGCATGGGCTCCAGGAAGCAGTGAGACAAATTAAAGGAGAAAGTCTATTAGGGGCTAATAAACATAATTACTACACCTCTGACTCAAAACTGCAGATTATTGGAGACTGGGAAAGTATAATGTGATGTAGCTCACTGCACTCAATCTGGTGGTGTTCTCTTCCATGGAATCTGTGGCCGGTGGAGACAGGATATTGGGGTAGACAAGTGTTGGATCTAACCCAGTAAAGCTGTTCTTCTCCTCTTGGATGAAATTGGGTCTGCTGCCAAAATTATGTTAACAATTTGCATTTAAAAATTCAAAAGCACGACCAGGCCAAATGTTTGAGGGAGAAGAATATATGTGTGTGTTTGGGATGTGCTGGTTGGTTTTTAATTTGGTGGTTGTTACAAGCTCTTGCAATTGTGAAAGTACTGGAAGGCTCTGGACGTTTAGGTGTAACTAGAAATTTCCTCTGAAATGTAAACAGATTCTGTATCTGTTTTATTCAGACGGACCAACGCGACTGCAGTCTCACCTCCCTCTGCTTCCTGAACTCTGAGATGCTGTGAGAGACTGAAGGTGTGAGAGGAACTTTAACAATATTTGTCCCCTCTATTACAGAAACCGAGGGGGATGCAGAAGTTGATAATAATTCTGCTTTTGGTTTCCTCCTGAACACCTGCAGTTCAGTTCAGGGGCCGAGGACAAGGCTGGAGGAAACGTTGCGTGAAGCTATTTGTTACACCATAGCTGCTGGCAGGCTCAGACCTTTCTGTTGAAAGAGAAACCACTGAAATCTCAAGGTTTGGATGTTGAGTAAGGCTTTGCATAGGGAAGACTTGCCATTACATCTTCTGTTTTACATACCATGAAATGGACCGTGGGATCCAGATCAGGACTGGGGTGTTAGCATGAGGAAAGCTGTGCTGGGTGCCACGCAGCTCTGTCTGAGGTTTGAGTGGGATGCTGTGCTTGGGTGTGACTGGGCAAAGGTTTCCATTCATCAAACCTGAAACCTCACTCTGTTTTCCTGGGCTCTTGGGCAGGCAGGGAGATGGGAACGAGAGCTTGCAGGAGGGAATGGCTGTTCTTCATGCATCTCAGCACCAGTCACAATCTCAACCTTTCCTACGTACAGAACATCGGCATTTGGTGGTACAGACCAGCAGGTGATTCCAAAACCAACATGATTTTGCAGCTTGAACAGCAGATGCTGACATATCTGCTGACATATATAGAAGTAGCTAATAAAGGTAGGTGTACCAGAAACCCCTACTGCCTTAGACATAGGTCAAAATAAACTGGCAAAGCCCAATGTAAACAGAACACAGGCAGCTTCTGGGGAAAGTAACAGTAGTGGTTTTCTCATAAAACCACATTTCTATGAGAGTAGTTGTTTCCAGGCAGGTTTAAATGTATTGTATGGGATGAACCTGTGGCTTTGCTAATGCCACTGAGAGTTTTGCCATGGACTACAGGAGGACAAGATCTTTACTCCTTAGGAAATACTGAATCTGCTTATCCAAGATCATTCCTATGCATATGTTGCAGATGCACTCGGCCAGAGCAGCAGCTGCAGAGCAACTGGCAGAACGGGAGAAGAGCAGAATAACTTGGTGAATAAATTGAAAATACCTCCCAAGAACTTTCTCAGTGGACATGGGCAGAAATGAAATTCAAATGATGCTGATTAATAGATAATAGATGGAGGATATATATATATTTTTCCCCCTAGGGAGGAAATACAATATATATGAGTAGAAATAAAAAGATAAAAAGGGGCAGGTTTGCAAATTTACTTGTTAGTGACCTGATAATCCTGATTAAGAACTGGAAATTCCTTTCCACCCTGTAATGCAGATAAGCAAGTCTCATGGTTCTAGTGGCTAAGTCCATGGAAACTTTGTACCTGAGCATTTTTATTTCTAAATTTCAGTTTCCTTTCACTGCATTAAAATGTACCAGGAGGAAGCTGTGAGAGCTTCCATTTTCACTGCGGTGTGAGTTATGTATGCTGTGAAAAGATCAAAGTGGGTCCGTAAAGCTATCTCAGGGAATATTCCTTCCAGGAATTTACACCTGTATAAACCGAGGAGCAGCTGGACAGGAGGCTGTGTCTTCCACAGAATGATTTGGGACCAAAATAAGCAGCTTGGAAGGCGTTAGGATAGCCATCACCTCACTCTGCCAGCCGTCGAGCATTAGGCTGGGACTGAAGAACATCAGGGGAATGAAGCTATTTTGGCTGCTTGCCCAGACCTGGAGAGCTCCATCCTACAGCAAATAAACAGCTGGGGGACTTAATATTTAAAAAAAATAAAATGAATGCAGTCTGTATTTGTCTTAGTTTCTCATCGTGGTATGCAGATGCTAGCTTACACAGAAGTAGAAGGAAACTTGTGGCTTAAAAAAAACCATAGCGGATACCATGGTGACAAATGTGATCTAAAATACTTAGAAAAGACAGTGGGGAGTGGCAAAGTGGCCTCCAGGTCATGGCTCTGCAGGTGGCCGTGCCTGCCACCGAGGCCTGGGCACCAATCCGGATTAGTGCTCTTGGTCTAGGGGGGGAGGTGGCACTTCTCTTCAGGCTGCAGTGGTGCAGTGGGTGAGAATAGCTCGTTGATGGGAAGGACCATACGGTGTTGGAAAATGCTCTATTTTTAAAAAACTTGTGTGAAGAGGGACTTCAGGATGTCTCCTGGGAAGCCCTCTTGAGAGCAAACCCTCCTGGGGTTGGCCTTCCTGGCTTCTGCAGGCAGAGTTGCCCAGCTCCCATATCGGTTCAGCTCCCAAAAGTATTAGAAACTGTGATGTGGCCAATCCTTGTGAGCTTTCCCTTTCTCTCCCCTTAAAAGACACGGTTTCTGAAGTTACAATATTTTGTCCAAATCTGCACTAAACCGAGTAGGGGATCTGGGGCTGGCAGGGTGATAGGCACTTGCAGTGTTACCCGGGCAAATGGACTGGTCGGAAAACTGGTGCTCGTTCAGACTAACATCTGCTAGATCTTGTGTCTCCAGGGTGCCATGGTGTGGCTGTAACTGACCTGCTGTTCTAGCTCAGTGCAGCCCGACTCCTTTTGGAAAGAGGAAGAAAGCGTTGAATTCATATTTAATCCATAGTTTTTCTCTTAATCCACTCTCCCTTTGTTATTATGATATTTAGGTGTTTTAGTTCAGGAAACAAAGCTTTTTGTCTCTTGAGAGTTTTCTTTGGTTTAGTTTTCGAATAGCACTCATCAAGACAACTCTTTTTGCTAAATAATATCTGTGTTATGTGAGTTCTTCGGAAGCACCTGGATTTAGTGTGGGATCATTGAGGTCACGTTTTATTTCTTCTTAAACTGGTTTTTTATTTAAATAAACGCCTGGCAGCATAAAGGCAGTGAAACAACAATTAATGCTGTAAACTTTTAGTCTTGACAGTTAATCTAGCCTCTCTGTGTGCTAAAGCAAACAGGAAATAACCCCCCTTTTTATGGCAGACCCCAGGAGCTTTGTGCAATTCTTGTCCGGGCGTTTAACCCCTTCCCTAATCAGAGTTCAGCTCTTGTCTGATAAACAAAACAAGAAATGTTTTTCCTCTCTATTCCCTCTGCTGTGCAGGGCTCCTCATCGCCAGCATAAATCCCCAGCTCCTGAAAAATAATTACATTAGCAGCCCTTTCAGTAAACAATGCAAACTGCAGCCCTCTGCTGTGCTGTGGGGCGTGTTGGTCTGAGGCTGGCTGCTCGGGCTGCTTCCCTGGCAAACATTAGCCAGGTCCTGTGCAGACCACTGGGACCGTGTTTCAGGGGGGGACCGAGGTGGGACCTGTGCTGTTTTAACTGATGTGACACAACAGCCACCACTCTTCACAGGGTGTAGATTCTGCCAACGTTATAGAATCATAGAATCATTTAGGTTGGAAGAGACCCCTGGGATCATCAAGTCCAACCATCAGCCCTACTCTACAAGTTCTCCCTTACACTTATGTGGACCCGTCCTGGAGGAGTGTGTGAAAATAAAGGAGGAATAATTCTGCCTTACAGAGAGAGACTGGCTGAAAAAAACAGGCTCAGAACCTGATGGTGATGGTGAGATCCAGACTTTCAGGGCTTCTAGAGCAAGTTCTAGAGCAAGTGGTTAGGTTTTCTCTGACACCTTCAGTGCCTTTCCCCCAGTTTTTCTCAGCCACATTGGAAACTTGTGAATATCTAGAACTTTATAGAGAGTATTCTGTGACTCATGTGATACTGAGCCTGATTATCTTGTTGGATATTAGTTTTCTGTTTGTTAAATTGCATTATGGTCAGTGAGTAAAGCCTGTTTATGAGGCTGGGCTGCCTTGCCTTTGATAATGTTTGTAGAAACAGCCAGGAATGATCCCTAACTCAAATAACAAAGTAAATAAGCAGTGATTTGAAAAAAATAATTATTCCTGCTGACTAACAGCTTAGGAAAGGAAGCTCTGAGAGGCAAAGGGTGCATTCAGATATGTTCAAGGAATCTGTGACAGAGTTAGTTCAGACTTAAGAACTCTTTTTTTCCTCTTCCACACAGCAAAAGCTTCTAATTTCTGAGACTGTTTGATTCCTCAGATACACAGCAGAGAGACTAAGGCAAGATGCTGAGGCTGGAGGGACACCAGCAATACATCAAACGGTCCTGCCAGGAGAAGGGGCTGTGGCTGGAGGCTGCTTTTTGCTCAGGTCCTTCCTGAGTTGCCTGGTGAGCATCCCAGGGCCAAAGGAAGGGCTGAGCACAAACAACTTCACCTTCATTCATGGCTAACCCTGCTGGCACTGCCTGGAAAAGGGGATGTGAGGTGGTGACAGAGAGCCCGTGTGCTGGGGAGTGGGTGGTTGTGGGGCTGCTCCCAGGTCTGGCGATGGTGGGATGGCATCTCCTCCTTGTGGGGATGGACCAGGTGGACCACACGCTTTGTACTGGGCCAAAAAGGCTTTGTCCTGGTACACGTGGGAATGTTGCACCGGGTTTCTTCAAGCCTGCAGTTCTCTGCTGTTCTGCCTGAGCTGTGCCAGGCAACTAACTCTGCCAATGTCAGTAATGATTAATGAAGGAAAACTCAGAGGCTGTGACAACAGGTTTGTTGGCAGATTTCTGTTTCCCTTCTAACCCTAAACCTTGGTCAGATAAGTGGAGTTGCTGGAGATGTTTTGGATGATACACAGCAAGTTCATTCCAGACCCTGGGGCAGTTTCTGTTAAGCAAGCACTGGAGTTTGTGCTTCCTTCTCCTCCTGGCAGTCGCTGCAGGATAATGCAGTGTGTGTTTGGTTCCTTTGTCTGTTTTTCCTGGCACTCTCATGTCTGTGATGTTCAGGAGTTACCTTTGGTTTACATGGGGTTTTGGGAGGAGATCTGTTTGTTTTCATTTAACCCTGTGCAGTTTCGATGCTGTGACTGGGAGCACGTTAAAGAGTCCAGGGAAGTACAGGCTGCCAAGCTCCAAGCCTGCTGTAGGAAACAACTGGGTGTAATAAATGAGGAGTTCATATTCTGCTGCTGCTTATGCTTTGTTAACGGATAACTGAGATAATGGAGCCTGTATTCCTGTAGTAGGAAGCTCGCTCTCTGTTGGTTTTGGACCAGGCGGGTGGTTTTCAGGCTCATGAAAGTCAAATGCCATAAAATTGACTTAGAAAATTGCCAAGGGTCAATTTATTTTGTATTGTAATGGTGGTGTTTTCCTTTTGATTATGGCAATTCTGGGTGCCACTGTGGTTCATGGACGGTGTCCGTGCCCGCGGTTACAGCTGTGGCTTTGCAATGCGTTAGCATTTCTTTACGTTCTCATCTGAAGCAAGATAAGGGAGGGCTTAGTTCTGGAAGCTTGATTTTGCAAGATACATTTATTTTGGCTAACTTCAGTAGTCTAGTCACAAAAGAAGCTAGAAAAATATCCTGATATGTCACTATTTGCAATTGTGAATCCTTCCTTTTGCTGAGTGGAGTGAGGGCCTGAGACAGGAACGGCCTGAGGCCATGGTTTGACACATGCTTTCAGCTGGGATTGCTGCAGGAAGAGGCAGTCCTGCATCCCCTGGCTTGTTCCCTTCCCTGCCGTGTGCCTTTCTGGCACAAGCATCTGCATGTCAGCATGGTTGACCTGGGCTTGAAGCCCCCCAAAATAATACTGCTGCGGGACTGGAAGCGTTCCTCTGGCTCAGACCTCCATGTAGCTGCCCCAAGGCATACACTGGTGCAAGGAGGGGTGAATACATGCTGAGAGACAAGCTTTGGAGTTCAAGGAAACCATCTTTTTCCACAACCCTGATGGATGTAGGTTGAATGTACACGGTCCCTGCGATGAGCCGTGCTTTCCCGGCAGTCCCTCCTGGATAACCACATGGCACTAGTGGAGGTGGTGTCTGGGAGCATCACAGAGATCCAGTGCTAGGATGGGCAGACTTCTGATGCTGGAATGATCTGGGCGTCTGAGTTTCAAGCTCCCGCCAGCCAGTACCCAGAGACATGAAGCTGCTTCAAGTGCAAAGTTCATCCTTAATCAAACAGGGTTCCTGGTGTGAATGTTTGCAGAAATCCCATGAAAGGAGGAGGGGAGAATCATGCTGCTGTCTCTCTTCACGGGTCCACAGGAGAAGCCCAGCCTGAACAGAGAGTTCAGCACTAGACAGGCATCCCCCCTGCTGTAAATCAAGCACAGATCCTTGCCTTTGAAAGAGGACAAGTGTGAGTCTGACACCTCTCCAGAACTGAAACACCTCACCCAGCAGTCAGCAGTTGGAAGCTTCATTTGCATTCACTCTTTTTCTGTGTTCAGGCTGTTCCGTTGCCTACAAAAAACATGCCCTTTGCCAGGTTTGATGCCTCTTCTAGTAACAGCTCTGGTGCTGCCAGCCCCCTTCTTGTGACTTCTTGGGTTTTAACTCCTTCCTGCCCAATCTGCTGGGGACCTTGTCTTTCATGTGTACAGAAACGCAGTGTAAAAAGGCTTGCTGTAAAAAGACCTGAAGAAGCAAATGTCTCTATTTTTTTGGTGATGATAGAGATTCTAAATGCTGAAATCCCCCAAAATGGAAGTTCTGGCTGTGTGGAGATTGTTTTTGAAATCCAGACAAATAATCCTGTTGGGCATTGCTGTCACTTTTCACATAACTTTATTTTTAAAAAAAAAAAAAGAAAATAAAAAAAGGGGGGGAAACCCCCAAACAAACAAAAAGCCAATCTCTTAGATGTTTGGAGAAGTGATGGATGGTCCCCACAGGCGCTGTACAGCAGCCAGTGCACTAATGTGCTCAGGCATATGGGTAAATTAATTCCTTTGTGCTGGAATTCTCTGTTTTAACCATGTAGCTCCTTCTTCCGGGGTGACCTCTAAATGTGTTTCCAGCTGAGGATCCAGAGATAATTAGGGAAAACCTTTCCTTAAGAAAAATAAAACACGTAAGAGGCATGTGTGTTTATTGTAGCACAAGGAGTTAATCCACATTTGTGATAAAACCTTGAAATAATGTTCTATACTTCTGTGATTGTAGCCTTTTACTAGGCAATGGCTGCTATGGAGAAGAGTGTTGGCATCCTGACTTCTGCATTACTCTGATTTGGCAACAGTGACTCTTGAAGCACTTTACAGAATTAGTAAAGGCATCTAAAGCAAACACTAGAGTGTTGTTTAATTTTGGGGGGGAGTGAGGAAACAGATATCCTGACTAAAGGCGTGTTGCATCTGATCTGCACAGCCATCCAGCACGCTGTTGTGAGTTTTGTGCATCTGGCTAATAGGCTTGTGGCTGAGCTGGGCTCCTGGGCAAAGCAAGTAGGATGCTGCCAGTGCGGTGGTACCCGAGCCTGGGCAGGCTGGGAAACGCTAAATGAGACTGAAAAAATATTGGGGAGTGGCCAGAAAGGAGGAGAGATAAAGGGGAATGTGTCCCCCTCCTTTTCCTTGCAGCCAGAGGAGAGAAAGATTTGCTTCTGAATTTTGGTGGCTTCAAGTAGAAGAAGAGGTGGGTTTTCATCTGACAGAGAACAGTTTCATGTCCTGGGACAGAACCTGCAGTTTATGACATGGTACCCGTATACGTTGTCTTCAGGTGTTGCCGGTGATAAGATGCTCTGTGTTAGAAACCTGGTGGCACCACAACAGCCCTTGGCAAGCAGGTCTAAAAGGTTGAATGGATTCCCCACACACACTCCCCCAGTGCTTGGGTAGTATTTGTTAAGAGCAGAGTTTGACTTAAGCTGCGACAATATGTTGATCCTTAAGGTACCTTCGTAGAAAGTAAACTTGAAGCACATTAAAAAGTAATCAAGCCTTCATTAGGCAGTGCTGCTACTGCTGTTTGCCAGAAGCAGAGAAGATATAAATAAGGAAATGTTACTTGTCCTGATACTTGACTAATGGGTAAAGGAATCTGCTTTTGGCTGCTGCTGAAGGACAGTAGCTAAACAGACATCCGATGCGATGCAGCAAGTCGGTTTTAACCTATTTAGGGCCTTTTAGCATCTTCCGTACTAGAATTTGGCTGTAATAGAGCTTTGGTAGAATTGGCTGCATCGCACATCTGGCACAAAAGTAGCAGCATTCAAAACTCCTGCTGCAACATTAAAGCTGAATCTGTGTGCATTTCAGTGGAGAATCCGTACCGTTTAAGTCCACCTATTTTTGACTGTTCATATCCTGCAACGCTACAGAAGCTGAACTTCTTGCAGGTTTGCTTCTGTCAACTGCTCGTGTGATGATGCCAACAACATGACTAAGGGGTTGCTTAATGTTTAATTGTTGCTCGAGTTCTGCTGGCAGGTGTCTACTTTTGCAGGTACCTACAAAATCACCACGTAGTGAACGAGCTGTCCCGCTGTCCAGGCCTATACACACCTGCACAGTGCATATGTACACGTGTACATAGTGCAAAGGCAGCATCCAGCTGGGGGCTGAGCACTGACCGAGACGAGGAAGGAGCAGGCAGCTCAGCAGCTGTTCAGAACCAGGGAGCCCGTCTGGGTTCTGCAACTCTCGGTGCTGATCCACGGCATAAGTGAACACCTGAGATCCTGTCTTTAATGCTCTCCTGGACTTCGGAATAGAATTAGGCTGAGATTAGTTTTCTAAACTAGTATCCTCCAAATAGTGGTTATATCACTTTATTCTTTCAGTTGGAGCAATATAGCAAAGATTTCTTATTTTTTCTTACTAATTCCTTGAACTTCACGGGCCAGTCAGCACCACAACAATCAGAAACCTGCTCATCAGGTGCTTTCCTGGGCTGTACCCAGCCGAGGAGCCGGGCCTGTGCCACCGGCTGAACTTGTCAAAGCCAAACTCCCACTGGGGATTTTGTTCTCTTTGCAATCTGTGTCAAAGAGTAAATCCACGTAAGTGGGAGCTGGGTCCATACGTGCCCTGGACTCCTTTGAGAGTCCTGACTCCACGCCTTTAATACTATTACAGGGAGGTGACGTTAACTTTCATGTTTGGCTCTTCTGGGAGGAAAACCAACTTGTTGAATGCAGTGGGGTACTTTTGACTTGGGTTTTGCTGGTGTGGGTTCAACAAATTTTTATGCCTTGGGTTACTGAATGCATGCACTTAAAATGGCATTATAATCCATAAGAGAAGCTTTTATTTCTGTTCTCATGAACCAGCTTTTCCATTTATGTAACTTTCTAAGGTTTCTGGAGCAAGTTATGGTCTTGTTTTGGGAAGTACAGACTTTGTTCTTGGTTCTAGCTATATTCTTGGCCTGTGCTGCAAAGTCTGATCTGTGGTGAGGCACCTTACGCCTGCATAATGCCCCGTTGCAGGCAGACCACGTGCTTCCAGATGTGATGCAACTTCCAGGTTAGGTTGTGAAAAAGCTTTCAGCAGCCTGGATTTTTTTCCCCAACCCTGCTCTGAGTGATGGTTTTGCACCCTTTTCCCCCAGGACTCTTTCCTGCTTTTAAGAAGTGTCTTCCAGAACCACATGGGAGAAATGGGAATCTGGTTGGTGTGAGCTGAAGCCCATTCCCTCCTGCCTGGGGTCCCAGGCTGGCACATGGGGCTGAAGCAGCCCAGGGGTGGTGGGCACCTGGTGGCAAGAACCATGTCCAAGCTTTTGGGGAAAAACCACATCAAGGGAGGGTTGCTGTACCAGCGATGCAGGATGCATGTTGAGATGCCATGGGCTTTCCCAAAGGGACCTGCAGGGATAAAATACACGTGGAACCCATCTGGACTCTGCTTAATTTCTGGGGAAAAAAAGCAGCACAAGTAGAGCGTGAGCTTTTCCAGCCTCCTGTGTTTGATTTAGGTCACATAAGTTCGTGGTGGTTTTTGCTGTATTTATTCTCAATCTCATTCCTTACAGAGCAAAAACCAAGCGTTGGGAGAGAGAATGATGATATTGCTACGTGTAATGCACAGCTTAAAATAGCCAGAACAAAGAAGTGGTTTGAGTTCTGTAATGATAATTGCCCAAACCTAAAAATAGGTAGATGTTCTACGAGGCAGAGAGAAGTAAGAGTGAGACACGAATTGCTGGGAGACACCTCAGAGACAGCCTGCAAAGCTGTGATCAAAAAGGTCATTGCTGCAGGTACCTGCAAGTTTCCCACCCTTTGACCACCATTTACAGGGGATGGTGGCCACCAGCACCACCAGAAGTGGCACCTCTGAATTATTAAGCTAATATGGGGGGAGGGAAATCTGGCTTGCTCATATGAATAAAAACAAACCAAACCAAATTATACAAAGAAGTGGCTCCTTGAATATTGCAGTAAAACCGGAGAAAAACTGATGGAGGCCAGGACCAAGCCTGCTCAGACATGTTTTGTCTCTGAAGGGAGTCCTGGTGTAGTGTCCTGGGGGTGGAGGAGAAGCTGGGGGNTGCTGTGCTGGGACACTCCTACAACTGATGTTGTACTGGGAGGCAAAATTATAAGCATTTTGCAGCTAATTTGCAAGTATTAGCTTCTACATTAGCAACTCACTTGAGGAAGGCATTATCATTTCAGAAATTAGATGAGAAATGTTTTAATAAAAAAAAAAAACACCCCAAAAGCCAAAAAAAAGCCCCAAACCAACCCCACCCAGCTTTTTTTTGTTTCTGCTAAAAAGTGGTTGTGAGTCGCCATGGTGTTAGCCAGCCTCAGCAGCAGGGGTGGTCAAGTCCTGAAGTCGCTGGAAGACAGGGAATAAACACTGCTGCTAAAGGACTTATTTAGGTTTATTTCTCTGTGCCTGACCGGGTGACTTTTCGGGCTGCGTAGCGCTGCCCCTGCGCCAGCCCCAGGGACAGGACTGATGCCCGGAGGGGGTTTGTTAGCCGCCCGGTTTGCTCTCTCGCAGGGGCAGGGATGGGAGTAGGGGGGCACTGGTGCAGAGCTCAGCCCGCAGGATGCCCTGCAGCGAGTTAATTTGTCTTGGCAGCAGCTCAGCATTCCTCGTCCTGCCCCGCTCCCTCCAAAGAAAGCCACTTTCTGTGTATTTTCACCGGGGTGCAGTGAGCAAAAGGCCGACGCTGCCACCGGAGTTCGCTGGAGATTCCTTATGCTGCGCTTTTCCCCTTGGCTATTCTACATTTGAGCTGCTCAGTCTTCAGAAGGGACTGAACTGTTTGAAGTGCTGATGGTTATGAGTCTGGCTTACAAATCATAAAATCATTCAGGTTGGAAGAGACCCCTGGGATCATCAAGTCCAACCATCAGCCCTACTCTACAAGTTCTCCCCTACACCAGATCCCTCAACACCACATCCAATCTACTCTGAAACACAGTCAGGGATGGGGACTCCACCACCTCCCTGGGCAGCCCATTCCACTGACTGACCACTCTCTCTGGGAAAAACTTTTTCCTCATGTCCAGCCTAACCCTACCCTGCTGCAGCTTGCAGCCATTCCCTCTCCCTCTATCACTCATTGCCCGTGAGAAGAGACCAGCACCAACCTCCCTACAATGCCCTTTCAAGCAGTTGTAGAGAGTGATGGGGTCTCCCCTCAGCCTCCTCTTCCTCAAACTAAACAACCCCAACTCCCTCAATCCATCCTCATAAGCCTTATTCTCTAGGGCTCTCACCAGTTTCGTGTCCCTCCTCTGTACTTGCTCCAGCACCTCGATATCTCTCTTGTGCTGAGGTGCCCAGAACTGGACACCAGACTCAAGGGGTGGCCTCACCAGTGCTGAGCACAGGGGGACAATCACCTCCGTACTTCTGCTGGTCACACTATTCTTTATGCAAGCCAGGATGCCCTTGGCCTTCTTGGCCACCTGGGCACACTGCTGGCTCATGTTCAGCCGCCCGTCACCCAGCACCCCCAGGTCCTTTTCTGCCAGGCAGCTCCAGCCTGATGATGGTAGCATCATCCGTGGGTCTGAACTTTCTCAGCTTTCTGCACCAAGTAGGTGCCTCCTGCGATGTAAAGAATTGCTCCCCCAACGCTGAAACAGCGTGTTTAAAATCATCAGTGGCTTAAAATGCAACCATGTTATGGATGTAGTTGCTTTTCCTTCTCCAGAACCCAGAAGGCTGGAATTGGAAATGGTAAAAAACAAAAACAAAGTAACATAAAGCCCTAAAACTTTTCAAAGCTGGTTTTGTCTTTAAACTGAATTGAGACACGTGAAGATCTGGGTCTGTTTTCAGGTGTTGCTTCTCTTCTGTCCTGGTGCTGGCTCTGGGCTGCGGGGTTGGGAGAGGCAGCTCAGGCCTCACAGTCAGCAGGAGCTGGATGCTGTAAAGGGACCATGTAACCCTGGCTGGACAGTTTAGAGGAAATCTCTTTATTTAAGTCCTCACAACAGTGTATGAGCCATTTAATCACATCTTTGGGGCAGAGAGGGGGAACCCATGGGGTTTTTTCCCTGCAGGAAGGACCCACAGAAGCGGCAGAGAAGGCACCGGGTGCCAGAGCGGCAGAGCTGCAGCCGTGTTAGGGGCCTGGGGGAAGTCTGTTGTGGGATCAAAACAGCAGCACTCAAACTGTAAACTTACTTTGGGTTCCAGTGGTCCAGAAATAGATTTCCAAAACATGCCCATTGTCCAACAAGGAGTTTATTTATAAACTGAAAAAATAACAAGACTTAAACAAAACCCATAACCCCTTTCTGGCCAGCAGTGCAAACTGGACTAGTTTGTATGTGTTATGCCTGTGTATACCAAATAAGACAGAAACTTCTTTGAGGTTTATTTCAATAAAGCATTTAAACCAATTGTTTCCTTGCAGCAGAGTGGTGCTGGGAGAGGCTGGCTGTTGGATGGTCCTGTTTGGAGCTGGGGATGGAGTATCTCCTGCTTGGTGGACCATAGTCCTGCAGCATCATAGAATCATAGAATCATTTAGGTTGGAAGAGACCCTTGGGATCATCAAGTCCAACCATCAGCCCCACTCTACAAGTTCTCCCCTACACCAGATCCCCCAACACCACATCCAATCTACTCTGAAACATAGTCAGGGATGGGGACTCCACCACCTCCCTGGGCAGCCCATTCCATCGCCTCTGCCTCCTTTCAGTTTATTATCTTGTTGATTTTTCTTTTCTTTTTTCCCAAGGAGTAAAGATTTGGAGGATAAAAAAAAATACCGAGTCTAAAATGTCGCAGCATTTTCTGGAAAGTTTTCTGCCCACTTTGGGCTTAAAGCTCCATTTTTTGATGGACTGTGATTTGTTGGGAAACACCGTCTACCCCTGCTCTTGGCAGCTTTGATGTGGTTTCTCTTCCATTCCTGACATTCTCTGCTGATGCCTGTTAGATCTTGGAAGAGCAAATTTAACTTCTGATGTGTATTCAAGTGAGCGACGATACTTGTTCCTAATTCTAAGCTATTCATTTTCATAATGTCATTCTGTGCACATGCTCTGTTGAAAGCTCACTGTTGATGATGGGCTTGTAACTGGAAAGGAAAAGAATCTTGATAGACAAGGATATCTTAAAAAAAAAAAGGTCTCCTAGAAGCATCAGCCTCTAATTATGTGGATTTTGTATGTGGAAGATTACAGCTTGGTGGTGAGACTTCTCCTAACTGCCAGCAACTTGCCAGAAAGCTATTTCTGTCTCTGGAACAGCCACTGAAAGCCAAAAGCAATAGAAAATAGATTCATTAGGTTAAATATTTCCTTTAAACGTTATTTTAGGGCCATCAGCACAAAGCAGAACATTGCCACTCACCTGAGTAATTTTAGATGGTTTTGCCCCAAGAATGCCCCAAGAAGCGCGAGTCTGTGTGTTCAGCCTGGGAGATCAGGTGTGTGTTTTTGGAAGGTGAGGAGTGAAGGGTTGAAGGCATCTGTGAGCAAAACTGGCTTTCACAAGGGCATTCTTCTTTCCCCAGGCAGGGCAGTGGTGAGCACCAGTGGGACACGGCCCTTCCTCTTGGCAGTACTGACTTCTGCTGCTCCCCAAGCCCATCTCCTTCTGTCCCTCCATCTCCATCCCACCTCCACCCCTGGGATTTTGCTCCATCTCCATCCCTTCTTTTTTACTCCAGCCCATCCACTCCTGCCCACATCCTTCCCCAGTTCTCTCTCCATCCCTGTCCATGACTTCTCTCTCATTCTTCTGCTTCTGTGTCTCTCCAGGAGTCCTTCTGCTCCCCCAGGCTCAGGACCCTGCCGCAGCAGCATTGTTCCCAGCTCCGGCGCTGACTATACGCACGTTCCCAGCTCTCCACCGGCGCTCTCTGCCCTGCAAAATGTGTCAGGAGCACTCAGTGTAAACAAGGATTTTCGTGTTTGCAAACTGTGGCTCGCTGCAGCTGGCGGGCCAGAGTAGCTTTAGACATGACAGCTGTTTGCGTAGGACGAAGTACGGTGTCTGGAAAGGCTCTGGCCGGTGTCCGTGCCCAGTTAGGCAACTGGGAGAGGTTTTTTGGGAAGCGAGTGCTGTGTGATGACAGGCGCATCCTGAAGAAAGGCTCCTCGCTCCTTCCCAAACATGGGCAGCAGGAACCGTCTTCCAGGCTCCTGTCCCGAGGAGAGAGTATGCCCTTTTGTGTAAGACAGAATACCCTCAAGTGGCAGCAGGCGTCTCTCGCTCTATTTTAGGCGCTTCCTGTGGTATTCTGGCGCCTGAGATGAATAGAAGTTTTCTAAATAAAATCCCATAAAACGATGGGATCTGGCAGCTCGGGGTCTGTTCTGCCAAGCACTTGGTGCCGTGTTTCTCTGGAACATCTAACGCTCTTGTGTAAGTGCCGGTCACCGTGGTCAGAAGACTTGTGTGAGGAGCTGGGAGGAAGATGTCACCTCTTCATCTTCCCTCTTCCAGCTCTTGTTTTGTTTTTTTTTAATTTGGGCAGAAAACTACGGTTTCAAACTAATATTACACGTGCATCAGCACCAGATCCTGGCTTTTCTGTACAGTTCTTTAGAGAATGACCTCCTTTGACCACAGCCAGCCTGAGGGTGGTACAGAGACCAAAGTGCCATGCTTGCCTTCCATGTGGTGCTTTTTCTGGCAAAACAAGAACAAAACCAAAACATTTCCAGCTTTGCTGGCTCTTCATAAACAATATCTGTCATGATAGCCCTTCGTAGCCATGGTTGTGAGCTTGGGAACCGGCTGTGCTACCTGCACTGAGAAATAACCCAGGGACTGGCCTTGCTCCATGAGTCTGGGAGAATGAGTGAAGATAGAGCAGAACAGGCAATGGGGCGGCGTAGAAAGATGTTTTGCATACTTACAGCTAAGAGGGAAGCTTTATTTACGTTAATGGTATGAAATAATGACAGGATAGGGTAGCCAGAGGCATTGTCCTTCTGTTGAAGAAGCGTCTTCATGGCTCAGATTGTCCAGCCTGGTCAGACAGGGCAAAGCAGAGGGGACTGGAGGCTGCCTGTGAAGGGGGTTCCACTGGGAGGCCCAGCTGAGATACTGTGAGGATGTGTGTGTGGTTAAAATTAGTTAAAAAATAAGAGAGTTCTCAGGAGATCAAGATGCTAATTACTGACTAACTCGGAGCTCTTGTTTTACGTGGCAGAGTGTGTAGTTTTATTGTAGATAAAACATAGTTTTCTTTTCCCTCTTAAAAACTCTGGGACATCTCAAAGTGTGTTCTCACTAAGCAGCAGATTTTGGACAGGTTAAGGACCCGGAACTAATGAAAAGGAGCTAGAATTGTAACTTACAAATGGTGGGAAATGGTTAATTAAATTGTAACTAGTTTGTGAAAGAAAAAATTTCAATGACAATCAGTCATTCTGATGCCTCAGTGTCCACTGGCAAAGGAGTTTACACTTACAAAGAGCTTTCCCTTATTTTAGTCCTACAGAATTGACATGAAGGAAATCAAGCTATTTTTTGTCTCTGAGCTGTATGACACGAGGGAGAAAAACCTCCCCGTCCTGCTCCCTCCTGCTGCAACCCCTGTTATTAAAGGCCAGCGAAGAAATCTCCTGCCAGCAGACTCCAGTCTGCTGAGAAATGTTTTTCTGTGCAGCCTGCAACATGAATTGTTTCCTCAGGGTGGTATTAAGTTGCCCATTTTTATTTATTTTTAGCCATGATGAAAATGAGTTGATGCCCAGTGCTGTTCCTCCGTTTAGGGGTACGAGGGCAGATGTTAATCGAGTTACCGGCTCCTCCGCTGACACACCAGTAGGAACTGTGTTGGCTTTTGCATCCCGGCGCAGGCAGCTCCCCAGCTGAAACTGGGAGCACCTTTTCCCTCCCTGGGGAATTAGGGTTGCCCCCTTTGCACTGCACTGATGCAGAGGGAAATCTGTTTCTCCAGGTAGTTCTAAATACAACCCATCCCGCGCAAGATCTAGTTGGACCTGGACTGGTTCCCTATCACTGATCGTTGTGCAGCCGGCGGCGACGGCTCCGGAGGAGTCAGTGGATGCTGAAAGCCTGCTGAGGCATCCCTGCCTCCTCCTGGGGGACTCTGGGCTCTGCTCTCCCAAACCCCACCCTTCCAGGGCTGCGCTTTTCCGACACAAAACCCTCCCAACCCCTCTCCGGGCCCCATATTTGGCACCGTATTTGGCTCTGGGCTGGCTGTGCCCTGACCCCAGCGCTGCTTGCGGGGAGCTGCCGGTTTTCCCTTCGCCGTATATGGAGAGGCTGCTGGGGAGAGCTGGGGGCTGACCTGAATTAGAAGCAGTGCAACATCTGCACGGAGCCCTGCTTTTGTTGCACTGAGCTAATTAGATTAAAGCCAGGCCTTGGACTGGTTTTGTAGTGGAGGGAAAAATTTGGAGAGAACAAATTTCCCATTAAAGCCCAGTTTTTATTGTTTGCCAGGATGCGCATGGTTATAATTTCCTTTATGGTGGTAAAATCATGCAGAGGAAGAACAGAGCATAAGCAGAAGATCCCTGTGTCAGGAAGTCTGTAATTCATACATGACAGTAATAAAAACCATCTTTCCTGTAAAACAGCACAGTCTCTGCCACCCAAACCCTGCGTTTCGCTTGGG
Organism: Jacana jacana; assembly: GCA_013400555.1. NCBI lineage: Eukaryota > Metazoa > Chordata > Aves > Charadriiformes > Jacanidae > Jacana > Jacana jacana. The sequence continues at coordinate 448,094 of VZTM01019461.1, forward strand.
TGCTGTGTGAGTACGCGGAGCAGGGGCTGCATCAGGTGTGGGATCTCATCCAGCCTGTGCAGTCAGCCCCCTGAGATGGGCGACGTGGGGTGGTGGCTCTCCAGAGACCATACCTGCCACTGCTGAAACCTGGAGCAGAAGCAGAAGGGAGAGCAGAGGGTTGTGTTTTTTTTCTGTCCAAAGAAACACGAGCCAGAATTGTTTTAGGATCTTACTGTTAATGATGACTTTATGAGATCTCTGTCGGGAAGTCCCTGCAGTGAGGTGTGTAAGGACAGAAACATGGACTCTAGGAAGGGTGGGTTCAGCTGTGCTTCCAGGGGCACGAAGTGAGCATGCTGTACCTCAAATGTCCCTCCAGCAAACTCCTCTGCACCTGAAAAAACAACATTCTCCCAAATGAATTCTAAGGCCCAGCCAGCACAGCTTCTGCAAGAGGACTGCCTTTGGTTGGAGACCTTTAAGGTTCACAGCTCTCAGAGGTGTGTAGATACGGCGTCTTTAGACTTCAGCCTGCTCAGTTACATGGGAGCCGTGTCAGAGCTCAGATAGGACTCTTTGGAAGACACTTTTTTGTCCTAACAGTTCTCTTACCATTTCCATTTTCAACCTGTTTTGCACCCCTTTGTTTCTACGTTGGACCCTGGAATTGCAAAGTCAGCAGCAGCTAAAAACGACGTGACTGATTTCGTTTGCTTTTTCTCCCCCCTTCCCTCTTTTGTGACAGATTAAAAAGCAGCAACAAGATGTGCTAGGATTCTTGGAAGCCAACAAAATAGAGTTTGAGGAAAAGGATATCGCTGCCAACGAGGAGAATCGGAAATGGATGCGGGAGAACGTCCCTGAGGACAGTCGGCCAGCCAGCGGGAACCCCCTGCCCCCACGGCTCTTCAACGACAGCCGCTACCTCGGGGTAAGGAACGGCTCCAGATCCTCACCTCTGCTTCTCCCAGTCCTCTTCCTTGCTGCCACAGTCTGTGCTTTGCTGTTGTGGTCAGCAAGAACGGACCTGGCCAGCTGTACCTCCACGTGTGCCAGCTGTGAAGGGCATGGGAAGGGTTAGATGCTCACCCCTCCTCTTGGGCTTTCGATAACAGTTGATTCTTGAATATTTCAGCTCTGTCACACAGGAGAGATTAAAATTTGGCCCTCCTGATCCTCAGATCATTACACTACTTACTGAAAGGAGTAACCTTACCTAACCTTACCACCACCTTTCAGTGTATGTCTGTTTTTTCCCCCCTGTGGGTTTTTTTTTCCCCCTCTTATGGCTCTGAAAGGTTACAAGGTGTTTTTAATTCTCCCGTTCACAATGATTGTGAACTGACACTTCACGCAGGTCGGGCACTGTCGCACCAACCTCACGTTCTGCAGCAAACTCAGAGAGCTGTTGTGTGGATCCCAGGTCACTCCATAGTCTGTTCATCTTCCAAAAGACGTTCTCAGGTGCAGCAGTGTCTGCCATGACCATTCTATCGGTTTTCTGGTGCTTCTTGGGATCCTTTTTTCTGTACCCCATGTGAAATGAAGGCTGTTGTGGTCCACTTACTCCCCAGCCTTGAACAGATTAAAACTCGTGTTGCAAATACAATCCCTTCTTGTAATTATTTTAATGCTTGATCAAAAGTAAGTTGCCCTGCAGCACTTCTACTCAGCAGGCCATGCTTGAATGATTATTAGATTAACTTTTAATTTTATTTTTAAAAACTTAATGTCTTCTGGAAAGAGCTCACAGCATGCATTCCTCTGGTGCTGTGTGCTGGTTTCCAAGTCATTTTTCAGCTTGATTCTGACCTGCAAAGTCTGTAACTCGGAACCTGCCAGTTTGGGACCTTTGTGAGGTGATTCTGTGGGCGCTGAAAGAAATAATTCTCACTGTGCCAGGACGGGGGGGGGTTTATGGCTTGTAATAAAAGCAGAACTCGAAACAGTATCCACAGTGAGCTGATGTGCCTCTTGGCTCTCAAAATTTTTCCTGAGGGGTTGGGTTGTGGAAAGAGGTTGGTTTGGAGTAATGATCAGTATTGTCTGCAGCTGAAAGCTGAGAAGGGGCTTGTCACAAAGAGCTGAAAATCTGAGTTCAGTTTCTTCTCTTTAAAACCAAACAAATGGGGGAAAAAAACCCGAGAGGTAAATATTTCTGTACCAGTAGGAAGTCCAGTTGCAACAGTCTCACCGTTCTCCCAGGGTGAACCAGAGCTTTAGGGATGCAAGCAGGTCACTGTGCAGTTGTCCTTTACCTGTGAACTGGTGCCAAATTTCTGCTGCATTGCTGCAGCCGTGCAGCAGCGAAGGGCTTCACCACACAGTGCTGTGGGACAGGAGAGAAAAAGCTGTGTGCACCCACTCTGTCCCCAGCTGCAACCCATCAGACTTCTGTATACAGCAGCTTTGAGGAGAGGGGTACAGATGCTTCAGACCAGTTCTTGCTGGGGCTTTGTTTCGTCCCCCAAATTTTGGTTGATGCCACTTTGAACCTTTGAAGTTGGGTCGCTTCGTGTAGCTGGGTTCAAGTTACTACATTTTATAGCTTTCAGGAAGGTAAAAGTTAACTCTCTGCCCACATGCCTGAACCTCTTTATGTCTTTATCTGATCCATCCCAAGCATGAACTTCCCTGTTTGTTTCATCTGATGCAGCAAAACTGGCAGAGTAATGAGCAAATTGACTTTTATTGGCCTGTGCACAGCAGAAAGGCTGTAACTGTAGATGCTGTGCAAGCTGGCATGAACCCTGCTCCTTAGTCACAGGCATTCCTTTCCCGGTAGATGCTACAAAGCAGACTAAGTGCTGGACTATGCACTAGCAAGATAAATAACCCCTTTGTTATCAAGCAGCCCCAGTACTGTCAACAGAAGGGCTTCAGGGAGGATTTAACATAATCATACACATTTTTATCAAACTGGCCCCTGAATGCTGTGTGCATAAATAGAACAATAATTTGACATCCCTGATCTTTAGGCAGTTTGAGTCCTCTGTTTCCAGAACTTTCCTCTGCTCCAGCTGCAACAGCCTCTTCTTCGAGCTGCTCCTGCTCTGAACACACTGCTATTTCCACAGAATAACAGAATCCTCATGGTTGGAAGAGACCTTTGAGATCATCGAGGTCCCTTTTCAAACAGCATTTGCTATATCTTAGGCTTTTGGCTACCAGACAAGCACAAGGAGCAATGTGCCCTTAATGGCAGTGCTCTCCCTGACTTCAGCCTCAGCCTGGGCTCTCTCTGAGTTGCTGCCAGGCCTTGGGTCCCTCAGCTGGGACTCCTGCATCTAAACATTCCCCAGTAAAGCCAGAGAAAGCTGGTGCTGGTGCTTCAGTTAAAAGGGGAAAGAAGGAAGGTCATAGGAGACATTTGTGCTGAGTTTGGAAATCGGAGTGAGGGAAGGATGTGGTAACTCGGACAAGGGTGGACTTGCCCAAAGCTTCTGGGGCTGTTTGGTCAGTGTTTGGCAACTGCTGTTGCTGAGCCACCCTGTGGGGTTTTGGCCTTGTCTTTCCTAACTTAGCAGAAGACAAAACTGCATCGTTTGTACTCCATACTGCACTGCATTCTGCCTCAAGTAGCACCACAGAGAAGGAAGGGTGGTTATTTCTTTTATTGTTTCCTTGGTTTTACCTTACTTTTCTTGGGAGGCGGCTGTGTGCGTACTTAGAGCAAGTGTAGTGCACTGAGGACAATGAATACTCCTGATTTCCTTCATCAGCATAGACTAATCATCAGCAGGAAGCACAATGGGAAAGGATCGTTCTCTCAGTTTACAGGTTTTAGATTAACTTTTAGCAGGTTTAAGACTTAATGTCCGTGGTTGCACAGTTGCCATTACTAACCCCTAATTAGCCATGGCACTGGAGATATCAGTGTTTCTGACAGGAAAAGCCCTCTCCTGTGGCAGGGACATCCATGCCAGAGCAGTGACAGCCCCCTTGCGATGGAGGTGTCCCTCTGGGAGAGGTGGAAACACTTCACAGCAGCATCTCCTTGTTACAGATAGTGAAATTCCCAGCTTCTCACTTTTCAGACTGTGCAGTTTGTATGGTGTTAATGTTCATGATAAATACCTGGGGTGTATGAGAAGGGGGGTGGTCAGTAGGTGGAGAGAGGTTCTCCTCCCCCTCTACTCTGCCCTGCTGAGACCCCATCTGGAATATTGTGTCCAGTTCTGGGACCCTCAGTTCCAGAAGGACAGGGAACTGCTGGAGAGAGTCCAGGGCAGGGCTACCAAGATGATGAAGGGAGCGGAGCATCTCTCATAGGAGGAAAGGCTGAGGGAGCTGGGTCTCTTGAGCTTGGAGAAGAGGAGACTGAGGGGTGACCTTATTAACGTTTATAAATCTGTAAAGGGTGAGTGTCAGGAGGATGGAGCCAGGCTCTTCTCAGTGACATCCAATGATAGGACAAGGGGCAATGGGTGCAAGCTGGAACAGAGGAGGTTCCACTTGAATATGAGGAAAAACTTCTTCAGGGTGAGGGTGACTGAACACTGGCAGGGGCTGCCCAGGGAGGGTGTGGAGTCTCCTTCTCTGGAGACATTCCAAACCCACCTGGAGGCGTTCCTGAGTGACCTGCTCTGGGTGTTCCTGCTCCAGCAGGGGAATTGGACTGGATGAGCTTTCAAGGTCCCTTCCAATCCCTGACATTCTGTGATTCTGTGAGGCTCTGAATTTTGCATTCAGCCACAGGAAGCAGTCTGTGGGGTGTGGGCTGGGTAACGCACCAAACTGAGCTGCGATAGTTTCTGACGATTCTCACTTCCTTTGTTTCCGCCCCCTGCCCCGACTCCCGCCGTGAAGGACTACGAAGCTTTCTTTGAGGCGCGGGAGAACAACGCCGTATACGCCTTCTTGGGCTTGACTGCGCCGCCTGGTTCAAAGGTAGGTGTGTGCAAACTTCTCACAGTAAAACCCCAACCCCTATTTCACACTTTGGCCCCCTCTGCCCACAGTAGGCTATTTTGTGTGCTCTGTGCTTGCCCCAGTCAGTCAACCGTCACTAAGTTTGCAGATGACACGAAGTTGGGTGGGAGTGTTGATCTGCTTGAGGGCAGGGATGCTCTACAGAGGGACTTGGATAGACTGGATGGATGGGCCAATGTTAATGGCATGGCCTTCAATGAGGCCAAGTGCCAGGTCCTGCCCTTGGGCCACACCAACCCCATGGATGGCTACAGGCTTGGGACAGCGTGGCTGGAGCTGCCTGGCAGAAAAGGACCTGGGGGTGCTGGTCGACGGGCGGCTGAACATGAGCCAGCAGTGTGCCCAGGTGGCCAAGAAGGCCAAGGGCGTCCTGGCTTGCATAAAAAATAGTGTGACCAGCCAGAGTAGGGAGGTGATTGTCCCCCTGTGCTCAGCACTGGTGAGGCCACCCCTTGAGTCTTGTGTCCAGTTCTGGGCACCTCAGCACAAGAGAGATATCGAGGTGCTGGAGCGAGTGCAGAGGAGGGACACGAAACTGGTGAGAGGCCTGGAGAATAAGGCTTATGAGGATCGATTGAGGGAGTTGGGATTGTTTAGTTTGAGGAAGAGGAAGCTGAGGGGAGACCCCATCACTCTCTACAACTGCTTGAAAGGGCATTGGAGAGAGGTTGGTGCTGGTCTCTTCTCATGGGCAATGAGCGATAGAAGGAGAGGGAATGGCTGCAAGCTGCAGCAGGGGAGGGTTAGGCTGGACATGAGGAAAAAGATTTTCCCAGAGAGAGTGGTCAGTCAGTGGAATGGGCTGCCCAGGGAGGTGGTGGAGTCCCCATCCCTGACTGTGTTTCAGAGTAGATTGGATGTGGTGTTGAGGGATCTGGTGTAGGGGAGAACTTGTAGAGTAGGGCTGATGGTTGGACTGGATGATCCCAAGGGTCTCTGCCAACCTGAATGATTCTATGTTTCTAACCTGCTGGACTGATATTTGGGCTCTAGAGACTTCACTTTCAGCCTTCAACATCACAGCAAGATGCCAGTGCTGTGAGCTGGTTTATTTGGAGGATGCTGTGTTCCCTGGTGGCATCTTCCTCCCTCTCCTTCTACCAGAAAAGCTCAGTGTTGGTACAGCTGCTCTTTGGGCACCCTCACTGCGGGACCACCCTGCTCTTCTCTAACTTAGTGGAAAAGGTTTTGTTGCTTCAGAAAGAAGAGCTGGCTCAAGTTCCTCACCAGTAATCATTGTCTCTTACCACCAGATCCTCTTTTTTAGTGTACACACTGGGAACAAGTGAAAGAGGAGGTAATATTTGCACCGAAGAATGCAGGAAAAATCCAAATGAAAAATATTGTCACAAGACCAAATAATTATTTCAGTTCAGTAAAAACACTTAATTCATGTGACGTTTTGACGAGATTTTTGTCCTCGGAAGTACCTTCAAACCAGAGCCACTCTTTTTGAAATAATGTGGTCTTGCTTCAGAGTAAATTTTTTTTCCCTTCAGCTCATTATCTGAAGCCTTGTTTTCCTTTGCCAGTTACTAACTGGGTTGCTGCTTTGCGGGTGCAATGGGCTGGAATTCTCCTTTTGATTGTGATAGGGCAGGACAAGCCTGCTTATGCCTTTCGCTTGACGGCAGCAGGATCCTGCGGGTCACTTCCAGCTTTCTCGTTCCAGCGGATAAACACGCCGCTTCCTTTCAACGTTTTCCATGTAAGAGTTGAAGATCACGCTGGGCACATCACTGAGACCTAATCTTAAAGGTGGATGATGATCAGTTACAAGTTGTGGGGCAGACTGAAGCAGTTTCGGGGGCCAAAGTAATTTCTAGCAGTAGCTCCGCTGATGTGAATGGTGGATCGAGGGAAAACTCTGCCTCGTACGCAGTTACAGAGAGCAAAACCCGCGATGCATACCCAGCATCGTGAGTCCTGGGTGTCAGAGGGGCATCTAAGTCTTATTGAAGTTTCTTGGGCC
>VZTM01019462.1:19541-35501 GCA_013400555.1 Jacana jacana
CTAGACAATTTGGGGTCCCACCTCCTCCCCTCCAGCCTCTTCTAGACTCTTAGGGGTGCCACCTCCTCCCTTCCAGCCTCTCCTAGACACTTTGGGGTCCCATCTCCTCCACTCCAGCCCCTCTAGACAATTTGGGGTCCCACCTCCTCCCCTCCAGCCTCTTCTAGACTCTTAGGGGTGCCACCTCCTCCCTTCCAGCCTCTCCTAGACACTTTGGGGTCCCATCTCCTCCACTCCAGCCCCTCTAGACAATTTGGGGTCCCACCTCCTCCCCTCCAGCCTCTTCTAGACTCTTAGGGGTGCCACCTCCTCCCTTCCAGCCTCTCCTAGACACTTTGGGGTCCCATCTCCTCCACTCCAGCCCCTCTAGACAATTTGGGGTCCCACCTCCTCCCCTCCAGCCTCTTCTAGACTCTTAGGGGTGCCACCTCCTCCCTTCCAGCCTCTCCTAGACACTTTGGGGTCCCATCTCCTCCACTCCAGCCCCTCTAGACAATTTGGGGTCCCACCTCCTCCCCTCCAGCCTCTTCTAGACTCTTAGGGGTGCCACCTCCTCCCTTCCAGCCTCTCCTAGACACTTTGGGGTCCCATCTCCTCCACTCCAGCCCCTCTAGACAATTTGGGGTCCCACCTCCTCCCCTCCAGCCTCTTCTAGACACTTTGGGGTCCCATCTCCTCCATCTCCTTCCCCTCGAAGCATCACTGCTCACATACCACCACCCCCCCCAAATACTCTGTCCCCCTACTATTGCCATCTGGTAAATAAGAGGTGTCTTTGCCTCTTCCCTCCCTTCCACACTGGGTTTTTTTTTGGTGAGCTCTCAGGTACACTGGGACAGAGGAGGGAAACCCAGAAGAAAAAAAAAGTAGTAAGAAAATAAGCTCCAGAAGACACCAGTCCAGTGGCCTGCCCAGATTTAAGGAATTTAAGTTTGGCTTTAGTTCCTTAAATTAAAGGAATTAAGAGCTTGATGGATGGGGAAATGAGCTCCCTGCAGGCAAACATGCTTCAACAAAACCCCACCGACGCTCCCTCAGCTTGTGGGTTCCCACCTCTCAGTGGGCTCTGCCATTGCTGTCCCTCTGTCACCCCCTGCCACCCCCTGGGGACTCTGTATCTCCAGGACCTCTGGCTCCAGGCTCACTTTGAGCCCCCACTTGGAAACGCTCCCACAGGCTCAGCTGAACATCAGCCCCCTTCAAAAGCCCCAGGTGGGTCCCAGTTTAAGGGAAAACTGGGAAACTACAAAGCTCAGAGAAGTTTTAAGAGCTGTACTGAGATGGAGGGAGGAAGAAAGTGGAGTTTTTTAGCCAAATAATTGCTCATTGAGGGAGCAGCTTTCCAGTCCCCAGCTCTGCCGTAGCGTGGGATGGTATCACTCCTGGAAAGAAGGGCTTGGGAAGTCTTTTTGCCACCACAGGCGAGGGGTGCAGCTGCTGAGGGAAAGATCTACCCCTCGGGATCCTTCTGGGAAGTCAAGGGGCAAGGACACAGACCAGGGGACTGACCAAATCCACAGCAGATTGACTCCCCAGGACACGTAGGCAGAGCAGAAACATGCCCCAGGCTCAGAGCAGGAGACTCACCCGGGACCCTGGATCGGAGGAAGTAAAGGAACTTCCCATTTTTGGAGTGCATGATGGCTCTCTTGATGAACTCCACCACAGACTGGCAGCGGTCCTCAAACTTGGGATGGCACCACAGGCTGAAGGTCCCTTCCGAGAGAACAGGAAGGGTTTCATGTTAGAGGAGTGTTGGTGGCAAGAGGAGACAATTTGGGCACAAGTCCCACGTTCTCAAAGACCAGGCAGGGCTCTAAGAGGAAACACCAGTGGCACCAGCTTGCAAAGATGCTGTTCCACTGGAACCAGGGCCCTCCAAGAGCCGAGGTAACACAGAAAGACATGGCAATGTGACCACCGTAACCTAAGTGTGGGCCCAAGTCACCCTCAGCCTGAACTTGTGAACAGTCTGCAACAATTTCTACATCTGAAAACTCAAACCATGAAACCAAAGAGCATCAGCAGATGCTCCTGCTCCTCTGCATCCACAGCACCCCTGAAGAAAGAGTATGGTTTTAAACGCAGAGCTGTGTCAAACCAGGTGCTGAAGGCCTCTTCTGCCAGAGGATGCCGTTTCAGAGCAGCTCTGTGTTCTTCCCAGCTGTTTCAAACCCCTTAATTCAAATTCCCATTGAGGTAGAACCAGGGTCAAGCTACACCAACACAATGGGTGTCCCCCTCCTACTGCCACCCGATACGAGGGACGCACCCAGCTCAGGTGGCAAATGGTGAAACCAAAGACGGGCAACACGGGGGAAAAACAGGTCCTTGGACCTGTTTGCAGATCAATAAGTAGGTTGGTGTGAGCCTTGGATCTGGTTTCCTAGAAGTGACGCCCCTAAAAGTGGCTGAGGATGCAAAACCCTAAAAGCTGGAGCCCTTAGAAGTGCCTGTAGATGCAAAGGACAAAGCACAACCACCAGTGTCCCCATCCCACCTGCTCAGCCTGCCTAGGAAAAACAAGAGAAGGACCAAAAAACCTGGTTTCTTTCCTCTCATGCAGCTGTAACACAAAGTTCAAACTTTTATCTCTTTCCCATTCCTTCAGCCTCACCATTTGTCACCTTCCCAGGTTTATCAGAGCGCTGGGCTCCCATGTGCACACCCCTCATGAGATCCTTGATGTGCTGCCACAGCTGGAACTGCTGCTCTAGGGAAGGTGGTGGCACCAACCCTCTATCCCTGCAGCCAGGAGGACGGCTTGAGGAACGGGAAGGACGCCTGGGTAAGGATGCTCCCAAAATAGACGCATCCCAGCCCCAAAATAAGGAATGGGACCGTCAGCGAGAGCAGTTTGACCCACAACTCAGTTATGAAAGTATCCACTGGACAGGCAGCCTCACATTCCTCCAGCTCCAAGAGCTTCTGGGAATTTCTCTAAGGATGGGGTGATAGAAATCCTTCCTTCTTACACAACAGACAGGGGAAGCGACTCCCTAAGGGCTAGAATTAACACTGGGGCGTCTTTCCATCAAGGGGCTCGAGAGCAGAGGTGCTGCCAGGTCTCTGCCCTCCACCATGGGCAGAGCTGGAGGAAAACACCAGCAGCATCCCTGGGGCAAGGGCAAAAAAGACCAGCTTCGCCCTCCAAGGTTGCAAACCACTGTTTTCTGCAGCAGCTTGGCTGGGAAGCCATCATTTGCAGGCACATTTAATGACAAGGCTTTCCAGGGAGCGGTTATTAAAGCTTCCTCCCTGGTCACAGGGCAGCTTCTCCCCAGCACACGGAGCCTCTCGTGTGTTTTCCTCAGCCTGAGGGGTTTGTGCAGGGGTTCAATGCTGAAAACCCCACCAGGTGAAGATGAGCAAAGCACGTGGGCAGAGGGAGGAGCAGCAGCTCACACAGGAGGGGGAAAGGGCCCGACCAGCGAGCCAGGAGTTCTCAGAATAAAATCCCACTGAGGTGGAGGGTAAAGGCTCAGCCTGGCACAGAGCACAGCCCTGGGACACGGGGAGAAGGTGACAAGCTGAGACAGGAAGAGATGACTCCTCATTTCACAGGGAAATAGGCTTCGTTCTGGGAAGCACTGAGGGCCAGGAATGGCATTTCTTGCTGTACATCCCATCTTGGCAACACGGGATCCCAAAGACCTCACTATCATCATTTTCTGAGTCCTGTTTTCCCAAGCACAGCCCCAAAACAGGCCCAGGGAACACACATTTCCAAGCTTTTCAGAGTTAAAAGGGAATTTGCTGCTTGGGGCACAAGAAGCAAAAGCCAAATGCAGCCTCTANGTCAAGGGGCAAGGACACAGACCAGGGGACTGACCAAATCCACAGCAGATTGACTCCCCAGGACACGTAGGCAGAGCAGAAACATCCCCCAGGCTCAGAGCAGGAGACTCACCCGGGACCCTGGATCGGAGGAAGTAAAGGAACTTCCCATTTTTGGAGTGCATGATGGCTCTCTTGATGAACTCCACCACAGACTGGCAGCGGTCCTCAAACTTGGGATGGCACCACAGGCTGAAGGTCCCTTCCGAGAGAACAGGAGGGGTTTCATGTTAGAGGAGCATTGGTGGCAAGAGGAGACAATTTGGGCACAAGACCCACGTTCTCAAAGACCAGGCAGGGCTCTAAAAGGAAACACCATCGGCACCAGCTTGCAAAGATGCTGTTCCACTGGAACCAGGGCCCTCCAAGAGCCGAGGTAACACAGAAAGACATGACAATGTGACCACCGTAACCCAAACCTGGGCCCAAGTCACCCTCAGCCTGAGCTTGTGAACAGTCTGCAACAATTTCCACATCTGAAAACTCAAACCATGAAACCAAAGAGCATCAGCAGATGCTCCTGCTCCTCTGCATCCACAGCACCCCTGAAGAAAGAGTATGGTTTTAAACGCAGAGCTGTGTCAAACCAGGTGCTGAAGGCCTCTTCTGCCAGAGGATGCCGTTTCAGAGCAGCTCTGTGTTCTCCCCAGCTGTTTCAAACCCCTTAATTCAAATTCCCATTGAGGTAGAACCAGGGTCAAGCTACACCAACACAATGGGTGTCCCCCTCCTACTGCCACCCGACACGAGGGACGCACCCAGCTCAGGTGGCAAATGGTGAAACCAAAGACGGGCAACACGGGGGAAAAACAGGTCCTTGGACCTGTTTGCAGATCTCTAAGTAGGTTGGTGTGAGCCTTGGATCTGGTTTCCTAGAAGTGACGCCCCTAAAAGTGGCTGAGGATGCAAAACCCTAAAAGCTGGAGCCCTTAGAAGTGCCTGTAGATGCAAAGGACAAAGCACAACCACCAGTGTCCCCATCCCACCTGCTCAGCCTGCCTAGGAAAAACAAGAGAAGGACCAAAAAACCTGGTTTCTTTCCTCTCATGCAGCTGTAACACAAAGTTCAAGCTTTTATCTCTTTCCCATTCCTTCAGCCTCACCATTTGTCACCTTCTCAGGTTTATCAGAGCGCTGGGCTCCGCAGATCTCCCCGCTGCTGGGGGCGGAGTGGGGGGCTCCCATGTGCAGACCCCACATGAGATCCTTGATGTGCTGCCACAGCTGGAACTGCTGCTCTAGGGAAGGTGGTGGCACCAACCCTCTATCCCTGCAGCCAGGAGGACGGCTTGAGGAACGGGAAGGACGCCTGGGTAAGGATGCTCCCAAAATAGACGCATCCCAGCCCCAAAATAAGGAATGGGACCGTCAGCGAGAGCAGTTTGACCCACAACTCAGTTATGAAAGTATCCACTGGACAGGCAGCCTCACATTCCTCCAGCTCCAAGAGCTTCTGGGAATTTCTCTAAGGATGGGGTGATAGAAATCCTTCCTTCTTACACAACAGACAGGGGAAGCGACTCCCTAAGGGCTAGAATTAACACTGGGGCGTCTTCCCATCAAGGGGCTCGAGAGCAGAGGTGCTGCCAGGTCTCTGCCCTCCACCATGGGCAGAGCTGGAGGAAAACACCAGCAGCATCCCTGGGGCAAGGGCAAAAAAGACCAGCTTCGCCCTCCAAGGTTGCAAACCACTGTTTTCTGCAGCAGCTTGGCTGGGAAGCCATCATTTGCAGGCACATTTAATGACAAGGCTTTCCAGGGAGCGGTTATTAAAGCTTCCTCCCTGGTCACAGGGCAGCTTCTCCCCAGCACACGGAGCCTCTCGTGTGTTTTCCTCAGCCTGAGGGGTTTGTGCAGGGGTTCAATGCTGAAAACCCCACCAGGTGAAGATGAGCAAAGCACGTGGGCAGAGGGAGGAGCAGCAGCTCACACAGGAGGGGGAAAGGGCCCGACCAGCGAGCCAGGAGTTCTCAGAATAAAATCCCACTGAGGTGGAGGGTAAAGGCTCAGCCTGGCACAGAGCACAGCCCTGGGACACGGGGAGAAGGTGACAAGCTGAGACAGGAAGAGATGACTCCTCATTACACAGGGAAATAGGCTTCGTTCTGGGAAGCACTGAGGGCCAGGAATGGCATTTCTTGCTGTACATCCCATCTTGGCAACACGGGATCCCAAAGACCTCACTATCATCATTTTCTGAGTCCTGTTTTCCCAAGCACAGCCCCAAAACAGGCCCAGGGAACACACATTTCCAAGCTTTTCAGAGTTAAAAGGGAATTTGCTGCTTGGGGCACAAGAAGCAAAAGCCAAATGCAGCCTCTAAAGCCTCTTGTAGAGCCTCACCACAAGAGCAAGGACACGTTGCTGCTGCCTCCCCTCTCCTGCCAGCTCCATGCTCAGAGCACTGGTGTGGGACCTCAGGACCAGACAGGTCCCCAGGAAGAGCCTCCCCCACGCTGTCACTGGCACCCCCCAGGACCTCCTGCAGCTCCTACCTCTGTAGTGCTCCATCCTGGTGTGGTGGGTGATGCCCTGCGACCGAAAGCTGAGGCTCAGGATGTAACGAGGGTCAGAGCTGTCTCGGACCAGAAAGGACCCGTCCGGCTTCCCCTTCAGCTTCATCTCCGCATCCTCCCAGTTCATCGGCCCCCAGTACCACCCGCACTAGGAGGAGAGACAGCACGTCAGCAGGTGCCAGCAAGGGAGATTTTTGTCAGCAACAAGCAAAGGGAGGTTAATTCCCTTGAAAGGCCAACGTCTGGTTGTACTCACCCAGGAACACGGGTGGGTGGGACCCACTGGGTGAGAGCACACCCTCACATTCCCAGAAGAAAGAGCATATGAGACCATAAAAGCCCTTCCCATGGACAATAAAAGGCTTTTCTGGACTCTGAGACCTCACTGGCAGAAAGGCAGGAGGGGTTTTTTTTCCAGTCTTGTCCTAATATTATCCTCCCAGCTCTGAAAAAGGGAGGGACTGGTCCCCAAAACCAGTGCTTGGACCCGCAGCCTTTTCCTTCTGGTCACCACCACCACCGTCCCCGTCCCCCTCTCCCAGTTACCTTCTCCAGCTCCCGCAAACTGGCTGCGAAGCTGCTGGAGTCCGGGCGGTAGAGGGGACACTGCAGGTGTGGGGTGGGCTGGCCGGGCATCGCCTCCGTGGGTCTCAGCGGGACGATCCGTGGGAAGGCGTCTGCAGAGGGAGAGACACGGTCACCTGTGGGGAAGTCCCACCCCACTGAGGACAAACCACCCCTGCCCACCCCCCTGGCACAGCTCTGGAGGTCAGGACAAAAGGGACAGAGCTGCAAGAAGCCAGGCTGACCGATGGAAGGACAACGTCCTCGTGAAGGACACAGTGGGAGTCACTACCTGGCTCTTCCAAGGTGACCTGAGTGCTGTCACCTTCTGCTACCCCAGAGGGAAGAGCCAGGCATCACAGGCTGGAAGGTACGAACACACATCCTGAAAAAGGGGCAGTAAAACCCCTCTGGGTCATGAAGGAAACCAAGAAGCAAAAGGGTAAATGGGCAGGAAATCTCCCCGGGTGCCACTCAGCTGGACCCCGTGCCCACAGCTCTTCCCTGGCACCTTATCAGTATGTTGCAGTGGGTTTTGTCCCAGAGGAACCCAAGAAAACAGGAGATGCTCAACAGAGGACAAGGCTGGTGCCACCAAAAGCTTCAGCAAAAGCACCAAGAGCAACAAGAGCTGCACCCTGTGGAAACCAGAGCCTTGTCACAGCGACACCCGAGCACCCAGCGTGTTCCCAAGCAGGCAAAGCAGGCACCGCCGCTGCTGCTAAAGCCCAAAGCGGGGCCTTAAAGCTTAGAGAGGAAAAAACACACCCCAAAATCCCCCAAGTCCGGATCCCTGAAGGGAAAGGCAGAGTTTTGCTGTTAGAGCTGGGCTGACCTGGGGCATGGGGCGGAGGAGGCGGAGGCAGAGGGAAAGACTGGAGGGAGGAGCCCATCGGACCCACTAGCACAGATGTAGGCAGCGTCCCACTGATATCATCTAGGAGAGAACAGAGGCGAGAGGGACTCAGAAGACAAGGAAAGCAAGCTCTGAGAGCACAGCCCGAGCGAGGGGAGGAGGAGACAGAGCATCCCACCGGCAGCTCCCCCATCCTCCTCACGCTTCTGAGCTGTTTGGCACCAGCCCGGCCCCTCGCACACGTGGAAGAGAGTCTGTTTTCCAGCCCAACTCACTCCATGCAGGCGGTTTGCAGCACAAGGCAGGCATGTGGAGGAGATTTCACAGAGCCACCACATGGGACGTGCAATTTAAGGCTAACTTCACCCCTGCTAAGCTGCCCTGGCTCAGAGGAGCCTCCTCCTCCAGAGGAGAGCTTGGTGACCAAGGCTCCTGGTACAGCAGGAGGAGCAGGCTCTCCAATCCCACCAGTTAGAGAGCACAGAAGGGAACTGCCTTCACTGGGTGATGGGCAGGAGTGGGGGGGATGTTTCCAAAAGCAGCAGAAATGCTACAAAAACCACTACCCCCCCCTCCCCTGATCCACTGGAACCTTCAATGAACAGCAAGAAAACCCTCTGCAAGGCAAGGTGACAGAGATGCTACGGGGTCAGATGAGGAAGCAGCGAGGCAGGGACCCTTGGGATGCTCCTCCTCTGTCCCCACAACGACAGACAGGCAGTTCCCACGCTCCCACAGGGATGCAGGGCAGGGGATGCTCTCCAGGATGGTACCTAGCAGGCTGAGGCTTCTTCGTGGTGGGGGCGGCGGAGTTGGAGGGTGAGGGGAGGTCAGTCCTCGCTGAGAGATGTCCACATCCACCAGTGACACCGTTTCACCTGCAGGTGGGTGGAGCAGAGTGTTAGCACAGCACCTTCTGCTGGGAGGCAGGGGGAGAGGGGAAGAGGCAGGAACCTCTGTGGGGGTTTGGAGGATGATCTCAAGCTGTTTTCAAACCGAATTTCCCAGCTGCAACACTTTGGAGACACGGTATCAACTCCAGGACCACAGTCCAGAGGTCAAGGACCTTCCCCAGAAGGGAATGATGGATACAGGTACATGTGGGCCAACCGCTGTGGGACTCCAGCACTGGGAGGGCTTGATGAAAAAGACACTGGGAGACCTTTTCAGTGCCAGGTTCCCCAATCAAGCAGCACTGATCAACGCTGCAAAGCACCAGCACTTTGTATAACGCCTGGGAAATGGTTTCACTGGTCTCTGCTGGCACCCAACTCACACGATGCTCCTGTTAATGCTGGGGTTTTTGCCTACCAACACCTTAGATCATCAAACACAAACACCTCTTACCCGAAAGGCCACGGGGGCACCAGCTCTTCACAGTAATCACAGGGAGCTGGACAGGCTTTTACATTAAATTGCTGGAATTCACTAACACCAAAAGGCTTTGGATGCAGAATTGGGGAAAACAACGACACAGATTAAGATGTCCAACTTTAAATGGGTCTAAAAATCATGGGAGAGGAAAGAAGCCACCAAATCAAGGCTGAAGCATCAGCCTCACTATTGGAATGACACAGAGTCGAAAGGAAAACACCTAAAGAGAAACCCTCAGTGGCGTCACCACTGCCAAGGCATTTTTATTTGTATTTTTTCAACCTAAAAAATCACTCTAACCAGGCTCTGGCAAGGTACCACCGCAAAGCAAACCATCCCCAACACCTGAACCCCAGCTCTCAAGGACAAGGCAACGGGGCTGCCTCTGATTTCAACTGCCCTGGGCAGGAAACTCCTCTTTCTGCTCCCGAAACCGCACGTGGCCTCACTCACCCCCGGGTCTGGCCCCGACAACGTGTTCACCACCATGAAGGAACACGGGGCGGCACTGACCCACCTTCCTCCTGCTTTCAAACACCCCCATCCATTAATAAGCCACGTGGAGAGGAGTATTTAGGGTTGGTTATTACCCAAGGTCCCTTCTCCCCAGGGGACTTATGGGTGTGAGCCCACAGGATGATGCTCTTCGTTTCCACGCCCTAAACCTAAAATAGTTGGGCTGCCTTCGTCCTGCACAAACAAAACCAAAGACTGGGCTTGGAGGGGCTGTGGGAATGCTGTTTTCCAGTCCTGCCCAAGGCAGCAGGAGCCAGCACCTCCAGGAGGCAAGGAAAGGAGAGGACAACCTTCCCAAAGAGCCCTGCTCGGCCCCACATGCTAACCCAAGACAAACCACTGCCAAACTCGGGCAAATTGGGCCAGGCATTTGAATTCTGTCCTCTTTTGGTGGTCCCAGTCTCAGAAAATCCCCCAGACGGGCAAAATCCCCCAGAAAGGGGCTGTTGTGACCTTAGATTGTGAATCCTGTGAGCTTGGAGATGGGATTCTCCCTGGGAAGCCCCAAGCCCTGTGGCAAGGAAGGTTTTGATGCCAAGAGGCACATGACACCATCAGGAGCTTTATGGCACGAGAGCTTTCAGCCACCAGCAGAGCAGGACTTCCCCCTCACACCATTTATAAACCAGTCAACTTCCCCCCCCTGCCCCCAGCAGAAAAGGGAAGGGCAGAAACCAGCAGGACACGGGGAGAGGGGGGAGACAGGCAGAAGAAGGCATCAGTGTCCACAAAGGAGGTTTCAGTTCCCACCAGTGCTGTGCAGCAGAGCTGGTGGCACCGGGGCACAGCCCCACTTGGTCTTTGCCCCCCTCAAACCAGGGGAGGGGACACCAAACTGCATTTGATCTACAGGGGGGTTTCCAAAGCACCTGGAGGAAGAGGAAGGACCTTCCCCTCCACCAACATGACTCTAACTTGCCTTTCAAGAGGAGGAACCGCAAAAGGCTGGTGTGCAAGAGCCCACATTCTTTACAGCTCCTCTTGCTCAGGGTTTGAGGCCAAGCAGGGTGAAGGGACCCATCCCGGAGGACCCAGGTTCCAGAGGACCCAGGTTGCGGGTGGAGGGACCCACCCCAGAGGGGACCCAGGTTGCGGGTGGAGGGACCCATCCCAGAGGACCCAGGTTGCGGGTGGAGGCAACCTATTGTTAAGCTCAAGCCACTCTTTTCACCCCCAAATGACACACTATGACTCTTTTGACCCCCAAATGAGCAGTAAATCTCCCAGGTCCTTACCTGTGAAGAGGGGGCTGAAGACAACCGGGGAAAAGGCACTTTGAGTTCTCGTCAGTCTGTGTTTCCTGTTGGAAATGAGAAAACACAAAAAAAAACCCCAAAACCCAACAGAAAACAAACCATCATTAGGAGAGATGAGAAGAGTCAGCACACCCCCACCAGAAGAAAACACCCTTTGACCTTCTCAAGCCAGGAGAACCTTCCCTGTTCTTTACAGGAGCTCCAACACCGCCTGTTTACTCCACTCCCGGCGCAGAGCTGTGGCCTAAGTAGGGCAGTCAACCAGTAAAGCTAGGTCTCTGACCTGCTACGGAGCAAATCACTAACTAGGTAATTAATAAAGCCTTTGGAAAGAAAAACCCCAAGCAAGAACAGCAACTGGAGCCAAGAGGCTGTTTCACAACCTGGGCCCGGGATGAGGCGTCGCCAACTGCCTCCCCACAAACAGGTTGGGTCCCTGCGCAACTAATGGGCTGGGCCTCCAGCCAGCACAGGGAATGCCCCGGTGCTGCTTTTGGAGGACGCCCCCCTCCCCCCAAAAATGGTTCCAAAACACAGGTGAAGGGTAGGGGAGCGAAACCCAGAGCCGTGGAGATGGATGGAAAGGGCTAAGAAGGCGCCTCTGATGAAAATCCAGGAAGACCAGTAATGCCCGTGAAGCTTCCTGTCCAAACTGGTGGTTTTGTAACAACGCCGTAGCCAGCCCTGTGCTCTCCCCACACAAACCATCCTTCCAGCACCTTCCCTGCTACGATGCTGAAGGGCTTTACCTAGATCCAGGCAGAGAAAATGATGGTAAACTGAGGCACGGGGAATAGCAGACCCAGGACTTCATCCCGTGGTTGGGGAGAGGAGAGAAACGTGTCCCCAGTGCCAGAATCTCACTCCCACCTCACAGGGAACCCCAAGGGCCACGCTGAGCCCAAACACACCTCTCAGATTTGCCAAAGGTCTTTCCAGCACCTGCAGCACATCCCATCCCAGCACTGGGCAGGCCCGCATCAGTCCGCTGGTCTGTACTGGGACAGACTGGGTGACTCAAAGAGTATGAATTTCCTGTGCTGGCCAGGGAAACTGGTCCCATTGCATCTAGGCAAGCAACTGCACCACCAAGGTCTACAGGAGCTCAAAGAGCACCCAGAAGACCACCCCACTTCCACCACAGGCTGTGGCAGGGGTAACACCCTTCCTCCTGGACATCATCCTCGCTCCCTAACCAAGAGGTTGACCCCTGAACCTCTTCTTGTGTTCCAGCCCCCAGCTCTGCCCACAGCCACCTGTGAAACCCAGACAAAGCTTCAGAGAAAGCTCTGAGCATCCTTCAGGAAGGCTGAGACCCATCAGGCCCAACCCCATCACCCTGCAGGGAGAAAAGCACGAGCACGGGGCTGAAGGTGCACCCTCATCTTCTCGGGGTGGACCAAACCCTTCCTGTGTTTAAGTCCAGACACGTCACTGGGTCACCCAGCTGTGAATAAACCCTTAATACTCCAAGTCTGCAAACAGAAATACTCAGAACACTCATCATCCCACGGTACATAAAGCCCCATTAACAGCGTTTGGAAGGGTTTTCATCCGAAGCCTCTCACACCTACTCGAGGGTTGGAACAGTTCCCCCCCATTATCAGCCAGGCTTTCCCACACAAAATTACCCTTCTGGACTAGCATCAACTAACCTCCCAAGAGAGGAACAGCTCTGCTCCCACCCACGGAGCCAGACGGGAAGGAGCATTGAGGGCGTTTTGCTTCTACCAACAGCTCCGGTTTATGCCAACGTTTTACAACCATCCATTCCAGGGAGCTCTGGTTTGCCGGCAGCTCCCACCAGCAGCAGGGAAAGAGCAGGAAATAACTCCCAGGGGCTGAATCCTCCACTTCCCAACTCCTTCTCCACCAAAAAAAAAAACCATCCTTCCAATCTTCCTCCTCTTGCCCTGCAGACTCCAAATGACACCGAAAGCCCCGGAGAAGGAATTCCACGTGCCCGGTACCCGAACGCTGCTGCCCTGGGTCAGCAGAGCCCTGTGGGGCTGGAGGGAGCCAAAGGTGGACATCGCCCTCCAGGTACAGATCTAGGGTGGAAAACCCTCAGACTCCAGGAAATAAGGATCTTTAGGGCCAGTTTTACCCCCCAGTTCTGCAACAGCTGCCGTTACTGCCTTCACAACCAAGATTTCCCTCGCTCACCCCATGGCACTGTCTCATTAACACCAAGGCAAGGCCCACCTGGGCTGGTCACAGGATACTTTATACACAGAGAAATGTTAAAAAAACCAAAGCTCATCAATCCTAACTTGCCATTTTTGGGTCCCAGCCTGGCAAGCGACCTGCAGCAGAGACGACCTGAGCCTGTCCATCCGCAGATCCCATCTCCAGCCCCGTCCCCCCTTCCCAAAAAAGAGCCATTTCAGCAACACAACCTTTAAATCTCACCAGTCAGCCCCCTGGTGAGAAGCTGCATGTTGGTGTCTCCACATTTAGTTCCTCAGCCTCCTGCAGGCTCAGCAGAGCCTGGTTATTGATTTTAGATAAAGGGGCTGGTTTCCTTCCTCGGCGACGCTGCACCGTGCTGCCTCCAGGACCAGCACCCCCCCAATGGGAAACACAGGGAGAAATATCTCCAAATATCAGGAATTCTGCTTGGTGGTGATGTTTTAAACCAAACAAAACCAAGCAAAAGAGCTGGATGAGATACCACAGGCCACAGACCAACTCCACCATCAGCCCAACGAGGCTTGCAAGGCAGAAACAAGAGCCTGGTAGCAAAAAAAAAGAGCCATGAATTAACCCAAAAGCTGCTCTGAGTCCACCTCATCAGCCCCAGGTGACTGCACAGTGACCACCAGACCCATCCTATATTAATGGGGGACACACACTGGGTGGCAACAACCTCCAGCTCTGGGCAGAACCAAGGAGGTGTTGGGATTTTTCCCCTCCCAGTCCATGGGTGCAGACTGGGGTGAAGCAGCTGAGGGCGTTGGCCAACACGGCGTTAGGTCAAAAACCACAGCAGAAAAGTCAAGTTTCTGCACAATTTGTCTCTGAGCTGAGGGACCAGGGCACTGGGAGAGGGAAGGGAAGGAAAAGCAGCATCTGCTAAGGCCGAATATTCACTTCCCAGCAAGCCCAGTTTAGTCCAACTGCATCCCAGCATCCCGAAACCGCTTGTCCTCGCCAACCAGAGCGGGGCCAAACCTGGGGACCAGCAGGCACTGTCCCCTCCGTGGCAGCAGGCACCAAGCACACCCACCCACCTCCCACCAGCACGGGAGCAAAAAAGCCATCTCGTTCCCAGGATCCAGCCCTCGGTGGCAGGAGGGGAGTCCTGGAACTGGGGAAGCAGCCAAGTCGTCCCCGAACCACCAGAGCTGCCGCATCAGGCACCTTGAAGTAACCTTTGTTAAAACACTGCCTTAATTAGCACGGCGGAGTTGCAGGATGCTGGAAGCAGGAGAAGTGACCACAGAACTCCCCAGGCAGCCACAACGGGGCTTCTCGGCTCCCAACCTGCCGAGACACGACCAGTGACGCTCCATCACCAAGTCCTGGGAGGTCCCAGGGACTCCTGGCTCTCCTGGAGAACCGACCAAACCAGGAGGCCATTAATGAAACCTTCTGTCATTACGGGCAACTCCACTCGCCGCCACCCGAGGCCCGTTTAGTCATTTGTGGGGAGCGAAGCCATCGAATGAATGGGCTTCACCCCCTCACACGCAGAACCAAAGCTCCTCGTTGGGCACAGCAGCTCCAGGGAGGTCTCAGACACCCCCCAGAGCAGCTTCGGGGGCTGCGACCCGAGACCCAAGGTGTCATCTCAGAGCTGTCCCCTGCTTCAAAGGGGAGGTCATTTCAGCCTCTGCCGCAGCCTGGCTGCCTTTTGGGCTGCTGAAGTGGCCTTGTCACCCCCCTAAGCCAGTGCCCACCCAAGGTCAGCACCTTCAGAGCAAGCCCAGAGAAAGTTTCCTGCTCACCCATCAACAGGTCTTCAGCTGCACCGAGAAGGTAACACCCCCCAAAAACCCGTAAGCGAGATTAATTAACCCCACGGGGAAAGGGCCACCCAATTACCCAACGATGCTCCCGGGCTGGCTCTCCTGCCTCCTCCACCGGGAATTTCAGTTGTGCTGCTGGAAACACCCCACACAAAGGTTTCTGGAGGACCAGAAGCCCATCCTGACCAGAGCCAGGGCAGCCCTTCACCCTGCCCAGCTGGTGTCTCCTGCTGGAGCAGGCCAAGGAGAGGTGACACTGATGGAGCAGGGTTAAGGAACAGGGTGCCACACCAACATGTCCCAGGATTTGTTCCCCTCCAGCCTTTCTAACACACCACCCAGCCAACCTCCACTGCCAACGCTTCCTCTAGCCACCTCCTGCCACGGAACACCGGGAGAGCGGAGCCCCCATGACAGCACCCAAGCCCCCAGACCTCAAGAAATTCTTTGGGAAGACACAGAGGGGCAGCAAGAGGCAACACCAGCCCCACGGATCCCAGTGTGGTGTCACCAGCCACCACTCCTGGGACATGCCACCTCCTCGCTTGGCCGGTACCCAGCAGCATCCCAGGGCTCCAGTGGCTCCTCTGAGCCAACCAGCACCTCAGCCGTTGGAAGGGCTTTTCCACCATCCCCTTCCCAGATGCTGGGCCCGGAGCATCCCATTCCTCCTCCTCCTCCTGCCTCCCCAGCTGTGCTTGGCCAACCCCGTGGGACAGAGGAAGCCTCGGCAACTGCTCAGGACAGGCCTGAGCCCAGCTCAGAGCAGAGGGACGGTCACAATGTCCACCTGCGGGATGGCACCTGCACCTCACAGCCATCCTCCCCCCATCACGGCACCCGTATCCCTCCTCCCCCGGTGCAGCCCCTCCTCCCTCGGTGCTGCGGGGCCACACCGGCGCCCGCCCACCTTCCGCGCCAGTGACAGCCCCCAGCTCTAGCGGCTGCCCCCCGCAACCCCCATCCCACCCCCAGGCCCTGGGGGACCCGCACTCGCCCTCCCCGTCCCGGTCCCGTACCTGCCCGCCTCCTGCTCCCGGCCGCGGGCCCCGCAGACGTCGGTGAGGCTG
>VZTM01019462.1:36372-52654 GCA_013400555.1 Jacana jacana
TGCGGTGGCCACCGGGGCGCCTGGGGATGCGGTCCAGGGGACTGTCCCCGCCCTGGGACAGCGGGGCGTGGGAGGGGAAACTGCGGCACGGGCTCCCGGGACCCTCCCGTTGCGAGCCCTACACAGCTCTTGCGCGGGTCCTGATGCACAGCTATGGCGTGACTCACACAGCTCTTGCACGCCCCTTGCACGGCTCTCACGCAGCTCTTGCACGCCCCTTGCACGACTCTCACGCAGCTCTTGCACGCCCCTTGCCCGGCTCCCGCAGGCAGCACGCCCCGCTAGAGCAGAGGGGAGAGGGAGCATCCCTCCCCACCCCTGCCTGGAGGCTGCTGAAGATGAAGGGCACCCTTCCTTCAGCTGGGGAGGGGGGGGGGCGCGTTGGAGGATGGATCCGAGAAGCCTCCCGTGGCTCAGTTTCCCCCCCCTGCGAGCAGTGACAAGACACCCAGGACACCCAGCCCTCAGTGTGTGTGAGGGTGGGCATCAGGCCCTGCCATAGGGACCACGTTTGTGTCACCCCCACACCACACTCGCCACCCTCAGCCCCACCCAGGACATCCTGCCTGTGTGCTATCTGCCCCCTCCCTTACCACCCCATGGCCAGGGGGGCTGGGACCTGCAGGATTGAAGCCTGGGACCATATGGGGAACCAGCGGGTGACCTTCTCCCCCCCTCTCCTCCCCAGCTACGGAGGGGGCCGCGGGGAGGGGGATGCCGGGAGGAAAATTCCCGGCCCCGTTGCCATGGCTTCCCATCAGGATGCGCTTGCATCATGGCCAGCCTGAGGGGGCTGGGGTGCGGGGGTCCCCACGGGGCTCAGGGCAGAGGGCTCCCCAGCAGCGCCGCCTGCCTGAGCGCGGGGAGCGCGGGGGCGGGCAGTGGCAGCAGATGAACATGTTTTGGAGCCGGTGACGTCTGCTCCAGCATCGCTGAGGGAGGAAAACAGGCTGCAGAGCGTGAGTCCAGCCCCACGGAGCAGAACAGGCTCCTGGCTGGCTCGGGCACCCTCTCCACCATGCCCCCCCCGGGCCAGCCGGTGGGGCTACAGGGGGCCAAGGGGCTCTGCTGAGCCCCGGCCATGGGAACGTGGCGGTGGCCCCTGCTTTGGTGCTTATTCACCCTACTGGTCCATGGCACCATCCTCGGGGGAGGCCAGCGCTCACCGGAGAGATCCCCCCGGCCGGTGGGATGGTCCCCATCCCCATCATCACCCTCGTGGGCACCCACACCGGAGCCGGGACCAGCGGGGGACCCTGAGGGCTCGGCGGCGGCACTGGCTTTCCTGCAGACTGGGGATGTTCAGCGTCTGGCCAGGGCCAACTGCAGCCGGGGTGTCGCGCTGGAGGCTGCCGGCCCCGGCCCCCCCCCGGCCCTGCGTTCTGCCCTGCGTGCTGCCCCCGAGGCGCTGGCCCACGCTGCCAACTTCCTCAACATGCTCTTCCAGACCAACGACATCCGGGAGGCCAGCGTGGCCGAGGACGTGGAGTGGTACCAGGCGCTGGTCCGCAGCCTGGCCGAGGGGCACCCGTGGGTGCGGCGGGCGGTGCTGGCCCTCGACGCCCACCCTCTGGCCGCCAAGCCCCGTCTGATGCTTCAGGCCACCAAAAGGGAGGGTGAGATCCTGCTGCAGGATGTCTCCGCTGCTGCCCCTGGCCTCGGCAACCTCAGCTGGGACAACGAGTGGTTTAACGCCCTCAAGTCCCAGCGGAGCCCCCTCCTCCGCAAGCGCCTGCTCAGCAATGACCTGCGCAGCATGGAGACCCCCAAGTGGCAGAGGGGGGACAGCTACGTGGGGGAGTCGGGCCACGTGCGGTGGTCCCCACCGTTCCTCGAGTGCTGGGAGGGCAAGTTCCTTCCCACCTGGGCGGTCACGCTCTCCTCCGCCTTCTACGGGCTCAAGCCGGACCTCAGCCCAGAGTTCAAGTGAGTGGTACCCAGAGGGGCTGGGGGGGTGTGGGTAAAAGGGTCTGTGGGGTGCCCCATGTGTATGCTGGGGGGTGAAGGTGGAGCCAGGATGTGTGTGCCAGCCCCCTGCCTGTGTCCCCCCCCGTGTGTGTGGGTGTAGGTGTGGGTGGGTGTAGGTGTGGGTGGGTATTTGCACGTCCACAAGCACGGAGCTGCCCCCAGTCCCCCCTCGGTTGCCCCCATGCTGCCACCTTGGGCTGCCACCCCCATCCCACAGCCTTGTTGGGGGTGGATGAACCAGGTTGGGTCCCCTCTGGGGAGCTGGGGGGTATCCCCAAGCTGCTGGGTCCCTGACACACCCCCCAGCACCCTTCTGAGCAAGAGGCCACAGCAGGAGGTACTGGGGAGGGAACAGGGCAGCTGGGTTTAATCCCAAGGAGGAGACATGGCTCCATTTCCAAGGGGGATGTCCTATCCCTCTCAGAGCACCCAGGGAGGAGGGTCGACCCCCCAGGGTGAGGGATGACCCAGCAGCTCCTATTTCCCCATTGTTTGCATTAAAGCCTCCCTTGAGAGGCAGAATTCACCCCCAGGAGCTGCTGCCCCTGCCCCAGCTCCAACCTCCCCCTGACACGGCTCCAAGGGGTGATAACCCTGGCTGGGAGCCTGGGGACAGCACTGACACCTTGTGTTGTCCCATTAGTCCAAACCCTGGCATCCCCATGGCTGCCTGTCCCAGAGGCAGCAGTGGGGCACAGCCATGCTGGGTGGGGGGCACACGGTGGGCATGGGGACCCCCCTTGGGGCTGACCCCAACCCTCTGCACAGGGGTGTCGTGCGGGTGGACATCGAGCTGCGGGACGTGGCCATCGACCAGTGCTCCAGTGGCCCAGGCTGGTTCGCAGACACGCACCGCTGCGACCTCAATACCACCCAGGTACCCGGCCCTGGCACCCTGCACCCTTGGCAGGGCTGGAGGGGGGTCCCCCGCACTCAACTGTCCCAGTCCCCCCAGTCAGGCTGCCCCTGCCGCGTGTCCCTCCCTCTGGGTTGAGCTTTATCCCCTCCATGCCCATCCATCTGCTCTGTTCAGCTGCTCTCAGTGCTGCAGCAGAGGGGTTTATTGTGCAAATCTCCCTTCCCCGCTGCCAGCAGCAGCGTGTGACCTGGCTGTTCCCTGCCTGGGCACCACTGGGACAACCAGGCTCTGGGGGCTGGCAACCAGTAGGCAAATCACCCCCACCAGCACCCCCCGAGCCCCTCCAGCGCTGCCCACCCAGTGATGCCTGAGCGTGTTCCAGGGCTGGGCAGCATCCCCAGCTGGGTTGTTGGTGGGCAAACCCCGCAGCTCCCCCAGTTCAGTGCCCTCCCCGAAGGCAAAAAGCCATCCCCAACTGGGAAAGGTGTCACCAACTTCTCTTTCCTGCCAGCGCCCCAGGGGTGATGCCCTGGGGAGGGACGGGCTCTGCCACTGGGCATCTCTCCAGAAAACAACAATACCCAGAAAAACTGCCAAACCGGCCCATTTGGGGCAGGATGTGACTGCAGAGGGGGGAGGTGGGGGGGGGATTAGGGCACCAGTGCCCTCCCTGCCGCTGCCGTCATGGCCAGGCAGGATTAGTGCACTCTGCTGCATTAGGTGTCCATTTAGGTTTCAGGGAGGGATTTGGGGGCCAAGCTTTGGCTTTTAATTCTTAAATGTTTAACCACTGATTCCTCCTGGGAGTGGGGGAGGACGGTGTGGGGTCGGGTACCCGTGAGCCTGCCAAAGCCCCCGGTGCGGGGAGGGGGTATGGGGTTGGGAGGAGAATTTGGGGTGCAGGATGAGCCCCTCCCCACCTTCTGTGTGTCTCAGCCTGTCTCCTTCAGTGTGTCCCCCAGGAGAGCCGTGGCTTCGTCCTCGGGAGGTACCTGTGCCAGTGCAAGCTGGGCTTTTACGGGGCTAACGGAATGGCCAGCGGTGCCCGGGCAGGTGGGTGCCATGCCCAGCCCCAGGGTCCCCCATTTCACCCACAGCACTGGGGTTTGGGGCTGGGGAGGCTTTGGGAAGCCCAAGTAGCTCCCTGGCAAGGAAAGTGCCACCTTGCTGGGGATGT
Source organism: Jacana jacana (assembly GCA_013400555.1). NCBI lineage: Eukaryota > Metazoa > Chordata > Aves > Charadriiformes > Jacanidae > Jacana > Jacana jacana. Next base: position 40,377 of record VZTM01019462.1, read on the forward strand.
GGTGGCCTCACCTGGCTGTCCCTCTGTCCCCAGGCACAGCGGGGGTGGACGCAGGGTCCCGGCTGGGATGCCAGCCCTGTCGCCAGGGATGTGCCACCTGCGAGGACGATGCCCCCTGCCTCATCCAGGAGGACCGGGCGCTGCGGGCGGCCGTGCTGTCCTGCCAGGCCTGCTGCATGCTGGCTGTCTTCCTCAGCATGCTCATCTCCTACCACTTCCGACACAGCAAGGCAAGGCACCCTCAGGTCCTCCCCTCCCACCCCAAAACCCGGTAGGGGGGAGTGGGGGTGTCTCAGAGGGGATGTGTCACAGCAGTGGGAAGGATGTCACAGCCTGGCAGGCTCTGGGAAACGGGGGGTGATGTCCCTGCCCTGACTCCATCCCCTCCGGGCACTGGCTGAGGCTCCCCCCCACCGGCTGCACCCTCACGCCTCTGTCCCTGCAGAGGATCCGAGCGTCAGGAGTCATCCTCCTGGAGACCATCCTCTTCGGGTCCCTCCTCCTCTACTTCCCCGTGAGTATCCAGCCATCCCTGGGAGCCAAAAACATTTGGGCTGGGGTTTAAGAGTGTTTGGAGCCTGGCTGGTTGCCCGCCCCCCTCCTGCGGGCAAGGGGGCATCGAGCTGGTCCTCAAGCAGGGCACGGGCACAGCTCTGCCTGACTGTTCAATTTGCTGGCACAGCCCCTGGTGGCTGCAGCATCAACCTTCTCAGGAGACTCAATCCCTTTTCTCCCACTGGTGGCAGGAATTAATCCCTGCCCGAATCCCCCCTCCCTCCCACCAAGAGCTGCGGTGGGTGCTGTGGAGCCAAAGTGGGCAGGGTGGCAGCGGGGCTGGTCCGAAAATGGGTGGTTTCCAAGTCTCTGGCATTCACTGCACGTGTCCCCCCTCCTTGTCTCTGACCCCTCTCTCCCACCACCCCAGGTCTTCATCCTGTACTTCAAGCCGAGCATCTTCCGCTGCATCGTCCTGCGCTGGGTCCGGATGCTCGGCTTCGCCATCGTCTACGGCACCATCACCCTCAAGCTGTACAGGTAGCCTGGATGGGGAGAGTGGGATGGACACTGGATGGATGGTTGGGGACACCCCCCCTCACAGCAGGGACTGGCTGGGGGCTCACCCCTCTGCGCCTCGTAGGGTGCTGAAGGTGTTCCTGTCCCGCTCGGCCCAGCGGGTGCCCTATGTGTCGAGCGGGCGGGTGTTGAAGATGCTGGGGCTGATCCTGCTCCTGGTGCTGTGGTTCCTGGCGGCCTGGACCGTCGGGATGCTGGAGAACGTGGACAAGAACATCCCCCTGGTTATCCGCACCCAGACCCCCCGCGGGCTCCACTTCTACATCTGTGGCCACGACCGCTGGGACTACATGATGGTGATCGGTGAGATCCAGCCCCCTGGGGGTGTCCCAGGGGGTCCCCACAGCCCCAGGACCCCAGCTGATAAATGCAGCACGTGGGGGGTTAAGTCCTTTGTCCGTTTAATCCGCCTGGAGCCTGCTGGGAGGCCTGGGCAGCCCCTGCCCTCTACTCTGAGCATCGCCAGGACTCACCCCGGTGCAGGCAGTGAGTCCCAGTCACCTTCCCAGTGGCTGTGCTGGAGGATGCTCCACACAGGACCCGGCTCCAGGGTGAAGGCGTTGGGCTGGATCCCCAAGGCAGGGAGGTCCTTTTGGGCAGCAGCACCCACCCTGCAGCTCGGCACCCGTCGGTGCCGCCTGGGCAAAGCCGCCGAGAGTGGCAGGGTGATGGGTTGGGGCGCTCAGCATCACTTCCCGGCTCTCTCCCGCAGCCGAAATGCTGTTCCTGCTGTGGGGCAGCTTCCTGTGCTTCGCCACCCGTGCCGTGCCCTCCGCCTTCCATGAGCCCCGCTACATGGGCATCGCGCTCCACAACGAGCTCATGATCTCGGCCGCTTTCCATGTCGTCAGGTAGGACACGGGGGCCAGGAACCGAGATTCCCATCCCCGGTGACATGGAGGAACCGGCAGCAAATCCCTGAAGCCAGCGGGTTCCCGGTGTGGGTCCCTGGGCTGGGATGAGGGTGCGGGGTCTAGAGGTGGGGAGGGGGCTGCAGGTGCCTCGGTGGGACCCGGTGCTGCCCTCCTGGTCCCTTCCAGGTTCATCATGGTCCCCTCGCTGCACCCCGACTGGACCCTGCTGCTCTTCTTCGCTCACACCCACGGCACCATCACCATGACCTTGGCGCTGCTCTTCATCCCCAAGGTAACACTCCCCCTGGGGATGGGGATGGGGGTGGGGGGTTCCCCAGTGTTTCAGGGACCCCTCGGTGACCTTACCCATTGTCACTCCCCCACCACCACCACCAGTTCCTGCACGCCGGCTCCCCGCTGCGGGAGGAGATCGCGGCCGAGGTCTACGAGGACGAGCTGGACATGCGGCGCTCGGGCTCCTGCCTCAACAGCAGCATCACGTCCGCCTGGAGCGAGCACAGTCTCGACCCCGATGACATTCGGGTGGGTGGCACACTCAGGACCTTCTTTTGACGCTAGCTATGCAGCCCCACGCAGAGTAAGAGGTGCCTTTTGAGATCTTTCTCCTGATGCAAAGCAGAGGTTGGGGATGGGGGGGAGCAGGGGAGGAGAGGAAAGGGGTGCAGGGTGAACTGTCACCGGTGGGGAAACCTCCTGGGTTGGAGGGACAAGCTTGGGGACATGGGAGACTGGGGCTTTGCGGGGCTCTTCCCACCCGCAGCCCCATCGTTTGTGCTCTCCTCTCTCCTGTGTGTGTGTCCCCCCCCCATCCCCGTGGCGCTGCAGGAGGAGCTGAAGAAGCTTTACAGGCAGCTGGAGGTGCAGAAGACGCGGAGGATGGCAGCCAACAACCCCCACCTCCCCAAGAAACGCAGCTCCCGCCGCAGCCTGGGCCGCTCCATCGTGCGCCGTGTCACCGAGCTNCCCGAGGCCGGCGGCACCAGCCTGAGGACGCGGGAGGAGGGATCCCGGCGCCGCGTTGCATCCCTGCGCAAATCCCGCAGCACCGAGGGTCCCGCGGGGGAACAGCAGGGGGGGTCATCCACCCCCAGACCCCCCACGCCGGGGAGGAAGACGATGGGGGGGGCGGCTGCGGAGCACTCCGACAGCGAGTCCCTCGACGCCGCCCCGCTGGTGTGCAAGTCGGCCAGCGCCCACAACCTGGGGGGGTGCGGGCAGCTCCCCCCACCCCACGCAGCCCCCTTGCAGAAGTCGCTCAGCCTGGTTGCAGGGGCGAGGGAGGAGGCCCTGCTCGCCGCCAGCCGAGCCGCACGGGAGAAGTGGCATGCCAGCTGGCAACTGCCCGCCCCGTCCTGGGAGCCCCCCACCGGCCAGGGACCACCCAGGGAAGCCAAGAAGCCCCAAAGCCCCGCTGCAGAGGATGTCACCCCATCAGCCGGCTCCAGCCCCCCCAAAGGGCATCCCCAGGAGAACCTGTCCCCCCTGAGCGATGGCAAGGTGCAGAAACACGTCACCTACGCGCCCATCAAGAGCATCAGTGTTGACAGCTCCCACCTCCCGGGGCGGGTGCGGGTGGCAGTGAGGAGAACCCCGCCGCCACCCCCCATCCGGTACCAGAGCCTGGGGCAGCGTGTGACACCGGCTGGGGACAGCCTGGAGCCAGCAGAGCCACCCCCAGAACCCCCAGCACAGGCAGGAGAGCCAGAGGGGACACAGGAGGGGACAGCAGAGGAAGAGCCACAGCGCGTGTGCCCCCCAGCAGGGAAGGGCAGGCTGCTGACCGCCGCCTCCATCCCAGCACAGGTCTGTCCCTGGGAGCTGGTCCAGGAGGAGATCCTCAGCCAGAAGCAAAAAGCCATTGAAGCAGCCGCCTTGGGGACCCCCGGTGATGCAGCAGCCACCAGCCCCAGTCTCAAGCCACCCCCTCAGAAGACCTCCTTCCGGAGCCTGGGACTCGCCATCAAAGCCTTCAACCGCTCCCGGGGGAAGAGCATCCTGAAGGGGAAGCGAGAGGGACGTGAGCAGGAGGGGGGCAGCAGGAGGGAGAGACCTGGCCTGGCAGGGACATCAGCCGTGTCCCTTGGCGGTGTCAGCCAAGACCCCACCACTAAAAGCCCTGAGTGGAGAAGGCAGAGGCCCGGCAGCGAGCCCCCCATCCCCGTGTGGCCGGGGGGGACGGTCCCCTGCCAGCGCAACAACAATGCCAGCAGCGACAGGGAAGCCACAGACTGGGGGTACAGTGGGGAAGAGGCAGAAGGACAGTGGGACAGCCCAGCTCTGGGGACAGGTGACACCGAGAAACTGGCAGAGGAGCTCAGTGCTCCCCAAGGGGATGTGGCTGCTGGGGTTGGCCACCAAGAAGGAGCTGAACATCCCCCTGTAACCCCAGCGCTGGTCAGCAGTGGGAAAGCACAGACATGCCCCCAAAGAGGGGACAAGGTTCCCGGGGTGGAGCCAGGGAAGGATGCTCCTGTAGCCACCGTGAGGCTGATGGCACTGAAAGAAGGGGTGGCCAGGCCAGCTGAAGGACTTGAGGGGGCAACCAGGTCCATCCCATCCCAGGACCAGGCGGAGGTGGAACAGCCAAGTGCAGAACCCATCATAGGCAGCCCCAACCCACCCACTGCTGGTGTGGGGGGAACGGCTGCCAAGAAAACGGGGGCTGAGGTTTGTCCCTGGGCACCCCCAGGTGTCCCAGCAGGAAAAGCAGCCTTGCTGCGCCAGCAGGCCATTGCCCCCTGGGAGGACAGTGGGGTCCCGTGGGGCAGGGAGAGCCCAGCCAAGGGGTTGGAGAAGGGGGGCAGCCAGCCTGAATCCCTTGGTCCCATGGGGAGCCTGGGCACCTGGAGGGTCCCTGCCAAGAGCCAGAGCGTGGAGGTGGTCCCAGTTGCGGTGGGGAAAGCCAGCAGCATGGTGGGAGAAGTCAGTCCTGGGCAAAAGCAGGGTGATTCCAGAATTAGAATAGAAATTTGCCCTTGGGAGGAGAGTGGGAGAGAGCACTGGGGAGGGGGCAGAGCCCTGGGGAAGGGTGGCAGCGAGGGGGATGGTGGCCACCTGGGGGGAAAACTGGGCACTGAGAAACCACTGGCAAAAGCCCCAGAGCTGCCCAAAGCAGCTTCAGAGACTGAGAGCTTCAGGATGGCTGAGGTTTGTCCATGGGAGAGCAGGGAAGGGGGAAGGATCACTAGAGCAGAAATCTGCCCCTGGGACGCAGAGGGGGCTCCAGTGGAGGGAGAGAGGCAGGAAGGGGAGAGGAAGGGTCTGGGCAAGTGGGCGAAGAGCATCAGGCCCAAATCCCTGGGTTTGCTGCAAGCGCAGGAGAGCAGCCTGTGGGCACCCAGGAGGCCCTGGGGCAGCACCAGCAGCGAGGGACCCCCACCAAAACCTGCTCCCCAAAGCTCTGAACTGCCAGAAGGGACCTCGAGGAGCCCAGGGAGCCCACGGGCTTCAGTCTGTCCCTGGGAAGTGGCCGGAGCCGAGAGCAGCGATGCAGAAGTTTGCCCTTGGGAAAGGGAAACAGCTTGGTCTGATGCAGGAAAAATCCATGATGGTGAGATTTCCCAAGTGCAAAATGGGGTTTCCCCACAGGGAGCAGCCCCGAGGGGCAGGAGGGACACAGCTCTGGCTGCAGACAAGGCGGGTGACCAGCGAGGAGCCCCCAGCCCCAGGGAAGTTGCAGAGCAGCCTGGCACGGGGCTTGTGGCAAAACACCCAGCTCTGCCCAAACCAGCATCCAAGCCAGCAGGAACCATGGAGAGCAAAAAGGCCACCATTTGTCCATGGGAAGAGGAGGAGAAGCCGCTTCCTAAAACAGAGATCTGCCCTTGGGAAGAGCCTGGATCTCCATCAGGGAAGGAGAGACCGAGTCAGGACACGCTTGGAACTTCCAAAGGGGAAAATAAGCTGGGATCTGCAGAGAGGGGTGGCCGTCAGCCAGAGCACAAGGACAGCAGGATCTTTGCAAAGCTCATTAGGAAAAGCCTGGAACGCTCAAAAGCAGAGTCCAAGAAAGCCCAGAGCATGGGGAGCATAAAGGAGGAGGTCTGTCCCTGGGAGAGCCTGGGCACGGACCAGCCTCCAGAAAAGCCCCATCCCAGGAGCCTAGAGCTGCCCAAATCGCCTTCAAAGAAATCCCAAAGCGTGGAGAGCCTGAAGGCAGAGGTCTGTCCTTGGGAGGCTGCGGAGGTTGAAGCCACTGATCAAGCAGAAATCTGTCCCTGGGAGGCTCAGAAGCTTGAGTCCACCGACAAAGCAGAAATCTGTCCCTGGGAGGTGGCAGAGGTGCCACCATCAGGTAAAGAGAAATCAAGACAGGACAAAGATGGTCTGGCCACAGGGAGCAAAAGCCCTTCTAAAAGTCAAGGTCTCTGCAAAGACATGGGAGAAAGGACACCTGCAAAGAAGGAGAAATCAAGTGGAGACCGAGAGGCCATCTGTCCCTGGGAGAGCCTGAGCACCGAGGAGACACCAGAAAAACCCCATCCCAGGAGCCCAGTGCAGCCCAAATCTCCTTCAAAGAAATCCCAGAGCGTGGAGAGCCTGAAGGCAGAGGTCTGTCCTTGGGAGGCTCCAGAGGCTGAAGCTGGTGGTAAAGCAGAAATCTGTCCCTGGGAGGTTCAGGAGCTCGAGTCCACTGACAAAGCAGAAATCTGTCCCTGGGAGGTGGCTGCTCCACCACCAAGTAAAGAGAAAGGCAAAGAGAGCAAAGATGGTCTGTTCATGGTGAGCAAAAGCCCTTCTAAAAGTCAGGGTCTCCACAAAGAGATTGGAGAGAGGACATCTGCAAAGAAGGAGAAATCAAGTGGAGACCGAGAGGCCATCTGTCCCTGGGAGAGCCTGAGCACTGAGGAGACACCAGAAAAAACCCATGCCAGGAGCCCAGCACTGCCCAAATCTCCTTCAAAGAAATCCCAGAGTGTGGAGAGCCTGAAGGCAGAGGTCTGTCCTTGGGAGGCTCCAGAGGTTGAAGCTGGAGGTAAAGCAGAAATCTGTCCCTGGGAGGTTCAGGAGCTCGAGTCCACTGACAAAGCAGAGATCTGTCCCTGGGAAGTGGCTGCACCTCCCTCCCATCTACCAAAGGCAAAGCAGGGTCCTGGGTGGGCTTCCAAGGGGGAGAAGCGCATCACTCGCCAGGCAGCACTGGCCAGTCCCATCAGATGTCTGGGGCCGGGCAGCAGCGAGCGAGAGGCCATCTGTCCCTGGGAGAGCCTGAGCACTGAGGAGACACCAGAAAAACCCCATCCCAGGAGCCCAGTGCAGCCCAAATCATCTTCAAAGAAATCCCAGAGCGTGGAGAGCCTGAAGGCAGAGGTCTGTCCTTGGGAAGTTCCGGAGGTTGAAGCTGGTGGTAAAGCAGAAATCTGTCCCTGGGAGGTGGCTGCTCCTCTGCTGGAGAAAGGAGCAGCCCTGGGTCAGACGAGCCTCGCCCCCAAAAAAGCCAGTCCACCCAAATCTCTGGAGAAGGGCAGCAGTNGCTGAAGCTGGAGGCAAAGGAGAAATCTGTCCCTGGGAGGTGGCTGCTCCACCACCAAGAAAAGAGAAAGGCAAAGAGAGCAAAGATGGTCTGTTCATGGTGAGCAAAAGCCCTTCTAAAAGTCAGGGTCTCCACAAAGAGATCGGAGAGAGGACATCTGCAAAGAAGGACAAATCAAGTGGAGACCGAGAGGCCATCTGTCCCTGGGAGAGCCTGAGCACTGAGGAGACACCAGAAAAGCCCCATCCCAGGAGCCCAGTGCAGCCCAAATCTCCTTCAAAGAAATCCCAGAGCGTGGAGAGCCTGAAGGCAGAGGTCTGTCCTTGGGAAGTTCCGGAGGTTGAAGCTGGTGGTAAAGCAGAAATCTGTCCCTGGGAGGTGGCTGCTCCTCTGCTGGAGAAAGGAGCAGCCCTGGGTCAGACGAGCCTCGCCCCCAAAAAAGCCAGTCCACCCAAATCTCTGGAGAAGGACAGCAGTGAGCACGAGGCCATCTGTCCCTGGGACAGCCTGGGCACGGAGGAGCCCTCCCTGCAAACTGCAACGGGCAAAGGGGTGTCCAAGAAATCTGACAGCACAGAGAGCAGGAAATCCGCTATTTGCCCCTGGGAATCAGCAGAGCCCACCAGCTCCAAGAAGGAAAGCCTCAAACCAGGTGTGCACACCCAGGGACCTGACAGAGAACAAGAGGGAAAAGGGACAGGGAAGTCCCAGCCGGTGGCAGGAGCCATCGCCGTGTCTCCACCAGCCCTGCTGAAAAAATCCAAGGGCCGATGCGATGGCAGGGCTGAGCACAAGCCCCTCTGCCGTGTCCTCCCGGGCATCCAGCCCCTGCCCCTTCCTCAGGGAGCCATGGCAGGGGATGGCAGCCCCAGCCCAGGTGGCAGCATAGCCCAGGTTTGTCCCTGGGAAGCAGAAGAGGCCCCTCCAGCATCTAGTAAGGCCAGCACAGTCCCGAGGAGAACCTCTGAGGTCTGTCCATGGGAGGCAGAGAGCACAACACCCCCCCCAGACCCCCAGCAGAGCCGGGGTGAGCCCCCAGGACAGAGCCAGGGCTGCAAACCCGAGTGACACCAAACCCAAGGTCTGCTCCTGGGACGAGGAGTAGCTCCCTCCATCCAGCCGGGCGCAGACACACGCTCTTGTGAACAGAAGGTCTTGAGCTGGAGGCTGCTGCCCACCCACAAGGCCCAGATGGGGACAGAAGTGTCCACCAAAGCCAACAGCATGGCCACACTGGGCTCCAGCGGTGGCCACCAACTAGCTGGGCTTGGGGACCGATGCAGGGAGGGGACAATTAACACCTCCTGCCTTCATCCAAGCGCAGGCAGCAGCCTGCAAACCTCACCCGTCGCTTGTCCACCCCTTGGTCCAAGGGGTTCCAGGGGCTGAACGTCCTCCTGCCACATGGGGAGGGGGCTGTGTCCCCAGAGGGGTGAGGCACGGCTTGCCTGGCACCCCAAAACCTGCCACCTTGGCAGGCTGAGCACTGAAAGATGGGGAGAGTCGATCCAGGGGCAGCAGCGACGAGATTGGGAGGAAAACGGCTTTCCCGAGCTCCTGCAGCCCAGCTGGTCTCCCCCAGCACCCCCAGTTTAAACCAGTGGGGGTTCCTGGGAGCTCAGGGCTATGTCCTGCTGTTCTTCCTCAGAAAGCAGCGCTGCCACGGGGTGTCTGCGCTCCACAGAGGGAAAATAAAAGGTATTATCTATAAAACACGTGCTTAGCGGCTGATTTACGGGGCACGGGCGAGATGCTGGGCCTGCTCAAGGAAGAGGGTAGCAAAGCAAAGGCAGCGAGGCTGGGAAGGAAACCTGGGGACAAGGAGAGGTTTAGATGCAGAGGTGTGAATGTTCACCGAGGAGATGGGGAGCCACACGCTGCTGGACTGGGAAGGAGAGGCCATTTTGCCAGTAAAACCATCCACTCCAGCAGGAAACAGGTTCTTCTCAATGAGAGCCCGAGCTGAAGAACCTCGTATGTTGGTGTGGGTTGGAGTCACGTCCATACCCGACGTAGCCTGCCCGAGTCCCACCAGCCACAACCCAGTCAGCTCCCGCTGGGCAGGCTGGGGGGACTGGATCCCAACTGGCAGAGGCTGGAGCACCAAAACCCTCCGGCTCCTGAATGAGGCGTAGGCAGAAAGCTCGAGAGAGAGGAGGTTCTTCCAGGCAAGGCAGCCAGATTGCAACACCCTTCTGATCTCCAGAACAGATGAAAGGGATTCCGTGGCTGGCTCTTCTCCTGCCAGAGCACAAAGATGATATCCTGCCCTCTCCAGAGGGCACCATTCACAAGAAACACCGAGCAACTCCGCAGGCCTAAGGAGCCCTAACCCCTTCCCTGCCCACACCCTGACATCTCTGTGGAGGAAGAAGGAAGAACACACTCAACTCTCCCAAAGCTCTAGAAAAAGGTGGGGTTAAAAAGCCAGATGAGGTTTAAAAAGAAAAGGCTTCGTTGCTTGAGGGCTACTGAATACCTTGCTCTGTGACTAGGAGTAAATAAGAACAGAAGAGCGGAGGGTGCTCTGCTGTGTGCTGAGTCCCAGCCACCAAAACAAGGTACACTCTGGGTAAAGGTAGCTCTGGGTCAGGTGTTTCCCAGACCCACACAACCTGCAGCACCAAGGGACCCGATGCAAGTGTCACCGCCACCACAGGATGGTGCCAGCTGCTCACTGACAACACCCCTTCACAGAATCTCAGGGATAGGAAGGGACCTTGAAGGATCATCCAGTCCAATCCCCCTGCTGGAGCAGGAACACCCAGAGCAGGTCACACAGGAACGCCTCCAGGCGGGTTTGGGATGTCTCCAGAGAAGGAGACACCACCACCTCCCTGGGCAGCCCCTGCCAGGGTTCCCTCACCCTCACCCTGAAGAGGTTTTTCCTCATATTTAACTGGAACCTCCTCTGTTCCAGTTTGCACCCATTGCCCCTTGTCCTGTCATTGGATGTCACCGAGAAGAGCCTGGCTCCATCCTCCTGACACTCACCCTTTCCATATTTATTAACATTCAGGAGGTCACCCCTCAGTCTCCTCTTCTCCAAGCTTCTGCTTCCTCTTCTCCTCAGCTCCAAAGCTGAGACCCAGCTCCCTCAGCCTTTCCTCCTCTGGGAGATGCTCCACTCCCTTCATCATCTAGGTAGCCCTGCCCTGGACTCTCTCCAGCAGTTCCCTGTCCTTCTGGAACTGAGGGGCCCAGAACTGGACACCATATTCCAGATGGGGTCTCACCAGGGCAGAGCAGAGGGGCAGGAGAACCTCTCTCCACCTACTGACCACCCCCCTTCTGACACACCCCAGGATGCCCTTGGCCTTCTTGGCCATGAGGGCACAGTGCTGGCTCATGGGCATCCTGCTGCCCACCAGGACCCCCAGCTCCCTTTCCCCTACACTGCTCTCCAACAGGTCATTTCCCAACCTCTACTGGGACCTGGAGTTGTTCTTGCCCAGATGCCAGCCTCTACACTTGCCCCTTATTCTACTTCATTACATTTCTCCCCACCCAACTCTCCAGCCTGTCCAGGTCTCGCTGGATGCCAGCACGGCCTTCTGGCGTGTCAGCCACTCCTCCCAGTTTGGTGTCATCAGCAAACTGGCTGAAGGTGCAGCCTGTTCCCTCATCCCTTCTCTGAACTCATCACCATCTGTAACAAACGCACCCAAACCCCATCAGCTGTGGGAGACACCGCCTTCCGAGGTGGCAGCGGTGGCCACAAACGCTGTTCAATTTCGTTCAATGGTCCACGCTGCACTGCAGCCCCCTGGGGAAGGGCTGGCCACCGAGGAGCCCCCACTCAGGAGGAGCCCAATGGCAGCACCCACCCAGGAGAATTTGATTTCAAGTCAAAAAGACAAAAGCTCGCTCCTTTCCCCCGTTTCCTGCTGAAGGAAAAAGGCTGGGACTCGGTACAGAGAGGGAAAGAGGGCAGGAAAAGCAAGTGCCAACACCTACTGCTGCCAACTTTAATGAAAAGCCACTTCCACTTCCCATGGAAGTGCCAAATACCCCAAGTCTGGGCAGATTTGTGCTGCCAAGGGCTCTGGTGGTGCAAGTTCAGGACAGAGGTCACCCCAGAGAGCCATCCTGAAGAGGAGACTTCTCGTCCTCACAGAAACACGGAGAAGGTTCAGCTGCAGCACACTTGGATGAGTAAAGCTCTTCTCAGAGCTCAACTGAACGCCCTTCCCAGACCCCTCTCGCTCCTTTACAGGCAAATTCTTAGGGATTAGAGTCCATTTCTGAAGCTGCTTGGTTTGTTGCCTGCTCCCTGGAAGGGCACAGCCATATCCAACCCACTCCTTCCACGGACATTTCTCCACCTCTTCCCTCCAGGGCCATGGGCGCTGCTGCCTCTCTACAGGCTCTGGAACTTCCTACTTTGCTTCTTCATACTCTTGTGAGGGATCCAAGGTTGGGCCAGGAATCATCACAGTCTGAAAAAGCAAGGCAGAAAATCAGCGTGAAAAGGAGCTGAACTGCTGTAACAGGAATTCTTCACCTTAAAGAGCGTGAAAAAGGGGGTGAAGAGGGGTTCTGGCAAGACAAAGGCCTTGCAGAGGAAGGTGACCAGATGGCAGCAGTGTGGGGGAGGACACAGAGGGGGAATAGAATCATAGAATCATTCAGGTTGGAAGAGACCCTTGGGATCATCCAATCCAACCATCAGCCCCACTCTACAAGTTCTCCCCTACACCAGATCCCTCAACACCACATCCAATCTACTCTGAAACACAGTCAGGGATGGGGACTCCACCCCCTCCCTGGGCAGCTGATTCCACTGACTGACCACTCTCTCTGGGAAAAACTTTTTCCTCATGTCCAGCCTAACCCTCCCCTGCTGCAGCTTGCAG
>VZTM01019462.1:66384-78716 GCA_013400555.1 Jacana jacana
AGGCAGAGGTGCAGGGAGGTGCATGGGGTGAGTGTTCACGTGCTCGTCTGGAGTTAGAAATGTGAAGTTTGCTGTGGCTGCCAGCACCCAAAGCATGGTAAAAGGTCCATCCTAACTCCTTCATGGAGAGGAGAAGAACCAGCTCACCCACAACAGGAGGCAGAGAGGATACTTTGCGTACAAGGGAGGGGCTTACTTAAGGCTATGCTAACGTTTACTAATCGTTTGTTATTGAGCTGGGATTGAAGCTAGAAGATAAAAAGAAAACCATTTGTGTGCTTTTGGATCCAGTTGGTTCAATTAAGGACCCATTGGCTGTTCCTACTTCTGGAGTGGAGCTTGTCAGAGGCCTTCAGTTTTCAGCATAGGTGAGACTTTTGGCTTACATTGTACAGATAGTGAGGTAAGAGGGGTTTTAGGCTAAGCCACAAACTGTGAATTTTCCAGATTTTGGGTAGGGCAGCACATACACTGCCTCCTCTGGAAGATGCATGTGTCATTTTTTTATAACCAATCAAGAATAATGAGGAGTCCCTCTGCTCCGTTTCAGCGTGATAATGGCTGGACCAGCAATAATCCACAGCAGGTACTTAAACCAGGGATGCTCTCTGACCCACAGGTGGGTGCTGAGACTCTGTCACCAGCATCAATCCTGATCAGTCACAAAATTAGGAAAACATTTAATTCTGAGCATCAGAAGTGCTTCTTTGTTACTTTGCATCTTTAGTAGCAAACTGGAATTAGTGAAAGCTGTGATGCTTAGCCCAGATACTACAAGCAAACACTTGATCAGTCAGTTTGTGTTTCTCACTTGGAGCCATTATAAATAGGATTTGGCAGTCCTCTGGGTAGCATTTTGGGAAGTCTCTTGGTTTGAGCAGCAAGCCCTAAAGAAGTGTTAAATAACCTTCCAGCCTTTGGGGCAGCGAGCTCCTGTTGGCTTTTGTGCGTGTCAGCACCTTCCCAGAGCGCAGTAAGAGATGCCACACTTACACAGCTCCTTCCAGTGAGCTTCAGAGGATGAAGCCTTTTATGATTGAAATGGTAAGGCTGTTTCTCCAGTCTCAGCAGCGGCCAGGTCGATTTCAAAGCCCTGACAAGAAATTATAGGATTCTAAATTCTACCTGGTTGTCGTTCATTGTGGCACTTCCAGGTTTGGGAATGGCCCCTCGCTCTCCTGTTTGTTGTCTCTTGGTGAGGGAATGGTACTGAAATCAATCTCAAGATGAAGTTTAATTTTGTGGCCTTTTGAAGCTGAGCTTGTTAAGTGCCTGGTAACCTAAATAATGAAGTTTGTCTGGTTGCTTGAGTTTCCCAAACGCTGTGATTTGCCGTCACGTGAATGTTTTGGAAGTTCATGGGGTTGTGTAACCTTTAGATAAATGGCAGTTAGATAGTGCCAGTTTATCAGAGTGAAAAACAAAATCCCTGAGGGTTCTTGGTGAAACGGTTGGTTGATGGTGGGATCATGGGGGAAGGGGACGCTGCGTGTCGGGGGCAGATCTGGGGCTGAAGTCGCCGCCTGCTCGGCTCAGTTCTGTCATCCTCTGGCCTTTGTTGGGTGCCTGGGGAAGGTTCTGAATGAGCACAATGAAGTTTTTTAATTATTTTTTTTATTTGATTTTATGTTTTTGGTGGAAATAGTTCATCCATTTTATTCATCTGTTAGCTTGAGATTTAATTATCACACCCCTGGTTTTCTTGGGGTCCGGTTTATCAGTGCAGCGCACTCCTATTACTCACTGGCTGGCTCAACTTTTTTTTCCATTCTGCCTCTGACTCCTGGGAGGGCTGGAACAAAGAGGGGATGTTGCAGCCCTTCTGTTCCTCAGCCTCCTGCCCAAAAGGCAAACATGAATAACTGGCAACAGAAACAAACATCTGGCTCCCAAACTTAAAAACCGGGTTGTTTTAAGCTCCTAAATAGAAGTTCTTCAGGCTGTTGGGGCTCCAGACCATCACCTGCGGTGGTGTGGAGCTTCAGAGAGGTGCGTGGTTGGCTCCTGGCTTCCTGGTATTTTACCTCTTTATAAACTGCTTTCTTTGGAGGGTGTTGGGTGGTGATTCATTTCTTTCAGCGAGGTGTTTCTTGGTTGCAAAGCAACCTGGCTTTACGTTACAGAATTTACAACCCGGCGCAGATGGCTCTTTGAAATATCTTTCCCGGTCCCTTTAATGTGTCTTAAGGATACTCTGTTATATTTAGCAGTGTTTAACCTGTATCTCTTGCTTTTTATAGGTTAACTATGAAGTGTCTGCTAGACTAAAAGAACCCCTAGTCTTCTGATCCTGCTGCGTGCCAGTTAAAGATTAATTGTGATGCTTTTACGTGTAAACCCTGAAAAATGAAGCTTAATGAGTGTAGTATTTGTGGTCGGTGCCCTTTGGAGGGGGAAGTTCTTTAGTACAAATATACAATCCTGTTACCCAGCCTTGTAACTTCCATTTCCAGCACCTGAAATGAGGGCTGAATTTGAGCATTAAAGGAACTGGGCTGAGTGTTCAAGCTTTGGAGCCTCAAAGTCAGGACCTCGGGGCTCTCTGGACCCTTCTGCCACCGGCTTCAAAAACAGGAATGTCTTTGCTCCCTCCCCTTTNCTGTAATTCATAAGGCTGATTGCATTGATTGTAATTACAAAGGGATTGACTTGTCTGTGTGGATTTGACAATCCTGAAGTACGTGCTGCTGCTACAGGCGGATGTAGTTGGGTGCTCTTTGGAATGAAGTGGATTTTTCCAGGGGGTCGATTAGTCGTGGCATCAACAGTTTTACTAGTTGGCTGCCGTAATTTGCTCTGGATGCAGATGAATGCAACTTTTTATTCCTTTTTCTCATTCGAGTTTGAAAAATCTTAAAGAGATAACAACCTAGAACAGAACTGAGGTTGTTTTAGTTGTCTATTTTTAGAGAATAAAATGCTAAAAACATACATGCTTGTTGTAATGCTACATTTAGGAAAAGGCTGTGAAGCCGAGTGACAAGATTTTTATCATCTAGTCTTTGAAATGGCTCTAGAGAATTGGCTTTGACTCTAGAAGATGTCTTTTGGTGCACCTCATCCTGTATTTTGGGTAGGCCAGTGTTCTCCTGAAGCCGTTGAAATTCTTCTTTCTCACATCCTGAAAAGCTTTTTCCATCAAGTCCTTTCCTGCTCTGACAACCAGGGACAACCAGAACCTTTACAGCACTTAATTTGGCAGAGCCAAACTATTAGTCCTTTTAGCTCTTCTTCTGTCAAATGAATGTCACCTTGGAAAGCTTTTTGGGGGAACTTGAGCTGTAATGTCCTACTGGGTGAGGTTTTCCTCCCCAGAAACCAGTGCTGAGCAGGAAGGGTTGGGAGGTGTGTGTGTCACCTTAGTGGAACGACGGGTTAAAAACGCCTCCAAGGTCTGCAGTTTTATTGCAGGGCAGACCTGCTTCTGGTGTCTGTGCCTGGCTCATTCAGTAGGTATTTGAATTGGGATTAATTTTACTAGAGATTCATCAAAAGCATCAGGTTTAAAGTTTTGAAATGCTCCTTCATTCCAGATACTGGTCTTAGTTCTTCTGGTCTTAGTTCTTCTTCTGCCTCCCCCTTATGGCCAAACTCCATTCATTGTGGGCACTTGTTGCTTGCTCTTGCCTTGATTGGCCTCTTCTTGTTGAAGAATAAAAGTGCTATATTCTGTAGCAAGGTGAAGCAGGGTGAGGTGCTGTAACTGGTCATACCTTATGCAGGGAGATGCCTTTTTTTGGCCTTTTAATAGGACTTGCAGTGCTTTTTGTGAACGCAGGAGCGGAATATCTGGCTTCCAAAACACGGTGTTAGCGGAAACACAGAAGCAGTTTCAAGGTATCCCGTAGAGTAAAACACATTCATTCACCCTTGTGATCGACGTGGTGTCTGTAAGCGTGAGGTTACGGGTTCTTGGGAGACCCAGTGGTTCTAAGTGAAGAATGCTGGGCAGTTTATAGCTGTGGTTTGGTTTTCTCTTACAGGTGGGTCTGGACTTCATTAGTTTTAGTGGCTCAGAGGGAGGAGGCTCATGCTAGAACCTGTGTGCTGGTGTGAAAACTTCTTTTTTTTCTTTTTTTAACTGATGAGACCCTCAGGAGGGTGCTGTACAGGTACACTCCCAATACTGCCATCTTCACACCCTGGCCTTTGCCCTTCAGTTTTGGGGAGATGGAGGGTAAATGGGTTTTAGACTACTGGCTCGCTCGATCCCTTTCCAGATTTCCTGCTGTGTTACACTTTCCCCTGTGCTCAGCACTGGTGAGGCCGCACCTTGAGTCTGGTGTCCAGTTCTGGGCACCTCAGCACAAGAGAGATATCGAGGTGCTGGAGCGAGTGCAGAGGAGGGCAACAAAGCTGGTGAGAGGCCTGGAGAACAAGGCTTATGAGGATCGATTGAGGGAGTTGGGGTTGTTTAGTTTGAGGAAGAGGAGGCTGAGGGGAGACCTCATCCCTCTCTACAACTGCTTGAAAGGGCATTGCAGAGAGGTTGGTGCTGGTCTCTTCTCACGGGCAATGAGCGATAGAAGGAGAGGGAATGGCTGCAAGCTGCAGCAGGGGAGGGTTAGGCTGGACATGAGGAAAAAGCTTTTCCCAGAGAGAGTGGTCAGTCAGTGGAATCAGCTGCCCAGGGAGGTGGTGGAGTCCCCATCCCTGACTGTGTTTCAGAGTAGATTGGATGTGGTGTTGAGGGATCTGGTGTAGGGGAGAACTGGTAGAGTAGGGCTGATGGTTGGACTTGATGATCCCAGGGGTCTCTTCCAACCTGAATGATTCTGTGATTCTATGACTTTTGTGTGAAACTGGCTTGAGATTTGTAGGAGGCAAGAAAAAAAAACCCACAAAACTATGTAAAAATAGGTAATTGCCTTTTTGAGGGGCCTCTGAAGCTATCTCTGCTTAAAGCTAAACTTTTTATTTTGCAGGCACGGTGCTAGGCTGAGAATTCTCCTGTCCTCAGAAGAGGTTGTTTTTAAGAGATGGAGCCTATTGTTAAACCCAGTATTGTCTGCAATTTGGACAGCTCTTTATGCAGCTTGAATTCTTAATCCAGAGAGATTTGGATTTGTAGATTGAACAAAAGGTCTCTACGAGACATTTATAAAAAGCTCTTCTCATCCTGATTTGTCTGTGTTGCAGAAGACCTTGAAAAACCCCAAACCCTAACATTGGGATGAAAACTGTTGGCCTTTGATCTTGGGGTTTGGGAAGGGCTGTAATCCTTTAGGTTCGTGCATACCAAGAGATTCCAGGTTGTAAATCTTTACTGGAAGCATCCAACCTAACTGGTGTTGCCTCAGCTGTTGGGTTTGCTGCTTTTCTGCTTTGCAAGCCTGTTGTTTTCGGACTGGGGTTGTCTATTGGGTAACAGGGTTTTGGTTTCGTTGCTGTAACGGGGTGACAGGGTGAGAACAGGGCAGCTCCCCTGCGCTGCTGCAGGGGGACTGACAAGCAGGATTTGGAAAGATTCCCTAATAATGAGGCTTGTCAAAAAAGCATAAGCCCTTACGTAATATTTATTACACCAGCCATCCTGTGAACAGGAGTAAGCCCTGGGTGTTTGCTTTGCAGAGTTGGTGACTGAGGTTAGAAAGAAACTCCTGGGTCGGGTTTGTCTTGTGTTGACCGTCAGCCCTGGGGTCGGCCTTCCCTGGGGTACCTGGAGTGAGCCCCTTGGCTTCCCGATTGTTAGAGGAAGGAGGACGGTTGTTAGGATGTGGGTACGCCTTGTCAGTTGCACATTTGAATTTCTTCAGCCTCTCTTACTGCTGACTAGACTGGAATTTGGGTTTTATGCAGGCAGTGACTCAGGAACCATTCTTTCAGCGGGCTGAGGTAGATGGAGATACTCAAGGCTGAGTATCTGCTTCCGTTTACTCATCTTGCCCAGATACCAGCTCCTTTATGGCAGAGAGAGAAGTGCCTGCTTCCACTGTGAGGCTTCACAGCTTACTAGTTTGGCTTTAGTCCTAATAAACACGTTTACATTCAGGTGTGGGAGTGCTCTTTGCTGATCCTGCTGCAGGCTCTGAGGTCAGCAGGACCCCTTTCCATCACGGAGGGGTCCGGTGGGTTTCTGCTGTGTGTGTGTGTGGGGGGGGTACCTGTGTTAACAGGGCATTTCGAGGTTACAATAGTGAAAAAACAGGGATACAAGTCCTTATGCTCTAAGGAACCTACTCTCTGGGGTAGGGTTGTGCATATGGTAAACTCCACTTGGCTGTGAGAGAAATTCTTGCTCCTTTAATTAAAGAACTGGCTTTTGAATACTGCTAGAGATTGTATCCTGGGCCAGCAGGGCTACCGGCTCCAACCAGCACGATGATGCTAGTGGTTTCAGCCATAAGTTTCTAAATAATTCCTAGTTTAATTCCCAAATATTTTACCTCTTTTTTTTGTAATTAATTGATATTTAATTTGAATTCCTCTGGATTCAGGCTCTTGCCTCCAAACAGAAAGCTGGCACACCGAGACGGTTTATTACCGCGCTGGGAGCCGGCCGCTTGTTAAATACAGCGAAGTGTGTGTAGCCAAGGGCTGGCAGGAGGAGAGCTTTCAGGAAAACGTAAAGGCAAATTTCTTGGCAGATGTTTTGAACCCAAGACATTCTTACAGCGCTGACAGTTTAGACCCCAGTGCTGTAGGTTGCATTTCTGATCATCTCTGAGAGACGTTTGCCTTCGAAGGCTTTTACTGCGGTCTGTCTCCTGCAGGTCGTCTCTGAAAGGAAGCTTATGGGCTCTCTATCCATTTTCGTTGGTCTTGGGTTGCCAGCCACATACAAGAGCCCTATTGTCGAGCTTTTGTGCCGACTTTTAACAGGCAGACCATTCCCTTAAATAATTTAGAGTGTGGCTAAGTAGGCCTAGACAGCCTGAGCATGACTGGAGTGTGCGTGCTCTAGCACAAATGAGAGCAGCCGGGGAAATGCCTTCTCCTTTTTTACCACTCTTAACCCCTAAATTCTGTTTCAAACCCTTGATGGTGGGAGGGGGTTTGGGTTCAAGGGAGGTGGAAATGCCTACTTCAGGAGCTCAAGGGAGTAGGGAACACTGTTCCTTCTTGATGCTCATGAGACTTCTCTTCCAGGTGAAACATGCAACCAACCAAATTGTGATGAACTGTGCTGACATCGACATTATTACGGCTTCCTACGCGCCAGAAGGAGATGAAGGTAGGATTGCTTTTAATTTTTTACATGTTAACCCATTTGATTCCTGATGTGAGAAGCTGTTGCCAACAGTTATCAACTTTGCAAAACTGCATAATAGTTGGATAAGTGAACCTGCCCCTCGAAGCACAAAATTCATTATCGAACCCTTACTCTCTTCTCATCGTGACCCTTCGCATTGTGTTTGAAACAGTTACCTCAAGCTTCCATAAAACCTGTGTGTTCTGCTCCCTCGTGCCTGAGTGTTGTAGGCAAGGGGATCTCTGCTCCCATTTTTACTTGTCTCTGTACCAGGGAGGTGTGTAAGGACGTGATCCGTACCTGCGGACGTCACAGTGTCGGCACCCTCCGTGACAAGGGCGTAGATAAAGGCATCAGTAACGGCCTGCAGCAGGAGATGCTCATTGAGAGGGATGTGGAAAAGCACAGAAGACTCTAAGCTGACATTTAGCAGGATGTCCTGAGTGTAGGGTGACGTGGGAAAAGGTGATTGCCTGGAGGAGGCAGTGGCTGGGGTTCGGTTCTGTGAAAGACTGGAAGTTACTGGGGGAATCGAAGACGCGGTTATAATAGTTGACATTTTCCCCAATTATATTTTGAGGAGATTTAGCAAAAAAAAAAGTTCTAGCAACTGAAGCATGAAATGATTAAGGAGTGGAAAATAAGCTCCTTGAAACAGAGCGATGGTCTGACAGTGTGTGAAGCTTTTCTAATGGAGCCACTGCTGTTTCAAACACAAGAGTTACTTGGTGCCCTGCGTACCACTGTTACGTCCTTCAGCCAACAAAAGGCTCTGTTGAGCTTCCCCCTCGATGAGGAAAATGCCAGAGTGATGTCATGAAGCACTTTGTCCCAACGATGGCTGTGAAGGAAAGGAATGATGTTGATAGGCAGGAGGAAGGTGTTCCTTTGATTAGGTCTGAACTTCTCTAGGGCGCTTACGCCACAGCCGAAGGAGGTTGGAGGGAAGGGCTGTGCTTGCCAAACACCTAAAAAAGGCAAGAAATGTTAATTTTCTGTGTTGGATTTGGTAGGAACAGCTTCAGTTCTTGCTGTAGTGACGTTATCCTATGGCTGAGAGCTTGATGTGTGGCAAGTCATAGAATCATAGAATCATTTAGGTTGGAAAAGACCCTTGGGATCATCAAGTCCAACCATCAGCCCTACTCTACAAGTTCTCCCCTACACCAGATCCCTCAACACCACATCTAATCTACTCTTAAAGTCTGCATGCGATCTTTGCTCTTCAGTTGGTTTGACCTTTTTTTTGTTAAAGAAACCAGAGGGCTTCTTAAGTGGAGTTGGGAGCACTGAGCTATGGGGAGCTCTGGCCCCGAAGGAAGCGGCAGCGTTTTGGGGTGGGTGTGTTGTGGGAAAGCAGAGCTCAGTGCAGGAAGGACAGTGGCAGAGAAGAGTCTTCCCAAGGATCCTGGACACTGGGCACCCTGTTTCCTATGGGCTTGGTTTGGGCTCCTGGGGTTGTCCCCTGGCGCTCGGTGCCTGCGTGCCTGTCGCACGCTGCCGGTGGCGATGGTTCGTTGATGGGATGCACTGCGTTGCTAGGCTCTCCTGGAGTCCTGTCTCATTCTGAGTAATGAGGCCATAACAAGAGGAGCAGTAATGGCAGGGTGTGCCTGGGGGCTGGTCCTACCACGGGGCCTGAACCACCAATTAATTCATTATTTTTGTCATTGAGAAAAATGAAAATAAGTGGAAAAGGTACCTGGGAATAAAGTCGCTTTCCAGTCAAATCAGGAAAAATGCATATAGCAGATGGGATCTCTGTTTTAATGCATTATCTTTGTTGGTTTCACAGCTGATTTCCCTCCCTTAGAGATCTGTTTCAGTGATATACTCTCCTTGTAACTCCTGGGTGTTATTAGCAGAGTTCAGTGGAGACTTAAACCCAAGTACACCAGCAGTGAGTTTCTATGGCCTGAATTCCTTCACTCTGATTTTTCCTAACAGCCTTGAATGTGGCTCTCTGGCCACCAGGAACAGGAGCCCTGCGCTCCAGCTGCAGTAACAGGCTCTCACCCTTCAAGCTCTGCTATCAGTAATACTTGAGGTGCAGCTTTATCGGGTGTTTACTATAATTATGCTCAGGCTCGGTGGGGTTAAAACCTGCCTTTCAGTTTGGTGAACTGCCAACCAGTGTAATGGCTTTGGAAGTAAAATTGCATGAAATTGGCAGACTATTTGCTGGCACCTGTTGATGGAGATCAAGCTGGGTTTGCTAATGCTGCTATTGTGCCCAGCTCTTGGATGGTAATTGTATAACTGGTCTCCAAACCAGTACACGAAATATAGACCAGTGAACCCAACAAGAAATATTGGCCAGATCAGTTGGATTTAGTTCCTTAGGAGAGCCTCCTGCCCATTGCCTAGATAGCATGTTTGAAAAGGAGAGAGAAGGTAGTGGTGTTTTCTCCTGGAATGGCTCTAGTGAAGATTTGTCACCTCTTCCAGTTCTGCACCTCAAGGGGGGAAGAGTTTGTCTCACGTGAGAGGAAAGGTAACAGGTCACCTATCTCCTGTCGAGTGTGGTTCTGTGCTGACAAGTAGCTGTTGTTCAACAGATACCTTTCCCCCTGTGTGTGGAGGTGATCTCTTGGCTTGTGTGGAGAGTAGTTTATTCTTTGCCTACTGATTCCTGGTAGTCTTGAGTGCCTACTGCAGTCTTGTGCAAGAGAAGTCTTGGCTGGAACAGGGGGCTGTGTTTTCCTTCCCCTCCTGTTTGTTCTTCCAGAGATGGATACAGAAGAGGGTAGAACTTTGGAATTTTGATGCAGGTTTGCAGAGAAATCAGATTATTGCCCAATATTTGACAGCAAGCTGCGGGGAGGATCTCTGAAGCTTTAAAGTCAAAGTAAAGAATTTTGCTGAATGATCCCCAATTGAGCGGTAGTGAATAATAAACCAGGAGAGATTGATTTCTCGGTGCTTTGGGGTAGAAGAATGCCCTGTTTAGTCACAGAACTGGTGAAGTTGTAACTGGAGGTTGTGGACGTGCCGTTCGTGCCTGGTACGCTGTCATGGAAGGCCTCTCTGTCTCCTCTTCTCTAGACTGAGACGACCCAAGTCCCTCAGCCTTTCCTCCTAAGAGATGTGCTCCAGGAAAGACTGAAATAATGATTTCTGCCCTCAAAACCTTTTAAAGGTTGAAGTACAAATCAAAGTTCACTCGGTTATTTCTGCTAAACAAACATCACTTACGGCTGCTGGTGGTTTTCTGTCTGAAATTGCCAACTACTCCAAGCATCTGTACACTTGAGAAGCTGCTTTAGATCCCCTGGCATCTGAAAAGCTTCCAAAGCTAAAGACAGGTGGAGGGAGGTCATCCTCCCCCTCTGCTCTGCCCTGGGGAGGCCACAGCTGGAGCACTGGGACCAGTTCTGGGCTCCCCAGTTCCAGAAGGACAGGGAACTGCTGGAGAGGGGACGGCAAAGGGCTATGAAAATGGTGAAGGGACTAGAACATCTGTGTGATCAACACCTAGAAATCCTTCAGGGGTGGGTGTCAGGAGGATGGGGCCAGGCTTCTTTCAGTGGTGCCCAGTGACAGAACAAGAGGGAACAGGCACAAACTTGACCATGGGAAGTTCCATCTCAACACAAGGAGGATCCTCTTCATTTTGAGGGTGGCAGAGCCCTGGCAGAGGCTGCCCAGAGAGGTGGGGGAGTCTCTGTCTCTGGAGACATTCAAACCCTGTCTGGACACGTTCCTGTGGGACCTGCTCTGGCAGGGGGTTGGGCTGGATGATCTCCAGAGGTCCCTTTTAACCCCAGGGCGTTCTGTGAAAGCATTAAGGCTCTGGGGAAGGGCACCAGCGCAGCTCAGGAGCTGGTGCTGAGGGAGGACAGTGTGTGCAGAGTCACCAGGCAGGGGTTGTAACTACGGGGGTTGGTTAGCAGATGGGGCAGGCAGAGTGCACAGCGTCACCGCAGCTCGCTTGATGAGTGCAAGGTCGTTAAGCCACCATACCTTAATTGCCTGTGACTTCCCTGTGCTGTGGAATGAGGGGCTACTTGCAAATAATAATATAAAAAAAATAATAAAGAAAAATAAAGTCTATGTCTGGCACTTGGCTTTGTCGTGGCTTTGAGGGAGGTGCACGTTTGACACCAGTTTGGTGGGACCCGAGTGTATGAGCGTGGAATACAGAAACTGGGGGTCACTGTGCAGCCTCCTGAAGTGCCCTCTGGAAGGACCAGGATTTATTGGCAAAGCTACTGTAAAATTTGATGTGAGGGTGTAGTGCTCTGAGTTTGGGAGGGTTGCTCCTGCTGACTTTTATGCCTTTTTAGAATCATAGAATCATCATTCAGGTTGGAAGAGACCCCTGAGATCACCAAGTCCAACCATCAGCCCTACTCTACAAGTTCTCCCCTACACCAGATCCCTCAACACCACATCCAATCTGCTCTGAAACACAGTCAGGGATGGGGACTCCACCCCCTCCCTGGGCAGCTGATTCCACTGACTTTCTTTTTCCTTTTCTTTACCCAAAGACGTGGAGCACCAGCAGCTCTTTATTTTCTCATGCAGCTTGGTCCAGGCTCTGTACTAATGTGCTAGTGATTAACTTGCAACCTTGCAGTGCCAAACTCTCCAAAGTTAGTGGGGCTGCCAAAATTGTGGTGTTCTCTTCAGGAGCTTTTGTGTTCGGGGCCGTTAGGAATTCAGACAGCCTTTTACTGCAATTATGGCTTTGTTAGAAGCAGTTCTCTTAAACTCTAACAAAAAGTATTGTTGATGGTTTTCTATGGTTCTTTTGCTCTGGATTAAATTATTGGCACTGAATAGTTTTAGAAAAAAAAAAAAACCAAACCAATAATAAAAAAAAACCCACAAAAAAATCCCAAAATGTAACATTGAATTTTTAATTTATATTCTGCAGTTTCGGAAGTTGGTATAAAAGCAGCTGCTTTGGGTGGAAAGATTCTTCCAGTTCTGCAGTGAATATGGGTGTTAGGAGACTGTCAGTGAGCTTTACCTTCTGTCCCAGGTGTGCTCCTGCCACTGCCTTTAAATGTGCTTCAGGGGCCTGTTTTCACCGTGGGTGGGGGACAGGGACAACCCCCCCGGGATGTGACAGGGACAATCCCCCCGGGATGTGACAGGGACAATCCCCCCGGGATGTGACAGGGACACCCCCCCC
>VZTM01019462.1:78870-92722 GCA_013400555.1 Jacana jacana
CCCCGGGATGTGACAGGGACACCCGCCCTGGGATGTGACAGGGGCACCCCCCGGGATGTGACAGGGACACCCCCCCTGGGATGTGACAGGGACACCCCCCCCCGGGATGTGACAGGGACACCCCCCGGGATGTGACAGGGACACCCCCCTGGGATGTGACAGGGACACCCCCTGGGATGTGACAGGGACCCTCCTCTGGGGGAGATGGCGATGGGGGCCTGCTGGGCCTGCTTCCAGCCCGTTTAAACTACAACTGGTTTAAACATTATTTCTAACCCCAGGGCAATTGGGATCCAAGGCTGTAAAATGAAGGGTGAGAAGTTCCTTGAAGGCAGGTTGCTCTCGGCAGGGTGGCATTGCCCTCTCCCAGGCTTTTGCAGAGGGGGGGGGTAAAAAAAACCCCCCTGAAGGTCTCCTCTTCCTTCTAGAACTGCTAAAGCTTACCTGGGGCTTTCCTGGGGCTCCTCTCCCGCGGGTTTAAAGGGGAAATAAAGTAGTGGAGAATGCAAATTCACACAGGCTTAGGAGAACTTTGTGTTTGGGAGGGGAGGAGGGCGAAACTTGATATTCATTGTCAACTTTTGGCAGAAGATCTGCATAACAGGCATTCTTCTGCATTTCTCAGTTTCAGTAGGTTAGAACTCCGATCCTGAAGTCGTGGTTTTGTTTGTCTTTGGTATCAGATTGTTTCCATTAGAAGCTGTAAAAAGATACAAATGTTTTTGGTTTTGCTGTGGTCCTTTTAAAATACACAGCGGGGAGGGATTCTGCATTCTTGTACTGATCTTTATCAACCAGTTTCTCAGGTTTTCCTGTAGCCTCTGCCCACAGGCTGACAGCTCAGCATCCCCAGGTTGTCCAGCAGCAGGATTCCTCCTAGGAAGGCTCATATAAATTCCTGACAGGTATCCAGCCCATCCTTAGACTCCAGAGATAGCAAAGGTCAAAACTCAGTGGATCTCAGCGATGCAGTCAGCCACTGGCTCCTCTCTCTGGCCAAAGAGCCTCCTTTCAGACTAGAATATTGTACGTTCACAGACTCACAGGATGCTCTGGGGTTGGAAGGTTCCTCTGGAGATCTTCTCCTCCAACCCCCACCCAGAGCAAGGCCACCCAGAGCAGGTCCCACAGGAACGTGTCCAGGTGAGGTTTGAGTGTCTCCAGAGACAGAGACTCCCCCACCTCTCTGAGCAGCCTCTGCCAGGGCATTGCCACCCTCAAAAGGAAGAAGATCCTCCTTGTGTTGAGATGGAACTTCCCATGGTCAAGTTTGTGCCTGTTCTCTGTTGTCCTGTCACTGGGCACCACTGAAAGAAGCCTGGCCCCATCCTCCTGCCACCCACCCTTGAAGTATTTCTAGGTGTTGATCAGATCCCCCTCAGTCTTCTCTTCTCCAGACTGAACAGACCCAAGTCCCTCAGCCTTTCCTCCTAAGAGAGGTGCTCCAGGCCCCTCATCATCTTGGTGGTCCTCTGCTGTCCCCTCTCCAGCAGTTCCCTGTCCTGGAATTGGGGAGCCCAGAACTGGACCTAATGCTCCAGCTGAGGCCTCCCTAGGGCAGAGCAGAGGGAGAAATTAGAGCTGTTTCCCTCAGTATCTTCTCTCCAGCTCTAATGGAGCTCCCTTTCATAGAATCATAGAATCATTCAGGTTGGAAGAGACCCTTGGGATCATCCAGTCCAACCATCAGCCCCACTCTACAAGTTCTCCCCTACACCAGATCCCTCAACACCACATCCAATCTACTCTGAAACACAGTCAGGGATGGGGACTCCACCACCTCCCTGGGCAGCTGATTCCACTGACTGACCACTCTCTCTGGGAAAAACTTTTTCCCAATGTCCAGCCTAACCCTCCCCTGCTGCAGCTTGCAGCCATTCCCTCTCCTTCTATCGCTCATTGCCCGTGAGAAGAGACCAGCACCAACCTCTCTGCAATGCCCTTTCAAGCAGTTGTAGAGAGGGATGAGGTCTCCCCTCAGCCTCCTCTTCCTCCAACTAAACAATCCCAACTCCCTCAATGGCTCCTCATAAGCCTTATTCCCCAGGCCTCTCACCAGCTCCGTGCCCCTCCTCTGCCCTCGCTCCAGCCCCTCCAGATCTCTCTTGTGCTGAGGTGCCCAGAACTGGACACCAGACTCAAGGTGTGGCCTCACCAGTGCTGAGCACAGGGGGACAATCACCTCCCTGCTTCTGCTGGTCACACTATTCTTTATGCAAGCCAGGATGCCCTTGGCCTTCTTGGCCACCTGGGCACACTGCTGGCTCATGTTCAGCCCCTTGTCACCCAGCACCCCCAGGTCCTTTTCTGCCAGGCAGCTCCAGCCACACTGCCCCAAGCCTGTAGCCATTCATGGGGTTGGTGTGGCCCAAGGGCAGGACCTGGCCCTTAGCCTCGTTGAAGGCCATGCCATTTCCAACATTTCCAACCTAACCCAACATTTCCACAGAGTTTGAAGAGGAAAAGCTAAACCTTTGCTTTTTGCTGCTCGTTGCCCAGCACTTGCTGGCACCATGAATTCCTTGGTGTGTATTTGATGCAAATGGCCTGTCTCGTCCCTCTTACAGTTGATTTTAAGAATCTTGCAGCTCCTCAGTACAGGCTCGTAGTCTAAAGTTCTTCTACTTGATCCATCTTGAATTTTGGGGGGTTTTACTCTACTTTTTTTCTTTTACTTTTCAGCTGGGATTGTTTTATTGTGAGCCTTTTCCTGTTCCATACCCCACAGGGTGGTTCACTCTCGCTGCACGCCGAGCGCAGCACTGTGAAACCAGTAGTTAAGCCTCATGCCTCCCTGCAGGTTCTGTCTCTGTGTTCTCTGTCAGCAGAGCTTGGTGTTGACTCTGACTTAAGGCTGAAATCATACTATTCCAGAATAAAGAGCCCTTCAAATCATGGAAAAATAAAACCACGCTTCCAGTTGCTTTTGTCCCATATGGAACAACTTAGGGGAGCGTCTTGGGGATGTGCTTGGGCTGCCTCCAAAGCTGAACACCTGGATCCCTGATGGGATATCTGAGCACGGAAGGGAGGTCATTCTGTTTCAAACAAGCTTTGTTCAGAAGTCCATGGAGTGAAGAAGACGATGTAGTGATAGGTTTTCCTCTGAGGGTGTTCACCTCTGTGTGTCAGCTCTTCATGTTAAAGTAAAAAGGGAAGAAATCCTGCTGTTCCCTGAACTCCTTCAGCAATTGCTTCAAACACCCTCAAAACCAGGCCATGGTTTCTTGAGGGGCAGCACCTGGATATCCCTGCCTTTCAGGAGGAAGGGACAGACTCCTGCCCAGGTTATTTACAGAACTGGAACCCAAGAGAAATAGGGGCTGAACGGGCTGTGCATCCCCCCCTCAAATTCTGAAAGGCTCCAGTCGGTCCTACCAACACCCCCTGAGGAGCTGACCAGGGAAAGCTCTCCCTGAGAGACCTTCTAGACTCATAGAATCACTCAGGTTGGAAGAGACCCTTGGGATCATGGAGTCCCACCATCAGCCCCACTCTACAAAGCTCTCCCCTACACCAGATCCCCCAACACCACATCTCATCGATACTGAAACACAGTCAGGGATGGGGACTCCACCTCCTCCCTGGGCAGCCCATTCCAGGCTCTGACCACACTTGCTGGGGAGAATTCTCTCCTCATGTCCAGCCTAACCCTCCCCTGCTGCAGCTTGCAGCCATTCCCTCTCCTTCTATGGCTGATTCCCTGTGAGAAGAGACCAGCACCAACCTCTCTCCAATGCCCTTTCAAGCAGTTGTAGAGAGGGATGAGGTCTCCCCTCAGCCTCCTCTTCCTCCAACTCAACACTCCCAGCTCCAAACATCACAGCACTTCCCAGTATTCTTTTTTTGCCCTTTTTATATATATATATATGATAATTTAAGCTATTTATGAGTCTTTCTTCTAAGCTCAGTTTTGCAAGTGCCTGAAAACATTGCTGGCCTTTCAATGTCCTGGGTGTGATTTCACTTCGATTTGGAGTGGTGGAAGTGGGCTGGGACAGGCAGCAGGTACTGGATGCTGTTACTTTCAACTGGTGCCTGCATTTCCCAAACCTTTCAAAACCAGTGAACTGCCAGATGTTTCTTATATCGATAAACCCAGAATTTACACCTCATTGATTTGTCCAGTGGCTTCAACATGTTGTTGGATTCTGCTGGTTTGGTTAATTTGAAATGTTGGTGAGTTACAAAAGCACCTCTGGGGCTTATTTCTAACCAGGTAGTCTGTTTTTCTGTTTCAGAGGTACATGCCACAGGGTTCAACTATCAAAATGAGGATGAAAAGGTTACTCTCTCCTTTCCCAGTACTCTCCAGAAAGGTAAGTGCTATTTCCATGCTTTCTGCTTGCTTCAACCCAGTGCTTAAGATGTTTGCGCTTGAAAATGCTGCAGTGGGACAGCCCTGTCTTCCCTGCAGATTCTGACAGGGAATTTAGTGTTCCTTGGGGAATCTGTTGAGCATAAGTCCCTTTGTGAGCCTCTGGAACTGCAGATTGTTTTGCTACTGAAGCTGTCACCTTCCAGCACCTGAGGCCCCTCTGGTTGTTTACCTGCTCTTGGGTGTGAGGCTCAGAAGCTGCTGAAGCTCCACACAGAGGATCTGTTTTCCTCTTGCTGAGAATGAGCTAATCTGAATTACTGCAGCATTTTCCTGGGTGGGAACATACTAACTCTTTTAAAACTGCTGCAGGTTGGGGTTTTGGTTTGTTTTGGGTTGGTTTTATTTTGCTCTGAGGAGCTTGTTGATTGAAACTTGGCTCCTCAGTTCGAATAAAGCAGATTTCTTTCATCCTGACAACTACAAATAGAGAGGTGCTTGGATGGGAACACTCTGGGGGGTCGTTCTGTGGGATATTGGCATGGTGCCTCCCTGCTCAAGATCAGCTTTCTCCTTTTGCTCCGAGACATTGAGGGCAGAATAAGGCCCGGGACTACTTGACTCACAAGCCTGGACGCAGCCAGTGCTCCCTCCTGCCTTTGGTAGAAGATTTAGAATCATAGAATCATAGAGGTTGGAAGAGACCCCTGGGATCATCAAGTCCAACCATCAGCCCCACTCTACAAGTTCTCCCCTACACCAGATCCCTCAACACCACATCTCATCTACTCTGAAACACAGTCAGGGATGGGGACTCCACCCCCTCCCTGGGCAGCTGATTCCACTGACTGACCACTCTCTCTGGGAAAAACTCTTCCCTCATGTCCAGCCTAACCCTCCCCTGCTGCAGCTTGCAGCCATTCCCTCTCCTTCTATCACTCATTGCCCGTGAGAAGAGACCAGCACCAACCTCTCTGCAATGCCCTTTCAAGCAGTTGTAGAGAGGGATGAGGTCTCCCCTCAGCCTCCTCTTCCTCAAACTAAACAATCCCAATTTCATAGATGCTGTTACTGCTTGGGAGCCAGGCTGGATTTTTGCAAACTTCCTTCAAAGGGGAGGATTGTAGGGTCAGGGGTCTCAAGGGACTTCAAGGTGGGTTTGGAAGGAGGGTGAAGGGCTTGAGGGAGGCTGGCAAAGAAAAGCCATGGGTGGAGAGGAGTTGAAGGGACACTTATTTCGGAGGGGCAGTGGGCCAGCTGAGCAGCCTGGCCTGAAGGTCTGGGCCAAAGAGGTGTTCTGTTTGGCACATGTGAATAACAATGTCCTGTCTGTTTCTGTCACAGGGACAGGGACACTAAAGATAGACTTTGTAGGGGAGCTGAACGACAAAATGAAGGGGTTTTACCGAAGTAAATATACCACCCCTACTGGAGACACACGCTATGCTGCTGTCACTCAGTTTGAGGTATGTGTTGGGGGAACATCATCCTTCATACAGGATTTATTCTTGGGAGAAGCAAAGACCCGATTTCCTGGCTTTAGCTACGCCCTCTGGGTGAATTTCAAAAATCCATATTTATTTGCTCCTTGCTCTCTGAAACCACGGGTGAGACCCAAAACCGGCCCTTTACGGTGCGACTTGGAAGTCAGTAAATTCTGGATCTGGCAAATTCCCCAGCTGAGGATCCTGCTGCTGATGGTGTGGTACCTCGTGTATTTACAATGGCTGCAGTGTTCAGTACCAGCTGTTTACTTAGATGTGGTCAAATAACTCTGTATAACTTTCCTTTGTGTGAAGTACGTGAATTTTCTTAATGGGAGACTCTGCCTTCATCTCAGTATCTTAATGACATCCAACACGTGAGTCAGATTCTGTCTCAAACATTATGTAAACCCTGGACCTAATGACAGGCTTTTATAATATGTTGTAATTTCCTGCCTGGTTGCATGAAATCACACAGCATTTACCTCGTGCACATGGAGCCTTTCTTGGGTGCAGGCTCCTGACGGCGTCTAAAGAGGGGGGGGTCTCGTGCCTCCGGCCTGTGAACGCCTGGGTGCCCTCTCTGCTTTCACATGACTGAGCTTCTTGCTCCTCTCATGACTCTGCTAAATTTTGCTCCCACTGTAGAATTCCATCAGAGCACAGAGTGCTTTTCAGCTACCTTCTTTCTTTTTTTTCCAAATCTAAACCAAGAGTGGAATAATTTCTCACAGGAAGAATAAAATGCTGCAGTGCAGGGTGTCGGTGAGGAGATGGTACCAGTGACCACCACTCACCCAACTTTTTGCCTGTAAAATGTGCTGAATTTTCATGTGTCTTTTATTGCCACAATCTCTTGATTTGTTCTTTTTAATGCTCTTACTTCCTCCAGGCTACTGATGCTCGCAGAGCTTTCCCGTGCTGGGATGAGCCTGCCATTAAGGCAACATTTGATATTTCTTTGGTGGTTCCTAAAGACAGAGTGGCTTTGTCAAATATGGTAAGTTCCTGATGGGCATATAAGGAATGGTTTAAATACAACTGTGATGTTGCCAGCTGGTTATTTGATGGTTAATAGTGTGCCTTGGTAACAGGCAAAATTAGGAATAGAGCTCTTGCTTAGATATCACTAAGCAGCTTGAAACGGAGAGAACTTTTACCAAAGATGCTGTTGTGATGTCAGATGCTGGGGCAGAACCCAAACAGGTTGTACCAACCACAGTGGTGTTTCTTTAAAATAATAGCCAAAAAAAGAAGTCTTAGCACATGTCATGCCACGTGCTGCTTGATGAGGAGTGACTGGGGAGAGAAAAAAAAAGGGCCTTTTTGTGTTTATATAGCTGTAACAGCTACATAAGCAGACGTAGCACTGGAGATAAATAAGCATATTTTCTGCCCTAGAGGATTTTTGACCAGACCTGGGGCCCAGTGTGCAAGCAGAAGTGCCTCTCTCCCAAATACAAGTGGGCATTTTCAGGTTGCTGCTTTAAATAACGGTGCAGATATTTCCAGGAGATGTGGCTGGAGAAGAGCGAGTCGGTTCCAAAATAGCTGCTTTTATTCCAGTAGCTCCCTTACCGTTACCTGTAACGTCCAGCCTTGCCTGCTGACCACAGGGCTATGGTTTCTGCTTCAGAATTTAAAGTGGAAGCCTTACTGGGGTGTGGGTAATACTCATTTTGAAGGATGAAGCTGCTGTGTTCAGCTCTGGGGGGGGTATAATATTACAAAAACCCACTTCCACGTGCGATGGGCTGGTTTGAGTCAGGGTGGGGGGATGACTACATCATGAAATCCTGAAGGTCCACTCATCCTAAAGGTGTGACTGACAGCGTGGTGGGGCGGGTGGTCCCGCCTCTTGTGTGATCGAGTTGCGCTTCCACGGCTTTAACCGATCCCCTTCCCTCTGGAAAGAACGTCGTTGACCGGAAGCCCTACCCCGACGATGAAAACCTGGTGGAAGTGAAGTTCGCCCGCACCCCCGTCATGTCGACGTACCTCGTCGCCTTCGTGGTGGGGGAGTACGACTTCGTGGAGGCCAGGTCCCTCGACGGCGTCTTAGTGCGTGTTTACACTCCCGTGGGCAAAGCGGAGCAAGGAAAGTTTGCGTTAGAGGTAAATGCTCTTCTTGGGGCGACCTCCTTATTCCTGGAACCATCTCCGACAGGCTGACACAGCCCTCTCCCTGCCCTCACCTAAACCCATCCAAACCCTCACCTAAACCCATCCAAACCCCTCACCTAAACCCATCCAAACCCTCACCTANACCTAGATCCATCCCAAACCCCTCACCTAAACCCATCCAAATCCCTCACCTAAACCCATCCAACCATCTCCAATAGGCTGGATGCAGCCCTCTCCCTGCCCTCACCTAAACCCATCCAAACCCCTCACCTAAATCTGTCCCAAACCCTCACCCAAACACATCCAAACCCCTCACCTAGATCCATCCAACCATCTCCAATGGGCTGGATGCAGCCCTCTCCCTGCCCTCACCTAAACCCATCCCAAACTGGTGATTTTTTATTTGGTTTTGTAACGGCTCACAGAGACTGGGCTTGTTGTAAAGAGCTCCAGCTGTGGAGGAGTGAGTGTCTGTAACGACGGGAGCACAGGGCTTGGTTCAGTTCTGATTTGGTGACGTAGCCTTTGCTCCAAGGATGCCGAGAAGCACTGAAGGGTTGGCTACAGCCCAGGAGGAAAAGGGGATGGGAACCTTCCAAACCATTGTGCTCTGGAAGCTGGGAATGGGGCTTCTGGGAGGAATCTTGTGTGTGCCACTTCCTTAGGCGAGTTGCAGTCACAAATTCTCCCAAGTTTTACCAACTCTTCCAAGTTAATGTAACATTTCTCCTCTTTATTTCTTACAGGTTGCTGCTAAAACTCTGCCTTTTTATAAGGACTACTTCAATGTTCCTTACCCTCTTCCTAAAATTGATCTCATAGCTATTGCAGACTTTGCTGCTGGTAAAGTAACTCACTTTATTGATGAACTGTATTTTATTTGGATTTGAAACATTTAGGAAGAGGTGTGTATCAATATCAATAAACCTTTGTATTTATTTTATAAAGGTGCCATGGAGAACTGGGGCCTTGTTACTTATAGGTATGCCATTAAAATACTGTCTTTCCCCCCCCCTCTTTGTTCACTAATTCTTGGAAGTTAATTGGCTTAGTTTTAGGGAGCTGTAATTACTGGGTATCACCCCCAGATGAGACTGGTTAAATACCTTCAACCCTCGCTTTGGTTTGGGTAGTTTTAACTCCTGCAGCAGCGTGTGCTGTTGTGCTGCTCTTGGGGGAAGGCAGAAACGAGCTGCTGCAGCTCCTGTCGGCGGTGGGAGATTGTTTTAAGTCTCTGGCAGCACTGCCTGTTCTACAAGAGAACTTTCTTGGCTGCATTTTTCCCCCCCATAAAACTTACTTACTGACACAGCTGGGAGAGGTTTTGGGGTTGTTTTTGGGGGTTTTTTTTGTATTTTCTGCTGTAGGCAAGTGGGTAAATTCAGCAGCCACGGCGTAACCGTGTGGATGTGACTAATCAGACACATTACCTTGCCTTCCTTTGCAGTTTGGGTGGTTTGGGGTTTGGTTTTTTTAACTCATTTGGTCAAGCTTTTGTACTTTTGCTTGATATTATGATCTGTGCTCGTTCTCAGAATGATTTTCCTTCGTTTTGTACAACATTGGTCTTGTTAAAGCCCGAAATGGTACAAATTTCTTGGGGTGATTTGGCCTTTGAAAATTGCAATGGCAATTTGAGCCCAGGTTTCTGATCTGCTTACCACAATTCTGATGAAATCTGATATTTTACTCCCTGTGGGGAACTAAATATTGGTTCTAGATGAGTAGAATTTTTGCAAGCCTTTCTTAATTGTGCTGTTAATTCCGCCCCGCTCCCTGCCTTACGCTCAGGGTGGCACCTTTGCTTTACACCTCTGGGGACAGGAGGGTGCCAGAGCCTGCCAGGACAATATTTTGAGCTGTGCCTTTTTAAAACCCCATCTGGTTGCAGCAGCCCCAAGGTCCTTTAGGACCGATCTGCTGAGTCCTGGTGGTGCCAGGGGTGATATTTTAGGGGCAGGTTTTCTGCCCTCCCCCAGCCCCGTGGGAGCTGCTCAGTTGTGTGCCTGCGACCCTGCGCCTCTGCGGTGGGGAGTGTCACCCTTGGAAGAGCTGGGATTCCCTCGGGGATGAGGGAGGCAGAGAAGACTGGCTGTGCATCCATCGTGCAGGAGTCAGGGTTGAGGTTCCTAGATTATGTGGGTGAGCCCTTTTATAAATAAAGGAGAGAGAACTTCTTGTTCCCACCTGGGCTTTTGCACTTGGCTTCTTGCACGCCGTAAGGAGTTCTCTCTCCAAAGCACTCCAACAGCTGTGGAACTTATAATTTCACATCTAAACTGGAATAGCTTTTGGTTTTGGGGTTTTTTTTCAGTGGTACTGATCACTTCTTAGTCGGTTTAGGTAATTTAACCCTCTTTGGATGGTGTTTTGTTACTCCTGTAGGAGTGTACCGCTCCCTTCAGTTCTCTTTCTCTCTTAAATACAGGGAGACGGCGTTGCTCATTGACCCCAAAAATTCCTGTTCTTCATCTCGCCAGTGGGTTGCTCTGGTTGTAGGACATGAACTGGCTCATCAGTGGTTCGGAAACCTTGTGACCATGGTATCTAACAGTTGCAAGTGCTTTGAGTTTTCTGTGACATGTGCTTCATATCATGTGTGTGTTCACATGCCCCTTAATAGCAGCCACGCTGTCTTTAAAAGAAAAAAAACCCAGATGTTTTAACTAGTGCTTTCTCACCACTTTCCCCTTTTACTTGAGAAGTTCTTTTCAAGTATTCCTAGATCTCTTCCATGTGAACTGATGTTGTGTGGGTGTAGCCCCAGGTAGAGCTGAGCAGGTGATGGGCGGAGATGATTTTGGCTAACCTGAATGGCTTTGGGCATCATGGGGAGCCAGGCTGGCCAAGTGGTTGGATGGTTAACTCGTTTGGGTGGGAATAAAAGCATATCTGAGCCAGAAAGATGGTAAATAAATCCTGTTTAGTGCTGAAAGGTGAACCCTGTGTCTGGCAGAGCTTCTGCTCTTAACAAATGGCTTCAGCTCAGGCTGTTCGTTAGATCTGTGGTTCCTCTCCCCAGCACCCTGCAAACGCTGCTCGAATCCAAACATTCCACAGGGCAGGAAGTGTCTTGTGTTGTAAGAAACCAATGTGTTTGGTAAAAAAACGTGGTTTCTGGAGCCCCAAATCTGCATTATCCTGGTTTTTAGGCTGCTTGAATGAAGGGTGAGGGGGTGGAGGGGAAAGCCCCAGTGTAAATGGTAGTTTTAACACGAAGCAAGCTTTTCTACAGTGCTGTGCCTCTGGAAATGTCGTTGCCTGTGTCCATCCCTCTTTGTTGGGAGCACAAGGAGCTTCCACGTGAGAGCAGCCCACTGTTCAAATGGAAAAGTAGCAGTGAAGCCATGTATTTTTAACTTTTAGTAGAGTTGAGCAGCTGGAAGTGAGGAGAGCCAGCAGCACGTGGCTGGATACCAGTGAGGGTGCCAGCAAGTGCCTTGGGGGACCATTAGTGACACAGGGACCGTTTCTGGTCCTTCAGACCATTCCAACTGGTGCTGAGCTTGAGACGGGAACGCTTTTAGGAATTGCTAACATTTATATTGAATTTATACTGAAAATTTTCTTCTTTCAAGTTCCAAGTCTTCCAAAAGTTTTCTCTTAAGAACTCTTTTTCTCCTTGGTTATTATTTTCTGTTCTGTGATGCAGCTGTGAAACACAAAAAGACATTCCAGTGGCGCTTCTCAATGCCCAGAAAGGCGGCTCTTCCTCCTCTCTGACCCGAGGAGCGCGGAGCGGAGCCACTGGTTTAGGTTGCCAGTCCCAGTTCTTACTGGCCAGCACAGTCTGCCTGTTCTGCTGCAGCAAAGATGAACAGAACCAGAATTCTGCCAGGAGAGGAAACAGAGCAGTTAGGTTGCCAGTGGGGGTAAGAGAGAAAAAACAGGGAGGTGAAAAGATCTCAAAGTCCACCCAAATTGCCCAAGAATCTCTTCTCCAGTTGCGTTAATCCTTTGGCACCAGCCACCCGTGCGTGCTGGAACCTCGGCTCAGGAAGAGACACCACCAGAAGTGTAGAAGAATATGGATGGTCTGCACTCTAAAAATAAAGCAGGGCTTATCTCTGCAGAGCTTCAGTCACAGCTTTCCTGATGGAGATTCCGCCCCCCTGGGGTGGGTAGAAGCGGTGGTTCTCCAGAGAGCAGCTCCCTGGGCTGGTCCCACCTCCTGCTCAGCTTCTTCTACTGAAGAAGGGCCCGTGTGGTCACAACTGCCCTTTCTTAGTTAAAGAATGGTTTGGTCAGTGCTGCTCTGGAAAAGGGTGTTTCCTTCCTCAGCATCCGTAGCTGGTTTCCTTACCCCCCCTCCTGCCTCGGTTACGTGGTAGGAATGAAGGGAAGGATTTTTAAAATGTCAGCCTAAGGGTTCTTATCTTAAAGAAAACAAAACCCACCTCTGGCTGGTGAGAAACAACC
This sequence comes from Jacana jacana, assembly GCA_013400555.1. Classification (NCBI taxonomy): domain Eukaryota; kingdom Metazoa; phylum Chordata; class Aves; order Charadriiformes; family Jacanidae; genus Jacana; species Jacana jacana. Next base: position 91,216 of record VZTM01019462.1, read on the forward strand.
TTTAACTGTTTATTAGATCTCTGGTCTCCATAGTCTTAGCCCACTTCTTCAGGTGCCAGGTTCTCTCCCCTGGATGTAGGGATGCTCAGTAGCCAGAATCAGCCCGACCCAGGCCGCTCTCCTGCAGCTCCTGCTCTTCAGTGGCAAAAAGCCACTATCATTGTGACCCATGATTCTGCTGCTTCACCAGCCTGTGGCCTCGTGGGTCACTGACCTGTCCCCTGTCTCCCAATGGCTCTTCTCGGGCTGGTAATTCCTTTATAGAGAGGAAACTGCAGTTACAAGTGTTACCTGTTTCCCTGATTTGTACTACACAAGGCTGGGAGCAGCTTCTCCTTGTTGGAAACATCTTGTTGATGAAACGAAGCTCTTGGAGTGTTGTTCTTTACTCTGCCTTCTTCTTTTTTCCAGGAATGGTGGACCCACCTCTGGCTGAACGAAGGATTTGCCTCCTGGATCGAGTACCTGTGTGTGGATCACTGTTTCCCAGAGTATGACATCTGGACTCAGTTTGTTTCTGCTGATTATACACGAGCTCAAGAGCTCGATGCCTTAGACAACAGTCATCCTATTGAAGTGAGTTCTGCCTTTGCTACTGAGTGTCTCTGTTCTGTTCTTGTCACCTGGGTGAGAGCTCTTTTCTCCTGTTTAAAAAATACAGGGGGGGTGGGACACAGATGGACCCTCCAGTTGTTCATGATGCAAAGGAAAATCTACTGCTGTGTTTGCACTTTGTGCATTTTCCTTTTACTTGAGGATTTTCCCCTCACTTGAGGATTTTCCTTCTACTTGAGGATTTTTCCTCCACTTGAGGATTTTCCTCTCACTTGAGGATTTTCCTTCTACTTGAGGATTTTTCCTCCACTTGAGTTGGCATCTCGGAAGTGAGGTTTGAGGGTCTGAAGATGGCTTCTTCTGGAGTTCTTCCACTCTACTGGCTCGAAATAGCAAAGTTGGGATCAGAGCTCATCAGTTATTTGTGGTTTGGTTTGGTTTCTGATCACAGTGGGCAGTTTTTTGGCCCTTGAGCACAGGGAGGTGGCCTCTGACTTGGAATAAAGAGGCGGGAGCCTGGTTTCCTGCTGCTTTGGAGTTGGGTGATGGGGAGGGCAGCAGCAGGGACGTGTTCCAGCAAATCTGGGAGCTCTGCTAAAGGAAAACTCCCTTGGAATTCCTAGAGATCACCTCAGACAAGCTTTCAGGCTCTTTGGGGTAATAGATGTCGGGAGGTGACCTTGCTTTGTACAAGGGGTCATTTTGGAGCGAGTGACTCACTGGGTGCGTTTCCGGAGCGTGTCTTGTTCACCCTCCCAGAATTAAACAGCTTCCACTCCTGTTCTTTTAGGGTTTGTTGGTTTTGGGTTTTTTTTGCTTTCTGGAAAGTGTTGAATAAAAGGATTGAAGCAAGAGCCCCAACTTTATTTGATTAAACCCCAAAAGCTCAGTTAAAAGCACGTTTAACCTATAAACCAATCCTAACCCACCCACTTGCATTTGGGTGTGAGTG